>CM056052.1:448119219-448638142 GCA_029574335.1 Rana kukunoris
GGTGGGCGGGTGGACTATAGCGGTACTGCGTACAAGAAGGTACAAGGGAACATGGACTGAGGTTAAAAATTACAAATGTTTATTATAATGAACAAGTAGGACACACTTATTAGATCATAAAAAACAAACAAACAAAAACAATATTAAAAATGTGACACAGTGCATGCCAAACCAGGTCACCGAGGTGTTAAATCAACCCTAGGCAAGGGGAAGCGGTGAAGAGGTGTGTGGTCATGCCCGTTGAATCTCAATCTCGACTAGTTTCGCAACAATAGTTGCTTCATCAGGAGAGGTAGTCTGCACTGTTTAAAGGAGACCACCGAAAGCTATGAACCGCAGTTGGAGGGAGGTAGCCTCTCAAGAGCGGGTAGGAAGTAGAGGGAGCCACAATATGGGCTATCCTAGAAAAGCTGTGTGTAAAATTAAAAAAGTAAGGACCTGTGAACCAAATTAATGGATCAAGGGTAGGGCATAACTGGCATGGGTGTCACACATCGGATCCTGTGGACTATACAGTGTGTTCTACCGACCACTGGTTTTCAACTTCATGCACCTAGTGTGGGATCCTTACCAAACACCCACGCCAGTTATGCCCTACCCTTGATCCATTAATTTGGTTCACAGGTCCTTACTTTTTTAATTTTACACACAGCTTTTCTAGGATAGCCCATATTGTGGCTCCCTCTACTTCCTACCCGCTCTTGAGAGGCTACCTCCCTCCAACTGCGGTTCATAGCTTTCGGTGGTCTCCTTTAAACAGTGCAGACTACCCTCCTGATGAAGCAACTATTGTTGCGAAAACTAGTCGAGATGAGATTCAACGGGCATGACCACACCCTCTTCACCGCTTCCCCTTGCCTAGGGTTGATTTAACACTCGGTGACCTGGTTTGGCATGCACTGTGTCACATTTTTAATATTGTTTTTGTTTGTTTGTTTTTTATGATCTAATAACGTGTGTCCTACTTGTTCATTATAATAAACAATTGTAATTTTTAACCTCAGTCCATGTTCCCTTGTACCTTCTTGTACGCAGTACCGCTATAGTCCACCCGCCCACCCCCCCTTTTTCCAAATTATTTCTGGGTTACCTTTGGGGTCCCAGTTATATTTGATTTATTCTATTGATATTTAGGATGATGGTACTTTTATGCTTGTTTACTTTTGTGTTTACTCCAAGAGGCTTTAATTTAATCATTCACTGCAATTCACACGCTATAATAACGCCACCTATACTGCAAATCACACGCTATAATGACACCACCTATACTGCAAATCACACGCTATAATAACACCACCTATACTGCAAATTACACGCTATAATAACACCACCTTCACTGCAAATCACACGCTATAATAACGCCACCTATACTGCAAATCACACGCTATAACAACGCCGCATATACTATAAATCACACCACCTATACTGCAAATCACACGCTATAATAACAGCACCTATACTGCAAATCACACGCTATAATAACACCACCTATACTGCAAATCACACGTTATAATAACGCCGCATATACTATAAATCACACGCTATAATAACGCCACCTTCCCTGCAAATCACACGCTATAATAACGCCACCTATACTGCAAATCACACGGTATAATAATGCCACCTTCACTGCAAATCACACGCTATAATAACACCACCTATACTGCAAATCACACGCTATAATAACGCCACCTTCACTGCAAATCAAACGCTATAATAACACCACCTATACTGTGTTAAGACCTGCAGTGGTTAGGGTACTGCGGCCTTCTTTCCATCTCCCAAGATGATTCTTCCAAATGGTTAGAGTGTTCCCATCCCCAAGCATGAGCCAAGACTTCATGAAGGGTGTCCAGATATAGAATGACTTTATTGAGAGACAGGTTACTTATATACAGCAAAAGAAATACTTGATGTAATCAGATATACAATTACATTCTCCTCCCACATCATCATACAATGGTGTACTAACGAGACCCCTTTCAAGAGACCTATTGTAGGCCACAGACGGCTGTCTCCGGTAGAATCCACATGAGTTAATTACTGGTCCTTTGCCCAGACAAGGTGTTTTAGAACTTCTCACCTGCTGAACAATAGAACTTCACACAATGAACACTTCTTGAAAGACAGACTACAGATCATTTACATGACACATTGAGATATTGAGATCAGTTTAAGGAATAAACCAATTATCTCCAGGTAGAGAGCACCCTAGTTTTCCCAACGTTGGAACACCCCTCTTCCACACAAGGTCTACCTGCCATTACATATCTCCTGATAGCCCCGATCTGGGGGGCCAACATATCCAAATTTCACCCAGATCGGTCCAGGGGTTCTTAAAAGACAAACAGAGTCTGAGAAAATCCAGAATAAAGTCTATTTTCTTCACAATACTCCCCTTAGTTCCATGGGTCGGCATACCCGCCTAGACCCTGCCGGGTTGGCTAGGGGATGTCCGGGTCAAAATTATACTTCCAAGTCGGTTTGGCGGGAAAGCCCATCCGCATTACCGTTTTGCTTGCCCGGGCGGTATTGCAGTGTAAAATTGTAAGGCTGCAAAGCAAGACTCCAGCGCAGCAACCGGGGATTGTCTCCAGAGACTCGGTTGAGCCAGATGAGGGGGTTGTGGTCAGTGAGTAGGGTAAATGCACGGCCATAAAGGTATGGTTGGAGCTTCTTTAAGGCCCATACTAGAGCCAGGCATTCTGTGTCCATGGTGGCATAGCTGACCTTCCAAGGTAATAACTTGCCGCTGAGGTATGCCACCGGGTGCTCCATGTCGTCTTAAGTCCCTGGAACGCCGTTGCACACACTCCGAGAACCAGGCTACCTGCTTGGGTAGGGACCTTTTGGGAAGGTCGGTGAGAAATTTCGCTAGGGTGCTACACTCCGGGATGAACTTTTTATAATACCCAGTGGTGCCTAGGGACGCCAATACCTGCGTCTTGGTGTGGGGCTGGGGCCAATTGGCTATGGCCTCTACTTTCGCGGGTTCGGGGCACTGTTTCCCAGACCCTACTCTAGGCCCTAGGTATTGAACCTCTGTCATGCCCCCATGGCAGTTCTCGGGTTTCAGGGTGAGATTTAGTTTCTCCCCCAACCCAACTTTCTCTAGGTTACTTTGGTTAGCTGCCAGCCGGTCAGGTAAGGGAAGTCCTTCACTAGTGTCAGTGGACAGGGCACAGATAGTGGCCACGTCCTCAGAGCGCTCGAAGTACGGTTTCAACATGTTCACATGAAAGGCTTGTCTGCTCCTTTCATCCGAACATTTGGCCACAATATAGGTGGTGTGGCTAATCCGTTCCACCACTTTGAATAGCCCCTGCCACGCTGCCTGTAGCTTGTCCTTTTTGGATGGCCCGAGGGCTAATACTTTTTGCCCTACTTCCAGGTTCCTATCTCGTGCTCCCCGGTCATACCATTGTTTCTGTCGTTTCTGGGCTGCCTGTAGGCTCTCCCGAACTGATTCGGTCAGTGCCCGCAGGCGGTCCCGTAACTCCAGCACATACGGCAAAACCGGGATCCCTTCCTCTCCTGTGTTGCCCTCCCAGTGCTCCCGTATGAGGTCCAGGGGTCCCCGGATTTTTTCTCCCGTATAGGAGTTCGAAGGGGGAGAACCCGGTCGACACCTGGGGCACTTCCCGGTAGGCAAACAGGAGATGGGGTAGAAATTTCTCCCATTGACCATAGGACTACTCTGTGAACGCTGTGAGCATCTGCTTAAGCGTGCCGTTGAATCGTTCACAAAGGCTGTTGGTCTGGGGGTGGTAGGGGAAGCTAAATAACGGTTTCACCCCGCAGCTCTGCCATAACTGTTGAGTGACAGTTGTTGTGAACTGGGTTCCCTGATCTGAGAGTATTTCCCTGGGGAAACCTACTCGAGAAAAGATCCTGACTAGAGCTTCTGCTACTGTCTCCGCCTCAATGTTGGGGAGCGCCACCGCCTCAGGGTACCTGGTGGCATAGTCCACCACCGTGAGAATGTAGCGCCTTCCGGAGGCGCTGGGTTTGTTAAGGGGCCCTATCAGGTCCACTGCCACTCTGGAGAATGGTTCCTCTATTATAGGTAGGGACCGTAACTTGGCCCTGGGGTGGTCCCCCCGTTTCCCAATCTTTTGACACGTGTCACATGTCCTGCAGTACGTCTGCAAGTCTTTTGATATCCCTGGCCAGAAGAACGTCTGGGTAAGGCGATCCTTAGTTTTCTTGATACCCAGATGTCCGGCTAGCGGGATATCATGGCTGAGCTTTAGAAGCTCTGCCCTGTATTTGCGGGGTACAACTAGCTGTCTTTTTATAACTTGGGCTGCCCCACTTCCCACTCCCCCTGTGACTCTATATAGCAGTCCCTTGTCCCAGTGGAAGCCCTCTTGAGCATTACCTTCCTTAGGGGTACCTACGGCCTTCCTGTAACCTGCTAAGGTGGGATCTGACTGCTGGGCTCGGCCAAAGTCTTGTGGAGTGCCCCAGAAGGGGATAGGGTCAGGGCATACCACAGGGTTTTCGGTTCCTACCTGTGGTTCCTCAGAGTGCGTCTGTCCAGCTTGGCATGCTTGCGCCCTGGTAGTCACAGGGCAGGTTCCAGCGGGATCTGGGGTAAGCAGCTGTGAAGTTAGGCATCCCAAATCGTTCCCCAACAATACTTCCGCAGGTAGGCCCGACATAATGCCTACTTCCATCTGCTTGGCTCCTGTGCCCCAATTTAGCTGCGCTTGGGCTGTGGGTAGTTTGTGGATGGCGCCTCCTGCCACTCTTACTGCAACAGTCCTGTTGGTGCGTGCCTTCGCAGATACGGTGTGAGGTTGCACCAGAGTGAGGGTGGCCCCAGAGTCTCGTAGTGCCCCAGCCTCCTTTCCATCTACTGTGACCCATTGTCTGTGGTGCACCCGGTTGTCCCCCTCGACTTGTGCTATGTTCACCTCATGTAGTTTGGTCCATTGCTCAGATTCAGTGCTGTGGTCTTCCAGCAGCTCATGCTGATAGTGATGAGTGGCTGCCCTCGATAGTGGGGGTGATGGCCGCTCCCAATTGCCTCTGCTCCGCTGAGGGCAATGTATCTTGTAGTGCCCTGGCCGATTGCATTGGTGACATACCAATGGCGGTCTCCGGTTAAAATTAGGGGGTGTAGTGGGTGGTACCGCGATCGGTCGGTGGTGGGTCACAGGACCCAGCGTTGGGGTACTGGACCTTACCAGGGGGCGGTTTCCACTAGCCTCTCCTTTTCTTCCCTCGTGATGCTCATCTGCCAGCTTGGCCGCTTCCTCGATTGTGGCCGGCTTCCTGTCCCTGACCCAGTCCTTGGTGTCTGCAGGTGTGTGGTCAAAAAATTGTTCTAGCAAGAAAAGTTGTAGCACCTCCTCCAGCGTCGCGGCCTGGCAGCCTTGTATCCAGTTTTGGGCTGCCCGATACATCCTAAAAGCCCATTCAGTGTAGGAGTCTTGGCCCCCTTTCCGTAATGCCCGAAACTTTTTCCTGTAAGTCTCTGGGGTCACGGCATACCTGGCTAGCAGAATGTCCTTTACCCTGACGTAGTCGTGTATGGCTGTATCAGGAACTGCTCGGTATGCCTCTGCCTCTGCTGCTCGGCCCGTGAGTGAGTTTGCTGCTTAGAATCGCGGCCCATTGTTCCGATTCCAGACCCTCCAAAGTGCATTGACGCTCAAAGTCTTGTAGGTATGCGTCAATTTCCATTTCTCCATCCGAAAAACTTTTAAACGCAGCATAGTTAATCTTTCTCCGCTGCCCTCCATTTATAGATCCCGCTGAGGAAGCGGTGTCTCCTTGGTTTACGCTTGCCTGTTGTGCTCTGCGTTCTGCGCTCACCTGCTCCAGGACTTGCGTCACCATCTCTGGTGTGGGATTTGGCCCATATAGGTTTAGCCTCCACATCACCTTCTGTTGGAACTCGGTTTCCTCCTGGCTGACATTCGCCATGCTGCTGGTTTGGTCGCCCTCCATTAGTTCTGCTATGAGGGTAGCTTTCTTTTTGTTGCTTGCCACCTGACCTCGGGCTTCCAGCAGATCCTTTAGCGTAGACCTCTTTAGTCTCTCGTAATGCTGGGCCATTCACCGCTGACTTAATGCGTCTCATTCAACCCGCTGCTTGCCACCAGTTGTTAAGACCTGCAGTGGTTAGGGTACTGCGGCCTTCTTTCCATCTCCCAAGATGATTCTTCCAAATGGTTAGAGTGTTCCCATCCCCAAGCATGAGCCAAGACTTCATGAAGGGTGTCCAGATATAGAATGACTTTATTGAGAGACAGGTTACTTATATACAGCAAAAGAAATACTTGATGTAATCAGATATACAATTACATTCTCCTCCCACATCATCATACAATGGTGTACTAACGAGACCCCTTTCAAGAGACCTATTGTAGGCCACAGACGGCTGTCTCCGGTAGAATCCACATGAGTTAATTACTGGTCCTTTGCCCAGACAAGGTGTTTTAGAACTTCTCACCTGCTGAACAATAGAACTTCACACAATGAACACTTCTTGAAAGACAGACTACAGATCATTTACATGACACATTGAGATATTGAGATCAGTTTAAGGAATAAACCAATTATCTCCAGGTAGAGAGCACCCTAGTTTTCCCAACGTTGGAACACCCCTCTTCCACACAAGGTCTACCTGCCATTACATATCTCCTGATAGCCCCGATCTGGGGGGCCAACATATCCAAATTTCACCCAGATCGGTCCAGGGGTTCTTAAAAGACAAACAGAGTCTGAGAAAATCCAGAATAAAGTCTATTTTCTTCACATACTGCAAATCACACGCTATAATAACGCTGCCTATACTATAAATCACACGCTATAATAACACAACCTATACTGCAAATCACACGCTATAATAACGCCACCTATACTGCAAATCACACGCTATAATAACACCACCTATACTGCAAATCACACGCTATAATAACGCTGCCTATACTATAAATCACACGCTATAATAACACCACCTATACTGCAAATCACACGCTATAATAACACCACCTATACTGCAAATCACACGGTATAATAACGCCACCTATACTGCAAATCACACGCTATAATAACGCCACCTTCACTGCAAATCACACGTTATAATAACGCCACCTATACTGCAAATCACACGGTATAATAACGCCACCTATACTGCAAATCACACGCTATAATAACGCCACCTTCACTGCAAATCATTCGCTATAATAACACCACCTATACTGCAAATCACACGCTATAATAACGCCACCTTCACTGCAAATCACACGCTATAATAACGCCACCTTCACTGCAAATCACACGCTATAATAACGCCACCTATACTGCAAATCACACGCTATAATAACACCACCTATACTGCAAATCACACGCTATAATAACGCCGCATATACTATAAATCACACGCTATAATAACACCACCTATACTGCAAATCACACCCTATAATAACTCCACCTATACTGCAAATCACACGCTATAATAACATCACCTATACTGCAAATCACACGCTATAATAACGCTGCCTATACTATAAATCACACGCTATAATAACACCACCTATACTGCAAATCACACGCTATAATAACGCCACCTATACTGCAAATCACACGCTATAATAACGCTGCCTATACTATAAATCACACGCTATAATAACACCACCTATACTGCAAATCACACGCTATAATAACGCCACCTTCACTGCAATTCACACGCTATAATAACACCACCTATACTGCAAATCACACGGTATAATAACACCACCTATACTGCAAATCACACGCTATAATAACGCCACCTTCACTGCAAATCACACGCTATAATAACGCCACCTATACTGCAAATCACACGCTATAATAACACCACCTATACTGCAAATCACACGCTATAATAACGCCACCTTCACTGCAAATTACACGCTATAATAACGCCACCTATACTGCAAATCACACGCTATAATAACGCCACCTATACTGCAAATCACACGCTATAATAACGCCACCTATACTGCAAATCACACGGTATAATAACGCCACCTATACTGCAAATCACACGCTATAATAACGCCACCTTCACTGCAAATCATTCGCTATAATAACACCACCTATACTGCAAATCACACGCTATAATAACGCCACCTTCACTGCAAATCACACGCTATAATAACGCCACCTTCACTGCAAATCACACGCTATAATAACGCCACCTATACTGCAAATCACACGCTATAATAACACCGCCTATACTGCAAATCACACGCTATAATAACGCCGCATATACTATAAATCACACGCTATAATAACACCACCTATACTGCAAATCACACCCTATAATAACTCCACCTATACTGCAAATCACACGCTATAATAACATCACCTATACTGCAAATCACACGCTATAATAACGCTGCCTATACTATAAATCACACGCTATAATAACACCACCTATACTGCAAATCACACGCTATAATAACGCCACCTATACTGCAAATCACACGCTATAATAACGCTGCCTATACTATAAATCACACGCTATAATAACACCACCTATACTGCAAATCACACGCTATAATAACGCCACCTTCACTGCAATTCACACGCTATAATAACACCACCTATACTGCAAATCACACGGTATAATAACACCACCTATACTGCAAATCACACGCTATAATAACGCCACCTTCACTGCAAATCACACGCTATAATAACGCCACCTATACTGCAAATCACACGCTATAATAACACCACCTATACTGCAAATCACACGCTATAATAACGCCACCTTCACTGCAAATTACACGCTATAATAACGCCACCTATACTGCAAATCACACGCTATAATAACGCCACCTATACTGTAAATCACACGCTATAATAACACCACCTATACTGCAAATCACACGCTATAATAACGCCACCTATACTGCAAATCACATGCTATAATAACACCACATATACTGCAAATCATTCGCTTTAATAACACCACCTATACTGCAAATCACACGCGATAATAACACCACCTATACTGCAAATCACACGCTATAATAACGCCACCTATACTGCAAATCACACGGTATAATAACACCACCTATACTGCAAATCACACACTATAATAACGCCACCTATACTGCAAATCACACGGTATAATAACACCACCTATACTGCAAATCACACACTATAATAACACCACCTATACTGCAAATCACACGGTATAATAACACCACCTATACTGCAAATCACACGCTATAATAACGCCACCTATACTGCAAATCACACAGTATAATAACAGCAACTATACTGCAAATCACAAGCTATAATAACACCACCTTCACTGCAAATCACACGCTATAAGAAGGCCACCTATACTGCAAATCACAAGCTATAATAACGCCGCATATACTATAAATCACACGCTATAATAACGCCACCTATACTGCAAATCACACGCTATAATAACACCACCTATACTGCAAATCACACGCTATGATAACGCCACTTATACTGCAAATCACACGCTATAATAACACCACCTATACTGCAAATCACACGCTATGATAACACCACCTATACTGCAAATCACACGCTATAATAACGCCACCTATACTGCAAATCACACGCTATAATAACGCCACCTTCAGTGCAATTCACACGCTATAATAACGCCACCTATACTGCAAATCACACGCTATAATAACGCCACCTTTACTGCAATTCACACGCTATAATAACGCCACCTATACTGCAAATCACACGCTATAATAACGCCACCTTCACTGCAATTCACACGCTATAATAACACCACCTATACTGCAAATCATACGGTATAATAACACCACCTATACTGCAAATCACACGCTATAATAACACCACCTATACTGCAATTCACACGCTATAATAACGCCACCTATACTGCAATTCACACACTATAACAACGCCACCTTCACTGCAAATCACACGCTATAACAACGCCGCATATACTATAAATCACACGCTATAATAACGCCACCTATACTGCAAATCACACGCTATAACAACGCCGCATATACTATAAATCACACGCTATAATAACACCACCTATACTGCAAATTACACGCTATTATAACGCCACCTTCACTGCAATTCACACGCTATAATAACATCACCTATACTGCAAATCACACGCTATAATAACACCACCTATACTGCAAATCACACGCTATAATAACACCACCTATACTGCAAATCACACGCTATAATAACGCCACCTATACTGCAAATCACACGCTATAATAACGCTGCCTATACTATAAATCACACGCTATAATAACGCTGCCTATACTATACATCACACGCTATAATAACACCACCTATACTGCAAATCACACGGTATAATAACACCGCCTTCACTGCAAATCACACGCTATAATAACGCCACCTATACTGCAAATCACACGCTATAATAACGCCACCTATACTGCAAATCACACGCTATAATAACACCACCTATACTGCAAATCACACGCTATAACAACGCCGCATATACTATAAATCACACGCTATAATAACACCACCTATACTGCAAATCACACGGTATAATAACACCACCTATACTGCAAATCACACGCTATAATAACGCCACCTATACTGCAAATCACACGCTATAATAACGCCGCATATACTGCAAATCACACGCTATAATAACACTGCATATACTGCAAATCACACGCTATAATAACGCCACCTATACTGCAAATCACACGCTATAATAACACCACCTTCACTGCAAATCACACGCTATAATAACACCACCTATACTGCAAATCACACGCTATAATAACGCCACCTATACTGCAAATCACACGCTATAATAACACCACCTTCACTGCAAATCACACGCTATAATAACGCCACCTATACTGCAAATCACACGCTATAACAACACTGCATATATTATAAATCACACCACCTATACTGCAAATCACACGCTATAATAACAGCACCTATACTGCAAATCACACGCTATAATAACACCACCTATACTGCAAATCACACGCTATAATAACGCCGCATATACTATAAATCACACGCTATAATAACGCCACCTATACTGCAAATCACACGCTATAATAACGCCACCTATACTGCAAATCACACGCTATAATAACACCGCCTTCACTGCAAATCACACGCTATAATAACACCACCTTCACTGCAAATCATTCGCTATAATAACGCCACCTATACTGCAAATCACACGGTATAATAACACCACCTATACTGCAAATCACACGCTATAATAACGCCACCTTCACTGCAAATCACACGCTATAATAACGCCACCTATACTGCAAATCACACGCTATAATAACACCACCTATACTGCAAATCACACGCTATAATAACACCACCTATACTGCAAATCACACGCTATAATAACACCACCTATACTGCAAATCACACGGTATAATAACAATACCTATACTGCAAATCACACGCTATAATAACACCACCTTCACTGCAAATCACACGCTATAATAACACCACCTATACTGCAAATCACACGGTATAATAATGCCACCTTCACTGCAAATCACACGCTATAATAACGCCACCTATACTGCAAATCACACGCTATAATAACGCCACCTTCACTGCAAATCACACGCTATAATAACGCCACCTATACTGCAAATCACACGCTATAATAACACCACCTATACTGCAAATCACACGCTATAATAACGCTGCCTATACTATAAATCACACGCTATAATAACACCACCTATACTGCAAATCACACGCTATAATAACAGCCACCTATACTGCAAATCACACGCTATAACAACGCCGCATATACTATAAATCACACCACCTATACTGCAAATCACACGCTATAATAACAGCACCTATACTGCAAATCACACGCTATAATAACACCACCTATACTGCAAATCACACGCTATAATAACGCCGCATATACTATAAATCACACGCTATAATAACGCCACCTTCACTGCAAATCACACGCTATAATAACGCCACCTATACTGCAAATCACACGCTATAATAATGCCACCTTCACTGCAAATCACACGCTATAATAACACCACCTATACTGCAAATCACACGGTATAATAATGCCACCTTCACTGCAAATCACACGCTATAATAACACCACCTATACTGCAAATCACACGCTATAATAACGCCACCTTCACTGCAAATCACACGCTATAATAACACCACCTATACTGCAAATCACACGCTATAATAACGCTGCCTATACTATAAATCACACGCTATAATAACACCACCTATACTGCAAATCACACGCTATAATAACGCCACCTATACTGCAAATCACACGCTATAATAACGCCACCTTCACTGCAATTCACACGCTATAATAACGCCACCTATACTGCAAATCACACGCTATAATAACACCACCTATACTGCAAATCACACGCTATAATAACGCTGCCTATACTATAAATCACACGCTATAATAACACCACCTATACTGCAAATCACACGCTATAATAACGCCACCTATACTGCAAATCACACGCTATAATAACGCCACCTTCACTGCAATTCACACGCTATAATAACACCACCTATACTGCAAATCACACGGTATAATAACGCCACCTATACTGCAAATAACACGGTATAATAACGCCACCTATACTGCAAATCACACGGTATAATAACGCCACCTATACTGCAAATCACACGCTATAATAATGCCACCTTCACTGCAAATCACACGCTATAATAACGCCACCTATACTGCAAATCACACAGTATAATAATGCCACCTATACTGCAAATCACACGCTATAATAACGCCACCTATACTGCAAATCACACGGTATAATAACACCACCTATACTGCAAATCACACGCTATAATAACGCCACCTTCACTGCAAATCACCGGTGGAGAAGCCATCCGGTCCTGGAGAGGAACCCAGTTTGAGGGCCTTAATAGTGGACAAAACCTCCTCTTGAGTGAAAGGGGATTCCAGGGGATTCCATGATATCCCTATGTTCCACAGTCAGAGACGGTAATGGGAGATCATCCAATAATTCCTTCCCTTTCGGGCTGGGAGGTGCATGGGCAGGTCTGTACAGGTCCGAGTAGAATCATAAAAAGGAATCCATTATTTTAGTTGGGTTCTGTGTCAGTTCCCCTGTGGGTACCCTGATTTTAGGGAAGGCTAGTGAACGCTGTTTGGGACTCAGTTTGGTGGCCAGACGGGAGCCTAGCCTGTCAGTTTGGGAGTAAAACTTAGCCCCGGACTGCTCGGCCGCAGTCGTCAGGGAGAGGTTAAGAAGAGCACGAGCTTCGTCCAGTCGGGTAAGTGAATCAGACGCGGGCTGGCGTTTGTGGGCTTTCTTCAGCCTACGAAATTCCTCAGTGAGTTTAAGAGTGTCCGCCCTGTGTTCCTTTCTAAGTGTAGCAGCTAACTGAATCAGTTTTTCCCTGATGACCGACTTGTGCGCCGCCCAGACCGTGGAAGGGGACACTTCGCTCGTGGCATTGATAAGGAAGTATTCCTTAATGGCCTCCTCTAACAAGGAACAATGTATCAGGTCGCTTAAAAGTGACTCTCTCAGGCGCCAGCGAGGCGGATTTCTAGATCCCGTTGGCCTCCGGGTAAGCAGAGTGACCATGGAGTGGTCTGAGAGGGGGGAATCTACGATCCTGGAGTTACACAGCAAAGGAAGTGTTGTGGCATGGGTGAATAAGTGGTCAATCCTGGCATAGGAGTTGTGGGGGGCAGAAAATTGGGTATAATCCTTTGTGCATGGGTTTGCTTCCCGCCAAATGTCTATTAACCCTACAGAATGAAGGAGCTTGGCTATTTTAAAGCTCTGTTTGGAGGGGCGTTTAGGTTTAGATGTGCCGTCCGCCAACTTATCAAGTGAAAAGTTAAACGCTGTGTTCGAGTCTTCCCCCATGAAGACAGAGCCCCTAAAGTGAGGTTGCAGTTTGCGTAACAATGATTAAAAAAAGGGTCTTTGTCTCTTATTAGGAGTGTAGTAAGAGACAAAAGTCTATAGTTCCCCGTCTATGTGGCCCGAAACCAGGACATAGCGACCCTGAGGGTCAACTATCGATTTCACCAGGGAGAGGTTAATGTGCCTTGCAAAACAGATAGCCAACCCCTTAGTTTTGTTATCTGCTGATGAAAAAAAAAATTGGGGATAACATTGATGGAGGAACGTGGGTTTGTAGGAGGATGGGAAATGCATCTCCTGAAGCAGAAGGATGTCCGCGTGCATAGAGTGGTAAAGTTTGAGAAGCTTTTGCGTTTAACGGTGGAATTAAGGCCCTGAGTGTTATGGGAGATGAGCTTGAAGGTTGGTGGGGGAGAATGTGTGTCAGCCATGGATCAAAGGTGTGAGAGCTATACCAGACAAATGTAGCCTACCTTTGTCCCGTAGAGAATGTTCCCTGCGGAGTTTGGACAACCGGAGCGTTTTGGACCTGGGATCTGGTATAAAGGACTGGAACCAATCATGGAAACTAGGAACACTCCAAGGGAAATGAAGAGAAAGCAGAAGCAAAAGAGATGAAAAAGAGAAAGAAGGGAAAAGAGACAACAATATTACTGCATAGCTGCTGCAAAGCAAATGAAAGCATACAATAAGAAAACAGTACATAATCTGAATCTGGGGGTCCCCCGACCCCTCCCCACCCTGGGGTAAAGTGGGCAAGCCTGCCCCCACCCCAATAACCTTAGAGAGCCGGTGAGTCCCTAAAAGCGGGAGACCGGAAACTGATCTGGCTACATCAATGGTGCTCCTGATCCAATGGGGGTGCACTAAGTCTACCACAGCCTCGTCACCACTAAACTATAACTTAGGGCTAACTGGGAGCCTATGATTCCCAAAAACTGAACGCCCCAACCAGGTAGGAAAAACCCACTAAGGGAAACTAAAAATCCAAAGGGAGAGGGAAGTGGAAAAAACTGACCAACCAGGGGCCCCAGGAATGACCCACCCCCCCCTCCACAAAATCTAAAGAGCCAGGGGGACGGGCAGATCCCACCCAGGGAGACAAGTACGCTTAACATGAAAGAATCAATAATGGCACCCCCTCCCCCTATCAAGAAAACTGAGACCATTCCGAAACCTCCACCCAACCTCCCAGGAAAGACTGAGTTGCATAGTGTAACGGATGAACCGTGACAAACTGAGATTCTCCTATGTCTAGGGTCACCTTATGTCCACTAGGGCCATAGGGTGACAAAGAATCATAATTCATGTATTACAGAAGATGGGACATTAATAATAATTCATGTTTGCAGGATGTCTTGGGATATCAAAAGCTATTGGCTATTCAATCTGGGCACACATGCTTTTGAAAGGTGTTAATTCAGGTCTACAAGACAAGTGACTCATCCCTCTGTATAATAGGCTATTGAAATGTCTTGAGACATGTCTTGAGGTGTTGGCTTTTCACTGTGAAAGACACATTCTGTTGAAAAGGTGTTAATTGCACCCACTCCTGGAGGACTCTTTTCATTGTGTTATTCTAAAGGTTAATTGAATTCTATTGATACAGGAATATATTGATGCCCAGGTGTGATAGTATTTGGTTTTGATGTCATTATCTCAAGGAATGTATCTGTCAGTATCGATGCCGAATTGTCTGTCTAGATAATGTGATTGAGGTTCCTGATATGTGTGAAGATTATCTGTGATTGTGTATTATTCAAGGTTAATTGAACTCTATTGATGATGCGGTTCCCACATGTCTAGCTACGGATTAGATAATTAGCCTCAGTGAGTGAATAGGGGGGTGGAGATGGTATTGTCCTGTGATTGGCTGTAACATCTTGTACTGTATACAAAAGATGGAAAGAAACTGTAACGGAATGGCCCGTGACAGACTGAGATATTCCTATGTCTAGGGTCACCTTATGTCCACTAGGGCCATAGGGTGACAAAGAATCATAATTCATATATTACAGAAGACATTGTCCTGTGACTAACTGCATTATGCTTGAGACTGTATAAGAAGCTGAGAAAATACCAATAAATTGTGATATCTTTGAAAGCAAGTGCAGAGCTTGAGTCTCGTCTTGTTTATGGGAATTGATATGGATCGTGTATGCAATATTGTCGGAGTGTGTCAGATAAGCTTGTCGTGGATGGATGGAAGGTCGTAAGCGGTGGTGAACGTTACAGAAACCATTAAAGTTCATATTTTTGGAAGCAAGTACAGAGCTGAGTCTCGTCTTGATTATGGGAATTGATATGGATCGTGTATGCAGTATTGTCGGAGTGTGTTGGATAAGCTTGTCGTGGTTGGATGGAAGGTCGTAAACGGTGGTGACTGTTACACATAGAAATAGACTTAAACCAGGAACTACTTTGAAAAATACGGATCCCCCAGGAGCACCGGTGCTTCGGACCCCCCCCCCCCTATGAGTCCAAGTCAATTGCCCCAGTTCCAAGGAAAATAAAAAAAAGTCCTGAAAGGCCTCAGAAAGGCAACTAGACCGTGAAACAGGCAAACAGTTCCCACAAAGGAAATGGCAGGGATAAAAGGGGAAACAGGGGCCCCCCATCCAATTCAGGGAAGGGTAGACCTTCAAAGGACAGGATCCTGGCAGGACAGGAAGGACTTCAGGGATCGATCCTCAGGTTAGATAGTTCTCTTTGGAACGCTTGTGGTTCTGTGTCAGCCAGGTTTGCTGCAGCAGGCTTGCTGGCGGAGGCCTCTTTAGTGGAGCCAGGAGTCCCCCTGCTGTTCTGTGAAGTTGAAGGTTCTAGGACGATCAGTCTTAGTTGAATCAGCAGACGTTCCCCCTCTGGGAAGGATGAAAAATCAAAGTTTTTGTTTCTGTAGAAAAAATTCACACGGAGCGGGAAGGACCACCTGTAAGTGATTTCCTTTTCCATAAGGACCTGCAGCAGCGGTTTGAGAGCGCGCCTCTTCTGCACTGTATAAGGAGACAGGTCAGCAAAGATTTGAATTCTGTGGCCGTTTAAAGTGAGATTGTCTGAGCGCCTAGCCCTTTTCATCACCTCCTCTTTGTCTGCATAATGCGGTTTCACAATGATATCCCTGGGCAGTCCATCCGATCGAGGGGATTGCAAGGCTCTGTGTGCCCTGTCTAGCTCAAGACAGTGCTCAGCAATATCCAGAATGAGGCTTTTAACTTGTACCTCCTTGTCCGATTCCAGGAACCCCCGTACCCTAAAGTTATAGCGTCTCGATCGGTTCTCAAGGTCGTTGATTTTAGCAAATGCCATCTCCAGTTGATCCTGAACCTCTTGCAACCTGATGGTATTCTGATTAATCCGCGCCACCGCCTGATCAGCCTTCTGTATAATAGTGTCCATTCTCAGCCCCAACTGCAGCAAGTCCGCGTGTATGGATATTGTAATTTGCGCTGCATTTAATGCCAGGCTTTTGGATAGCATTTGGGAGAAAGCAGCCATCATTGAGATAAAGTCAGTGGGGACAGGGGCCTCCTCTTGCACTGCACACACAGAAAGCAGCATACCTGTGTGAGGATCTGTCATGGTGGTAGTGGGGAATCTAGCTCCCATCCTGTCCAGCAGGGACTCGGTGGAGGAGGGAGAAGCTGCAGCAGCCAAGGGGGAGGAGTCAGTACCTGGAGACTGTGGGGGGAGCAGGTCCTGGTCAGGGATGGAGTTCTCAGGCTGTACCGCTGCATATAGGCCTCGTGGAGCCGCCATGTTGGCATAGCTGAGGGGGCCGGGAGTCGCTGCCATCTGTGCCGATATGTCCCTCCTGGCCGGCGGTTGTGACATCCGCGGGAACCGGGGAGCTTCCTCTACACGATGGGCCCGATTAAGAAGCTGTGGGGGCGGTCAGTCAGCTCCGGTTAACTATGTTAGGCTGTGGTGGAGCAGAGCCTCAGATGCCGGCGGCCATCTTGAAAACTTCCGCGCATGCGCCTCCTCTAGGGATATTTATTATAGCAAAAAGTAAAAAATATTGTTTTTTTTCTTCAAAATTGTCACTCTATTTTTGTTTATAGCGCAAAAAATAAAAACCGCAAAATACCACCAAAACAAAGCTCTATTTGTGGGGAAAAAAATGGACATCAATTTTGTTTTGGAGCCACGTCCCACGGCCGCGCAATTGTCAGTTAAAGCGACGCAGTGCCGAATCACAAAAAGGGGCCTGGTTAGACACCCCAGGGCTTGCCTCCCCCCCCCCCCCCTCAACTGGTCAAGCATAGGCTGGTACAGGTGTGAGGCTCCTATAAGCTTAGGTACGTTCACCATGGGGGTTCCCACATTTTTAGACAGAGTTGAGAAAAGGCGATTCAGACTAATACTCCCTATTCTCTCACATGGAGGTTGTTTGTGTCTCAAACCCCCCTCCCCCCTTAATTTATTGGATAGCAAAACGATATACTGAGTACGGCCTTCTTGACATTGTTCTTTTTTATTTAAAAGAAAAATAGTTTTGTTGATTTTTTTTCTTTTTAATGTGCCATTCTGCTCTTTTGTAGGCCTTCTTAGGGCAATCTACTCCGATTACTTTAGATAAGGCATTGTACTTGGGTTTAACTGAGTCTACTGACTCTTATGCAGTGTTTATTTTGTACCGCACTCTTCATATCTTTTGCATTGTATGTACCATATATTTGTGGGGCAAAATAAACATTCTTCTGATTAAAAAAACTATATAGGCACAGCTTCATTCTGCTGAGGAAGTCACACAAGAAGTGGCAGCAGGAGCTACAGATGAAAGGCAGATATTTCCCCTTCTGTTGTCCTTAGGGAGACATCTGTTCATCTCTCCTGATTGTATAAAAGAAATAGCAGTGCTGCACAATATATTGGAGTCCATGGATACATATTTAATTCTAAAAGTCCATATAAAAGACCCAATGAATTTCAGGGATTTACCATCGTGGCAGTTTTACTGAGGCCTGGTTCACACCTATGCAGGTGGCAGTCTGCATATTCCAGGTGCATTTTGAGTTTTTCAATACACATTTTTGATCCATTGGAACCAAAAACCAGAAACAAAATCCATAATCCTTTCCATAAAATGCACAGATGTGAACTACATCCATAGGAAAACATGTTAAATGAACTGTAGTGTGTTTCTGCAAAACTGAAAATGCACTAAAAAAAAAAATAGTATTTCTCTTATGTCTTCTAGATCTTGTCTGAGTGAGGCCTGATTCCTACCAATGCAGGTTGCAGTTTGTATATTCCAGGTGCATTTTGCATTTTTCAATACATGCTTTTGATCCATTGAAGTCTATGGAACCAAAAAACACAAAAAAGTCCCTGGCCCTTTCCATAAAATGCACAGATGTGAATGAGACACATAGGAAACCATGTTAGGCTGGATTCACACCTAGGCATTTTTAGTGCTTTTTGCATTTTGCAGATTTGCACTACAGAATGTGTTCCATAGGAAACCTTGGTAAATGGACTGTAGTGCAAATCTGCAAAATGCAAACAGCACAACAAATTCATAGGTGGGAATCCAGCCTTAAATAAGGTGACCAGATTTTTAAAATTAAATCCAGGGACATATTTTTTCTTTACTAGTAATGGCGGCAATCAGCGACTCTCTGCCCATCGCCGCCCGCCTCACAGCCTCTCAAATCTTACTCTCCGGGCCCCCGGCTACTACTGGATGGGGAGCGGAGGAAGATCACTCCGCCAGGGAAGGCAAGTAGATAGGCAGGTGGCTGGCCGGATTTAAGCCAAAGCAGAAGAACATGCAAGCGAAACTAAATGGGCATGTGCCCAAAACTGGAGAAATATTCCCTCCGCTCTGACAAGCACATGATTATCAGAAAGGGGCACAGATTCTGGGAAAATACAACTCCCCTATTATGGGCGTCCGCTGAACTTTTTCCAGGGGGGGCATAATTTTACGGTCACCTTTCCTATATCTGGCACCCCCCCTTCACTGATCATACCTGTATGCACTCAGCTGCCCCCCTCATCTGTATATATGCCAGCCCCCTGTACACAAACAGGCTCCTCCCTTCACTTGTACTCACAGCCCCCACTTGTAAGGTCACGGTGGTCTTCCTTCTCCCAAGTCCTGTTTCCACATGTCCATTTGAAAATACATTACAGGTATCAAAGCAAACATGTGGGCGCACATACAGGAATCGGCCAGAGGTGGCAGTTAAGAGCTCTGTAAGCTCCGTGACACTGATCTTGCAACAGCTGTGGAGCCGACTGCACAAACACAGAGAGAGTCAGCACAGCCACAGATGCGAGTATGGCAGACCCTTGCTGATTCCAGGGGGGGTCACTCGCCCCCCCTTAACCCTATGAGCGGACGCCCATGTCCCCTATGCTAGTAGGGACGGCGGAGAGGGGGTGTGTAATTCTATTTTTTTTATTTTAATTCTGCACTGACTGTCTTTGAAATTGCCCCTGCCCCCTATTAAATCCAATCTGGGGACAAAACCAGGGACAGACTTTGTCCGGGGACAGTGTCCTCAATCAGGGGACTGTCCCCTGAAACTGGGGATGTCTGGTCACCCTAGCCTTAAATGGACTGTAATATGTTTCTGCAGAACTGAAAACACACTAAAACATGCATAGGTGTGAACCAGGCCTTAGCCTTAGGCTTAGTGCTTTAAGCTTAGTGCTTTTTGCATTTTGCAGATTTGCACTACAGAACGTATTTCATAGGAAACCATGGTAAATGGATTGTAGTGCAAATTTGCAAAATGCTTGTGTAAATCCAGCCTTAATGGCCTTCCATTTATTTAGCTTATTTAGAGTCCATGCACTATACACTATGACAGGGGTTTCCAAACTGCGGCCCGAGGGCCAGATGCGGCCCTTTGCTAGCCTTTATCTGGCCCTCAGGGCTTTATTCCTCCCATTGATATGAGGCACTATTCTTCCCACTGACTCCAACAAGGGGGCACCTTTTCTTCCACCGATACCAATGATGAGATACAATTACTCCTACTAATAGGGGCACTACTCCTTATCCTACTGATCGCAAACTATGAGGCCATATTTATTCTCACAAATGTTGGGCCCCGGGCTTTTTCTGCCCCCGCTGGCCACAATCCGGCCCTCCTAAAGGCTGAAGAACAATAAACTGGCCCTTTGATTGAAAAGTTTGGAGACCCCTGCACTATGGTGTTGATTTACTAAAACTTGAGCTTGCAAAATTGGGTGCAGCTCTGCACTTCCAGGTTGATGTTTTTTGGTCAAAGACTAACGGGGTTGTAAAGGTTTTTAACCACTTAATACCCCGACCAAAATGCAGCTCCCTTTTTGCGATTCCGCACTGCGTCGCTTTAACTGACAATTGCACGTGCGACGTGGCTCCCAAACAAAATTTGCGTCCTTTTCTTCCCACAAATAGAGAATTATTTTGGTGGTATTTGATCGCCTCTGCGATTTTTATTTTTTGCGCTATATACAAAAATAGAGCGACATTTTTGAAAAAAACCCAATATTTTTTACTTTTTGTTATAAGAAAAATCAAATAAACAAAAATTTTAGTCAAAATTTATTTAGCCACATGTCTTTATTAAAAAAATCGCAATTAAAAAAAATAGCTACCTAGCGGGAACAGCGACACTAATACAGCGATCAGAAAAATGATCGCTTAGTGATGCTGGCAATAGGGAGTGAAAGGGTTAACTAGGGCGGTGATTAAGGGGTTAAAACTTTATTAGGGGGGGTACAGGGGCTACCCTGGACCTAACACTAACTGCCTGTCACACTGCCTGTCACACTGACACTAACTGTAGTGATTATACTTATAAACACTGCAATCAGTGACACTGTGACAGGGGGGGGGGGAGGTGATCGCAAGGGGTTAAGTCTGCCTGTGTGTCCTGGTGTCAGTGTAGTGTTGTGCAGACTTACTTTGTGATGTAATCTCTCCTCAGCAGCGGTTGAAAAAAATGCAGAGGGAGAGATCACATCACTTCCTCCTTCCTGTGTTTACACAGGAGGAGGAAGTACAGAACGGGGGGGGGGGGGGCGCGCATTGGCTGGGAGCAATCGTGAGGGGGCGGACAAAAACGAATAGCCGCCCTCTCATGCCGGATCGCTCCCAGAGCCACGGAGACCGCCGCATGTACCGGGGGGGTCCCGATCCCCGACCCACGTCTAGGCAGGGACGTACAGGTAAGCCAATGTGCCTGTACGTGCCATTCTGCCGACGTAAATGTACATGCGGCGGTCCGCAAGTGGTTAAATAACAAACATACCATACTTACCTCCACTTTGCAGTTCGTTTTGCACAGAGTGGCCCCAAACGTTCTCTTTTGGGATCCCTTGGCGGCTGTTTTGGCTCCTCCCCACAAGAGCTAATCCCCCTCTGGGAAGCTCTCTCCCAAGAAGGTTAGCTTGCGGGGACGCTCCCGTGTGATGCAGCTGGTGGCCATAGCCGCTAAGTGTATCACTCGGCCCCGCCCCCAGCGCGCTGCGTCATTGATTAGATTGACAGCAGCAGGAGCCAATTGCTGTGCTGCTATCAATCATCCAATGAAGAGCGGCCTTAAGCTGGGGGAAAGCAACACAGGATCGCTCCCACAGAGATTCGGGGCTCAGGTAAGTAAATCAGGGGCTCGGGGGGCCCGAGAGTACAAGGTTTTTTTTCACCTTAATGCATAGGATGCATTAACCTCCCTGGCGGTATTATTGTGTCAGGTTTTTGATGCTGAAAGCGGTACAATTGTTTTGCATGGAAATTTGGAGTTTTATATTGTAGGCCTGTAATTCTTAGTAACAACTCGCTTAAATCTGTCCAAACCAGAGTCTAGTAGACATCCCAGGTATGATAAAGTTTGAAACACAAAATCATATATTATAATATTAATATTAAAAATTAATTAATAACTATAAAAATGATAACAAATAATAATAATAAAAATTATTCAATAATGTAATCAAATCAAAAACACAGAAATTTGCTCAGTTGCAGAATTGTCGCTGTCATTACTGTCATTACTTTTATTGTTTGATGACAAATTTCCCCACAAATCGCTATCGCTAGTGATTCTAATTTATTATTGCTGTTTTCTAGCTGCTCTAAAAAAGAAAGAACAGTATTTATTATATAAAAGTGCATGAAGGACACTGGACAGACCACTGGGGACAAAGGGGGTGTGTAATTATTTTATACAGTACTGTAATCTATAAGATTACAGTATACTGTATGTGTAGTGTGTTTTACTTTTTTTGAATTTGGCGCTGATCTCCGCCCCCATGCGTCGTAAAGTTGCAGGGAACGGAGCTCGGCGGCACTCGGGGGACTGTGAATCGAGCAAGGAGAACACAGCTCACTCACACAGCGGGGAGACATCTCAGGATCCAGGGACAACGTAAGTAACCTCTGCCTGGATACTGCTATGCGATCCTGAATCTGGCTCAGGGATACCGCTAATGGTACTAGATTTCCACCCCGAGCCTGAATCGGGATTACCTTCAGGGAGGTTAAGGTGAAAACACAAAGCTTTACAACCCCTTTAATTGAACAAGCAGATGCAGAAACTGACTGGCTATCATGCAGAGCTGCACTAGATTTAGCACTCTCCAATTTTAAATTTAGTTAATCAATCCCTATAAGCCTAATGCTATATCGTAAAACCAGCTAATTATCCACATATGATGGACTGTACTAAGAGGAAGCAACTATGAATGCACACTAATCTGGTCCCAGGTAGGATAAAAGTGGAATGTATCTCAGAAGACTTAGGCCCCTTTCACATGTGCGGTCCGTATATCCGCATTTTCATCCATCCGTTGCGGATGAAAACGGGACATACATTGGTCCCTATGTGATTGTGGGTGTCAGCCGATGAACATCCGCTGATACCCGTAATCATCCGCCTCTGCAAAGATCTGCTTTTGCTGACCGAAGAAAACCCTATTTTTTCTTCCGTCTGCAGGCAGAGCGGATCGGATGAACACGGACACACGGTCCGTGTTCATCCGCTCCCCCATAGGGAAGAGCGGAGAAAAAACAGGACGGTCTCGGCACAGTGTGCGGGGACCGCCCTGTCAGCCCACAGCTCAGCGGACACACACAGCGGACACACACAGGGCGGATCAATACTGATCCGCCCCGTGTGAAAGGGCCCTTACACAGTTTTTTCATAAATGCAAATTCGTTACCAAAGTTTCAAGTCACTTCTAAGATGTGGTTTGAGACTTTGGTAACGAATTTGCATTTATGAAAAAACTGTGTAAGTCTTCTGAGTTACATTCTACTTTTATCCTGCCTGGGACCAGCATAGTCATCAAACCAATAGTAGATACCAGGGGCGGACTGACCATTTCAGCACTCGGGCACTGCCCAAGGGCCCCATGCCACTAGGGGGCCCCATCAGGGTTGACAGCCTCAGTAAAACCAGGGACAGTATGTAAAAATCTGTGTTTTTTTTAAATCCCAAGATTATAGCTGCCCCGCCACTCCAGTACCCTTTCAGTGTGTGTATGTGTATACTGTGTGTGTATATTGTGTGTCTGTGTGTGTATACTGTATGTGTGTGTATACTGTGTGGCCCCATAATCTATTGCCTGGGTGCCCCATAATCTCCTATTACCCGGGGGCCTCATAATCTCCTATTGCCCGGGGGCCTCATAATCTCCTATTGCCCGGGGCCCCATAATCTTCTATTGCCCAGGGGCCCCAATGAGTTGTCAGTCCGCCCCTGGTAGATACATACAGTTGTGAGATTTTTGCACAAATAAATTCTAAAATAAGATCTGATCTTCATGTATAGATGCCTACTGATACTAGATACTGTATTTTTGCATCAGGGGAACTTAGGAGATGGGAGAGGAGCAACTGCAGCAGCAAGCCTGTCTGACACAGCAGAAAACAATAGTGATGGTCCAAAAAAATCCCACTTAAT
This sequence comes from Rana kukunoris, assembly GCA_029574335.1. Classification (NCBI taxonomy): domain Eukaryota; kingdom Metazoa; phylum Chordata; class Amphibia; order Anura; family Ranidae; genus Rana; species Rana kukunoris. Next base: position 448,144,064 of record CM056052.1, read on the forward strand.
TGCTTTTATCCTCATGCAATCTTGACCATCAAATATCTGGAAAGGCCTTCAGACATACTGTAGGGACTAGTCAATCTTCTATCTTTCGTCATCTATGGCTTGCATTAGTGTTAATAAGGGGTTAAACAAAGGAACATTTTATTTTTCTTGTACAAAGGGTTTTATTGAAAATTCACAACATCAGTAAAGTACAAAAACAGTGTTGGACGGACACACCATGGACCAACAGGTACAAAACCACGGGCATCAGGAAGGTCAAACTGAGAAATTAAAATTCAAACCACCGTTCTTTTGAATGGCACGAACGCGGTGACGTCATCGACCATGACGAGCATGCGCTCGTCACATTCGTTGCTGTTGCCGCCATCTTGCTTCACCCTACCTATGCCTTGGAAGCTACCGCGCATGCGTCAAAGTCATTTCGAACATGCGCGGGTTTCCATGGAGAGGTAAGTATACATGCTCTCGGGTTTCTCGGCAGGAGAACAGGTACTCTATTTTTCTTGTCTAGATTCTGGGCAGTTTTCTCGACGAGAAACCTCAAATCCTCGTACACACGCTCGGTTTACTCTGCAAGAAAGCTCTGCCAGCAGTTTTCTTGCTGTTTCTGGCCAAAAAAAATGTGCGTGTGTATGAGGCTTCAGTTTATGAACTGGCTGGTACAAAAGGGCATGTATAAAACCTATGGCAAAAAAAAAAAAAAAACATTATAATGTTTAGCCATAAATAGGGGAAACGGAACATTTTATTTTTAAAACGTTTTTACTTGTCAGGTTGCTTTACCTGACATTATGTGCAGATTGACGTTCATCCCTTTGATCTTCAGATGAATGAAAAGAAAGATACAATAGTAGCAATGGGGTTTATTTACTAAAGGCAAATTCACTTTGCACTACAAGTGCACTTGAAAGTGCAGTCGCTGTCAATCTGAGGGGAAGATGTGAAATCAGGGGAAGCTTTGCTGATTTTATCATCCAATCATGTACAGACAAAAATGCTGTTTTTTATTTTCCTGGTGTGTCCCCCTAGTATCTTACATTGGCAGGTTATTTAAAAAAAAAAGGAAATCCTCTGAACCAAATATAATAAACATATAAGTCAGAACAGTAACATAGTTCCTACGTTTCCAATAAATAACTCATGACTGAGCAAGAGTATTCCATCTCTATTCCTATTGTGGTGTCAACCCCAAATTTTGGATTTTCTTTAAATTTAACTTTCGGTGATAACAAAACAAGTAGTGAGTGTGAGTCTCCTTAAAGGGCTGTACAAAAGGGCTAAATGTCGGCCGGAATCGGCCGGTTCAATAGAAACCGGCCTGGCATTCGGCTTGTGTGTACAGCAGCTGGTCCGACAGAAAAAGGTCTGCCAATCGGCACTCGGTGGCTGAGAGGGCTGACCAGTGTGTTCTGGTGGGGGGGCTGCCCCCCTGTCAAAACACAAAAGCTCAGCAGGGGAGATCGCTCTACTAACATCGGATTTTGTTAGTACAGTGGCTCCTTCTGAGCTCTTCACTTTTTATTATACTTTAACCGCTTGCTGATTGCTGCACGCCGATATATGTTGGCACGGGCAGGCAAATGGGCTTATCTGTACGTCCCTTTAAATTTGACGCCCAGCGGGCACACGCGCGCCCACTGCGTGCTTTGTTAGGGCACCCGCGTGTCCCGGGAACTCGATGTTCCCGAGTGGCCCGCAATTACGGTCGGCAAAGGCAGAACAGGGGGATGCCTTTGTAAACAAGGCATTCCCCTGTTCTGCCTAGTGACACCTCAGGAATCTACTGTTCCCTGTGATCGGGAACAGTGATCGCAGAGGTGTCACTGGTAGCTCCTCCCCCTAACAGTTAGAATCACTCCCTAGGACACACTTAACCCCTTCAGCGCTATCTAGTGGTTAACCACTTCACTGCCATTTGCACAGTAATCACTGCATTTTTATAGCACTGATAGTCCCAAAAACGTGTCAAAAGTATCCGATATGTATGCCATAAAGTTGCAGTCACGATAAAAAATTCAGATTGCCGCCATTACTAGTAAAAAACAAATGAATAATAAAAATGCCATAAAACAGTCCCTCTTTTTGTAGACGCTATAACTTTTGTGCAAACCAATCAATATACGCTTATTGCGATTTTTTTTACAAAATGATGTAGAAGAATACGTATCGGCCTAAACAAAAATTTGGGATAATTATTATAGCAAAAAGTACAAAATATTGCTTTTTTTTTAATTGTCGCTATATTTTTGTTTATAGCGCAAAAAAATACTAATTTAAGCTTTTAGAATTGAGAAATTATTGCAGGCACAGAACTTAGCTGCAATTTTCTTCCCACAGCTGCTGAATTAATAATCGTATTGATTTCAGCTGGGCAATTATTTTAGACCACAGAAGCCACAGAAGCCAACAGTCCATTTTTAACTTCACCATTAGACCTTCTTTGCCCTTCCCAGTTATTAATAAAACTAATTTGATAAAACTAACATTTCACCATAGCATTTGCTTCTATCCATATGACACTTCAAACAGCTGACACTGACAACTGAAAAGAGGCAGCTGTCACCATCTTTTTGTCCCATGCATGTATGCTTAAAGAAAACCTTTCACCTTCTAAGATTGATAGTTGTCTGGCTTTCATGATGATCTTTTGAAAATTATTAGTGTGCCTGATCCAGAACAAATACACAAAGTATGAAAATGTAAAAAAAAAAAACTTGCGTCCTTATTAATTTGCTTGTTCTGAGTTAGGCCACTTTCACATTTATACGACTTCAAAGTTGTGTGATTTTGCCACGATTTTACCGCAATTTTTCCTCGATTTTGCAGCCGTGATTTGGGATCAGTACAACTTCAACTTTGCCACAACTTTGGCATTAACCAATGAAAACATACATGGTGTGAATCAATTTCATTTTCCTGCCACCGCAGTTGTCATTGCTGCTGCAACAATAGCAGTGCATGAGGAAGAAGAGGAGGAGAAGCGGAGGCAGAGAAGACGTCGATATTGGGTACATCCCATCATTGCCAATCGTGAAGATAGGGGTCAATTTTGGGTCCTCTATAATGAAGAATTGTAACAATGCTCCTTACATTGGTGGTCAGTGGGAAGAATGCTCCTTACATTGGTGGTCAGTGAGAAGAATGCTCCTTACATTGGTGGTCAGTGGGAAGGATGTCCCTTACATTGGTGGTCAGTGAGAAGAATGCTCCTAACATTGGTGGTCAGTGAGAAGAATGCTCCTTACATTGGTGGTCAGTGAGAAGAATGCTCCTTACATTGGTGGTCAGTGGGAAGAATGCTCCTTACATTGGTGGTCAGTGGGAAGAATGTCCCTTACAATGGTGGTCAGTAAGAAGAATGCTCCTTACATTGGTGGTCAGTGGGAAGAATGCTCCTTACATTGGTGGTCAGTGAGAAGAATGCTCCTTACATTGGTGGTCAGTGGGAAGGATGTCCCTTACATTGGTGGTCAGTGAGAAGAATGCTCCTAACATTGGTGGTCGGTGAGAAGAATGCTCCTTACATTGGTTGTCAGTGGGAAGGATGTCTCTTACATTGGTGGTCAGTGGGAAGAATGCTCCTTACATTGGTGGTCAGTGAGAAGAATGTTCCTTACATTGGTGGTCAGTGCGAAGAATGTTCCCTTCATTGGTGGTCAGTGGGACGAATGTCCCTTTCATTGGTGGTTAGTGGGAAGAATGTCCCCTTTATTGGTGATCAGTGGGAAGAATGTCCCCTTCATTGGTGATCAGTGGGAAGAATGTTCCTTACATTGGTGATCAGTGGGAAGAAGGTATCTTACATTGGTGATCAGTGTGAAGAATGCTCCTTACATTGGTGGTCAGTGAGAAGAATGCTCCTTACATTGGTGGTCAGTGAGAAGAATGCTTCTTACATTGGTGGTCAGTGGGAAGAATGTTCCCTTCATTGGTGGTCAGTTGGAAGAATGTCCCCTTCATTGGTGGTCAGTGGGATCTTGTCTTTGTAGTTTATCTTGTCTTTGTAGTTTGGGTCACACAAATCATAAATAGCTGGGCACTCACGGATAAATCGGATGTTTTGCTCATAATCAAGGATGTCTCTTTTCTTACCTATTTGGAGCACATTGTTCCTGAGGGAATAACCAGGAAGTGAATGTGTGGTGGAAAAATGTGCTTAAGAGGGGCTACTATGCTAAAAGGATTGGGTGGGACAAGGGTTAAAAAGCTGCTTGCGCTTACAAAGTTGTACTGAAATCGTGTCTATTTTATTCAGGTATGATTTGCATGCTACTTGAGGGTTGAACATTGAGGTCTATGGACATCAACTCGCATGGAATTTGGACCAAAGTAGTGCAGGGACTACTTTGAAGTCGGCACAACTTAAAGTTGTGCCAGTATGAATGGTGTTCATTGAAAATCATGGACAATGACTTGCAGTACAAGTCGTATAAGTGTGAAAGGGGCCTAAGGCTCCATTCACACTAATGCTTTTTTTGATGCATTTTTCATTTTGCAGAACTGCTGATTTTTTTTTAACATGGTTTCCTATGGAACATTTTCACATCAATGCTTTTTTGTGCCTCTGCGTTTTTGGAAAGGGTCAGGGACTTTTTTTCCTGCAAAAAGCAACGTTTTGCATGTAATAGATTCCAATGAACCAGCATCCAAAACGCAAGTAACGCGTCCCCCACCGTACAGCTTCCAGCCTGGGATCCTTTTAGAAAAGGTTTGGGACCCAGCAGCTTCTGGGATCCCTCTCCACGTTAGAGTGAAGCTCTGCATGGTGCGCAACTTCGGCCAGGTAGGCCATGGCTGCGGGGTCCATGGATGCGCGCACCCTGAAGGTGGAATGCCACACTTGGAACTCGGACCCCGCAGGAAACATGAACGGCCCCCAGCGCCAACTGCCGCCCAGGGGTGAACACACACCCCTGGAGCGCAGACCGGCCCACAGGATAGTTCCGGAACCGGCAGCAGCCTAATTTTACAAATTGCGAATGGGAGCCATGTAACTCTCCCATTCCCCACTAACTTTAGCATAACACCCCCACAAATAGCAAGGGGGGGGCTACATAAGTTACCTCTGTATGTTGTCTAGGGGTGATTGTAGTGAGCAGAGCAATAAGAGAATGTCCAAAACCTGCCGCTGGAGTTTTCTGAATGCTTTATTTCCTGGTCCAACACGACCAACATCAACATGAGGTAGAAAGAAAAGTTTGATGAAAGGAGAGAACGTTGCGGTATAAGGCTTTGGATGAAAAGAAAGCAGTCCTGCTTTCTGTAGTAGAACAGTTCATCACCACTCTAGCCAGAGTGGAAAGGGTGCCTCCGGACAGACTTCTGCCACAAGCCTGGCAGCCGGAACATCACTTATGGTTGCTGGGAGGAACAAGTCTCTCTCACTGACTTGGCTCTAGTTGAATTTAGCGTTTCAAGATGAAGACCTCTGCCACAGGCCCAATGTTGGACTGTAGAGCTCCATAGAAACCCATCCAGATGATGATGGGGGCCCCAGTGACTTACTGGGTCCCCAACCTTACTGAGAAGATCCCAGGCTGTGTGCTGTTCGGTGGGGGATCGGCTTGAGGAGAACCCGGAGGCAGGTTATCCAAAAGGGCTTGAACGAACCATCGGGGATCTGGTTACCGGAATTGACAGGTACATGTCAGCTGTCAACCGGTGACCCCTTTCATTGCATTTACTGGGATGATCTGCTAAATCCGAATTGTTCTCTTGAGTACTAAAGTACTAGGCCTGTGTCAGAGGCCCGAGCCAGGTCTGTAATAGAGACATGTTCCTCCCAGCAACTTAAAAGTGACATTCCGGCTGCCAGGCTTATAACAAGGATCTGTCCGGAGGCACTTCACCCACTCTGGTGAGAGTGGCGACGAACTGTATCTACTACTACTAAGAGCAGGACTGCTCTACTTCTTATCCAGGCCCGATCCCGCACTGTTCTCTATTGCTTCATCAACCTTTCCTATCCCCTGTTGATGTTGGCCGTGTTGGGCCCTGGAATAAAGCATTTGAAAACCCATTTGGTGACTGGACATTCGCTCACTGCTACTACTCACTGCTACTACCCCTGGACACACTACAAGGTAACTTAATACGCCGATCCCAAACAACAACCAGCGGCTCCTTCCGGGGGTGAGCGCTACACGTGGGTTTCAGCTGTTACCGTTGGCAACAAGAAAAGTGAGTACCGAATTTATTAAAGAGCGAAGAGTGTTCGCCATTGTGTTTGAACTGTCCGGCAACGTGCCTGGGCGTACGTGCAGCACAGGATGCGCCTGCAACATGTCCGGACAAGTTCCCAACTGGGAGGAGCCACCCTCCCCTGCGTGAGAGGTGCACTGGGATTTCGCGCCAAACGAGCGAAAGAACGCACTCTGCGCGCCAATGCAGCAGAACCACCATTTATTTTGTGAGAGACTTATCGAAAATTGAGGATCGGATTGAGGCGCCCCATGACTACGACAGGGTTGTTCTACAGCATCCGGTGTGCCTGTGACGGATACGGGCATTCGTTTGACCACTGCAGGACAATTCGTGTTGCTGTCCTCCAGAGGGACAGAGATGCTGGGCCTGACTTGTCCCAGATGTGAGGAGTTGGCCGTCTGCCTCCTGCCCTTCTCCTGCTGTCATCAATATTGGGCTCCTTTGTTCACTGCTATGCCCAGGGGCAGATCCCCGCGGGAATACCACGTGGATTAGTCTTCTGGGATGGTTACTACCGAGATGGAGACCTCATGGACAGAGTCTTTTCCACCAGAAGGGATCGTCTAACCTGAAGCCCCAAGTACGGATGCTGCTACCCTCTCCTTGTCCACCAGAACTTTGATGTTAGCTACCTCGCCCTCCTGCTTGACAGAGGTAAGCTCGCCTAACGAGGGGGGACGCGACGATGATACAGGCCGCGTGTCTAAAGCGCAGGCCGAAACCACCCGAGAAGTCGTTTCGGCTGGAGTGGCCGCTATCCGATGTGTTTCTACTGGAGGAAGATCTTCCCGACCACTCGACTGGAACAAGTGGAGGATGTCCTATCGGCCTGATCGGGCCGCTACTTCGGCCGGGACCACCAATTATCTTCCCGCCAGGGCGGAAGATTCTTCGGACTTTGAGTTTTGGTCTGAAGGTTCCATAACGGATGGAAACGACTTGCCCAACCATTTGTTTGAGCCCCGATTCCCCGAACAGCAAGGGATTGGGGGGTTCCAACCTTCCCGCAGTAGGAAGAAGAAGCGCTCCGCTCGGGGGCGCACCTTGTGAGCTTGGCATTATATATCTAAATGCCGCATACCCATCTTGAGGGGTTGGTGAGTTGACTGCTGTGTTTCTGTTTTCCTTCTTGTTAGCTCACCTCTCCTCCAACCGGACTCATGTCCGTCCTGTGCCGGCACCCGATGCTTGAGTTGTCGGGTCTTCTTTTTTTTTGTGTGTTGTTCGAAGTTGTGGACAAGAACTTTTGCCCCACTCAGTTTGTACTTTTTCTCTCCAAGTTTCCTCTTCCCCCTGCTCCTCCGTATCCACATGGACATTTTTGTGATGAACTCTTGGGAGGGGTGGGTTCAGTCAGTTAGAGTGGGACTTTGCCAACTTCCGTCCGGAGGCACTTCACCCACTCTGGCGAGAGTGGCGACGTACTGTATTTACTACTACTGAGAGCAGGACTGCTCTACTTCTTATCCAGGCCTGATACTGCATTGTTCTCTATTGATTCATCAACCTTTCCTATCCCCTGTTGATGTTGGCTGTGTTGGGCCCTGGAATAAAGCATTTGAAAACCCATTTGGTGACTGGACATTCGCTCACTGCTACTACTCACTGTTACTACCCCTAGACACACTAAAAGGTAACTTACTACGCCGATCCCAAACAACAACCAGCGGCTCCTTCGGGGGTGAGCGCTACACTGGTCCAACACGACCAACACATCAACTTGAGGTAGATAGGAAAAGGTTGATGAAAGTGGAGTAACTTTGCAGAGTCAGGCTTGGATAAAGAAAGCAGTCCTGCCTTCTGTAATTAAGTCAGTCACGTCGCCACTCCACCTGGACAGGCCTCTCACACAGACCTGGCAGCCAGAGTGTCAATGAGAAAGCTAAAAAAGGAACAAGTCGCTGCCACCGACTTGGCTCTAGAAGATTAGTAGAGGCCTCTGCCACATATACGGTACTTAAGAGCAATAGAGCATATCCTCTCAATCCCGTCCTCTTGAGATGCGGAACCCCAGTAAACCACTGAGGTTCCTCAGTCACTTCAGTGTCTCTGAGCCATGAGGACCCAAAGTTGGGAACTCCGCGTGGCATGGGCCCCGGCCAGGTAGGCCATAGTGGTGGGGCCTGTGATGTGCGCACACCCTGAAGGTGGGTGCCACACCTAGAACCAGGAACCCGCGAAGAACCCCCGAAAAATGGCGTATGCCACAGATATACCCCTCCCCAGCATGCCCCGCGAGGGAAACGCTCCTCCAATTGGCTTCTGGGGAAAAGTGTCTCTGCCTGAACCCCTATGGCGCCACCTGCCGCCCAGAGATGGGACCACATCTCTGGAGCGCAGAATGACCCACAGGACAATTCAGGGCTGACAGCTGACAAATTTGAACAAATCAAACTGGGTGAGAGCAAGTAAGTCTCTCATCCTATTAACTTTAGCGTAGCGCCCTTTCTGAAAGTAAGGGGGCGCTACATATGTAATATTCAAATTTTCTGAGATTGTGGATTTGGAGAGTGTCAGCTGAGTGTCAGACGGTTTTTATTGAACCAGCCGATGTCTCCCGACATTCGGCCTGTGTGTACTGGACATAAGAATTGGTAAGCTGCAATGTAATAAATGTTTGCATTTGGGTTTCGTATCGCTTTAAAGGCAATCATAAAAGGTTTACTGTGCCCAGTTAAGAAGCTCACTTGAGGGCAGGGCCAAATCACTTACAAGGTGACCTAGGCACAGGCCTTTGGCCCAATCAGTATCCAGGGTCAAGATTTTTTCACCACATTCCAAAGGTTATTTATGGAGTTGGAATGCAAAGTAATTTAAAACCTTCTCCTCTTCAAGAGAAAAATAAAAGATAAGAGATAAATCAATTTACTTCTTAATGCAATCTTCCTCCACTTGAGAAGCCACTGTGAGTGCGACCACTGATCACTTTATATGATAATAAACACAAACCAGCCTTTTTTTTATATATATATATATATCTTCAAAAGAAGTTTATTAAAGAGCAGTGCAGTACATGTAAATGCCCCAGAACATCCTGATATACAAACAGTACAAAATAAAGTATACAACTTAGAATAAATTAAAAAACAAAGTTCATCACTCTACATAGAACAGGATATCCCACTGTACCTTGAGTCAAAAGTCATGAGAAAGTAGAATACCCCATAAGGGCACCCCCTATGGGTTCATTCTGTGCCGGGGACCGACTAAAATGTTAAAACCAAAAAGTGTGCCTGTTTAAGTGCAAGACTGGACTCCCGGCTCCAGAATAACTGAGGCCTCCAGAGCCGTGAAAACCAGCCTGTTTTATTATACATACTGTTCACACTACCGCGATTTGGGATACGACTTGTGTCGCCCCAAGTCGTTTGACATGAGAAATTACATTAAAGTGAATGAGAGCCGTCTTAATGCACACTACTGAAGTCGCTCTGACTTCAGAAAAGGTTCCTGTACTACTTCAAGGCGACTTCTAGGCGACTTGTACCCATTGATTTCAATGGAAGTCCCCTCAAAAGTCGGATCACTGTCTTAACTGAAGCAACTTTACAGGAAGAGAAAATAGTTTTCTCAGGCAAACCCCTCCCTCTCACAGAGCTGATTACTGTTTGATTGGCCACTGGCAAAGTTGCCTGTCCTGGAGGCGACTTGAAGTTGCCTCAAGTTGCCTTGCAAAGTCGTGCTGACTTTCTTGTCGCGGTAGTGTGAACCGGCATGATAATTTTGTGATAACATACATACAGTCAAATTACATTACAAATCTTCTCCCTGGGTTCTAGTCTTCAGGTATCTCAATTGGCTGGCAGGAGATGACATAAGTTCTGCGCATGCACAGGAGTCAGTCATCCCAGCACACAGGAACCGTGCTAGCATTGTAAACTGAGCTACATGTGTGCAATTCAGTTTATATTCTGCTGAAAACTGCCAGCAGGCAGGTACATGTATTTTAGTGTAGAAAAGACATTACATGTCCAGGTTCACATCAGTGGGACTTGTCATGCGATTTGCCAATTGCATGACAATGCACCCTATTTTTGCCTATGGAACCATTCAAATCCATGCAACTCTGGCACCGATTTTTAAAAGGTTCCTGAACTATTTTTTGAGATTTCATGTGCGACTTGCATAGATATCTGTGCATGAAGATGTACAGATGTTGGTAAGCCACACATGAAATCGCACTGGCCAGTGTTTTTCAAATCAAAGTAGGGTGATTTTAAAGTTGTATTCCATGTGAATGGGGGCTTAATATCCTGCCTGATTGCAATGTTTGATAAAATGCATTCAGTTCCGCTTTCACATTTACGGCTCATTGATACTTGTGCGACTTGATGTGTGACTTTGGACCATTGACACTTGTGCAACTTGATATGTGACTTTGGACCATTGACACGTGCAACTTGATACGTGATTTAGGACCATTGATACTTGGGCGACTTGTCACGTGACTTTGGACCATTGATACTTGGGCGACTTGTCACGCGACTTTGGACATGATGAGCCACAGCCCATTATTTGCAATGGCACCTGTTCAGATCTGTATGACTGAACATTGCAGTGATTTTGAAAACATACCTGCACTACTTTGGTGCGACTTTGGTCCAGAGAGTGTAAAGTTGGATCAAGGTCTCACCAAAAGTCGCATCGAACTTGCACTTGAAATCGTGTGACTTTGGAGATGCACTAATATGAATGGTGCCTCAAGGGCGATGGAAGTCCCCAGCACCTCTTATCTTGCTTGCTCACAGGATTTACCCAGATAGCCTACTATTCAGGGATTCTTACCAGGAAAAAGTTTGGAAAGTTTCTAACTGAGGTCTCTTGTTTCAGTATACCAGCAACAATTTGAAGACTTCAATAAGTCTGCTATAAGCATTAGTGGATTTTTATAATTTTCTCTTTTTACTTACCTTGTTAGTCCCCACATCCTGACCAATGTGCTAATTGTGGTTGCCTCTGTCTATAAGGGCTCTGGTAGCCAACTGGGGTTTTTATTGCTGTCTGGTGTCCATGGCACAGAAATATTCAAGCTCCTGAAGAAACGACTGCTCAGGTTGCGAAACATGTAGAGCAGAAGTGCTTTTCTAAGTGGAACTCACTTTGAGAGAACATCTATGTGTGGATATACCTCAATACTGTCACACAGGAAGTAAAACCCAATATATCCTCCAGGGAACCACATTGTCTATGTATTTTATGTATTGTGTTATTGATGTATATGTAGATTAATAAAACTATATTAATTTTATATGTGCCTTTAAAGCAGTTGTATACCCTCTCTGACCACTTGCACCTACAGGTAAGCCTACATTAAGGCTTACCTGTAGGTGCTTGCAATATCTCCTTAACCCACATGGTTAAAGGGGTTGTAAAGGTTCATCTTTTATTTTCTAAATTGGTATATTTAAGCTAGTGCACTGTTGGTTCACTTACCTTTTCCTTAGATTTCCCTTCTAAATGTTTTTTTTCTTTGTTTGAATTTCTCACTTCCTGTTTTTCCTCAGTAAGCTTTCCACCATCATCCGAGCGGTAGAAAGAAGATTTTTAATTTCCTTTCTACCTCGTTCTGACCCCCCAACACTGTAACTATGTCCCCCTGTAATATTTATGTGTATGCATATATATACATACATATATATATAATGTGTACATGGACATGTATATATATCTCCTCTGTGAATGCCGGAGAACGAAGCAGTGAATAGATTTCACTGCTTCATAAAAGGACACTGTTAGTTAGCTTAGGCCCCTTTCACACTGACATGTTTTCCAGGCGGTTTACTGCTAAAAATAGCGCTGCTATACCTCCTGAAAAAATCGCGCCCTGCAGTCTTCAGTGTGAAAGCCCAAAGGCTTTCACACTGAAGCGGTGTGCTAGCAGGACCGCTCCAAAAGTACTGCTAGCCGCATCTTTGGAGCGGTATAAAAGCAGGGTGTTTACTGCTCCTTCCCATTGAAATCAATGGGAAACTGTGGTAACACCGCCGGCAATGCGCCTCTGCAGAGGCGCATTGCCGGTGGTATTAACCCTTTTTCGTCCGCTAGTGGGGGTTAAAACTGCACCGCTAGCAGCCGAATATCACAGTAAATACGGCGGTATAGCAGCGTTAAAAATCTCGATGCTATACTGCCACTGCACCTCCCGTGCCCAGTGTGAAAGGGGCCTTAGTCTTATGCCCACTGCTACTGTTTGAACACAGAATGATTATTTCTACTGGATACACATTTGATACATTTCTGTATTGGTATTTATTTATTTTTCCTTAGATACATTGTAATAGAACTGTTTTAAGGATTTGTTTTCAGAACGCTGGGTTTATGTTGGGTGATATGTACAGTATCATCTCTGAACATAATCATTTTAGTTTCCCGATGTTGAATTTACATTTCGTAGGGGTTTATGTGAAAAAAAATAAAAAACTTGTCAAATATTTGCACCACAACAAAACTGCATGTATTTTGTGTAATTTAATTATTTCATATGATTGAAAGCACCATCTAGTGGCCATAATGCTGTATTCACAGTGCTGTGCAAATTATTTGCCCCCTTCCCGATATTTTTTTGATTTTTTTTTTTTGCACATTTCTCACAACTAAAGTGAATGTAAACCCTATTCCTAAAATCTGACCTGGGCACAAATATCTGTAGTGTTTACTTATCTCTCTCCAAACACTATGGCCTGTGTCTTTCTGCTTCTTTGTTTCTCTGTTATCAGCATGAGAACTTCTGACAAGTTCTCTGGCACAGGCAATAAAAACATCTGGAAATTTGTGTCAGGGAAAGAGCATAGAGATAAATAAGAGCTTGTCTATTCAAAGCACAGCTCTGCAAGTTTCTTTGTTCCTCTGCCTATTTTGAGAGGGGGTGTGTGCCTTTCCTCCAATCAGCTGTCAAACAGTGTATGCCAAGACTCCACACCAGTGGTGGAACAGGAAGAAAATTTTCTAACACATGTTTCTAACACATGTTAACTTTCTAAACTGCAGCAGATATACATGTAAATCTTATGTAGGGGGATTTGTTTCATCTCTGTGTATCACCCAAAGCTGTTCATTTCACTGGGGATATGTGAGGGTTTATATCCACTTTAAATTATTTAGATCATCAACACTTTAATATCACACAAATATAATCCGAGTAAATCCAAGATGCAGTTTTTAAATTATTATTTCATTTATTAACGGAAAAAAAAACTGTTCAAACCTGCCTGGCCCTATGTGAAAAAGGTCTGACAAAGTGAAGCACGCTAAAAGATCTTAAAAAGAAAACATAATTCCGTGATCTAAAGAAATTTAAAAACATATGAGAAACAAAGTCATTGACATGTATCAGTCTGGAAAGGATTACAAAGCCATTTCTAAGGTGAACCACGGTGAGAACCATTATCCACAAATGGAGAAGACTTGGAACAGTAAGTGAACCTTCCCAGGAGTGACCGGCCAACCAAAATGACTCCAAGAGCACAACGACTACTTATCCAGGAGGTCATAAAAGAACCCAGAACAACATCTAAAGAGTAAAGAACTGCAGGCCTCACTTCCCTCGGGTAAGATCAGTGCTCCTAATTCAATAATAAGAAAGAGACTGGGCAAAAATGGCATCCATGGGAGAGTTCCAAGGCTAAAGCCACTGCTGACCAAAAAGAACACAAAGTCTCATCTCACATTTACCAAAAAACATCTTGGGCCAGATTCTCAGCGGCGCTACGCCTGCGTAAATGTATATGCGCGGCGTAATAGTAAATGTGCGCCTGCGTATCGATGCGCGGTAAACACAGAACCACATACGCGCGATTTTTTTTTCCGTCTGGGCGGCGAAAATGCATTAAGCTAGCGCGGCGTAGGCGCATAGTTACGCATCAAAAATATTCAGTTCCCATTGAATTAGCATGCAAATATGCAAATGAGGGAGATGCGCGTATTCCCGAAAGTACGCGCGTCCGGCGTTGGCTACTCGTGGTGCGCGTAACTCGAAAGCCTTGAGTAAACATACCCCTCATAAAAGCACGGGTAACTTTGCTCAAGGCCGTGTGCAAGTCAGCTGGAGAGCAACTACAGCAGCACCGTAACGGACTAGCTGAGCAATCACACTTACTGGACAAGACATTCATATGCCAATGATGCCAGGGCCAGCCATGGTCTTATCAATACTAAGGTATGCAGAGGAAGAGGAGCATAGAAGGAGGAGGAGGAGGACGGGGGCACGTGAGAGGATCTACCGAGCGCGCATGAGCCTCTTTGGCATGGGTGATGAGGAGGTGTATCGCATCTTCAGATTCAGCCCTGCTGCCATCCTGGAAATAACCACAGCCCTGCAGGATGACATCACCAGCCAGACATACCGCTCACGTGCACTGCAGCCACTGGTGAAGGTCCTGGCAACACTCCATTTCCTGGCCAGTGGATCATTCCAGCGTACAAGTGGAGTGGTGGCTGGGATGTCACAAACCAGCATAAGCAGATGTGTGCACCAGGTTGTCCCCGCAATCCTCAGACGCATGTCCAACCAGTTCATCAGACCCACCACTGTACACCTGCGGCAGAAGGCAATGACAGATTTCTACAGAATTGACGGATTCCCACGCACCATCGGGGCCATTGATTGCACACATGTGGCACTCCAGCCCCCCAGTGCCACAGAGCACATATACCGCAATCGGAAGCATTGGCATTCCATCAACGTACAGGTGATAGCCGATGCCAAATACCTCATATGGCACGTCCGTGCCAAAGACCCTGGGTCCAGCCATGACAGCTACATCTACCGTCAAAGCAACATCCCCGAAGATTTTGAGCAGGACATGTATGGGGACAGCTGGCTGGTTGGTGAGTGACATGGGTGGCAGCCATGACTATCCCCTCCCATGATGCACAACAGAAGTGGCACATGCATGACTACCATCCTCCTGTGTTTTCCCTTACAGGTGACTCTGCATATACACTGGGACCCCATCTCATGACTCCTTTCCGGAACCCCCAAACCAGAGGAGAGAGAAGATACAATGAAGCACACATCAAAACCCGTGCAGTGGTGGAGCGCACATTTGGCCTCCTGAAGTCCCGTTTCCGCTGCCTGGATAAGTCTGGGGGGGCCCTATTGTATTCCCCCAACTTTGTCGGTCAGATCATTGGTGCATGTTGTATTCTGCACAACTTTGCCATGCGAAAGGGCCTGCATATTGCCCTACGTGATGACCTGACCCCCCAACCACACAGCCCCCCCCCGCCAGAGGAGACCCCGTCAGCTGATGGAAGAGCAGTCAGGAGTGTCCTCGTGTTACGAATCTTTGACCTTTAAACACACACATACAGCATGGCACACAGACAATGCACGCGTGTACACCACTGATGTCCCTAGATCACACACACCACATGCACATCGCATTGGATTAGCCCAAGTCCAGCATGTAGGACTTGGGAGCAGCAACGCCACGTCAAGGCCCCAATGATGTTGCTGTCCATTCATACACCTTTCACACATCATTCATACAGCCGTGGGGTTAACTTCACCACCACGGCCGAGGGTGACACCCCTTACTTTCAGGAGTGCCACCCTCTCACATTCACACACCATTCACACTGCACCGTGTGCAGTATCCAAAAATATATAAAAAAAGCTCTTATCCAGAGCATAACAAAAAATAAATAAGCTCTTATCCAGAGCATAACAAAAAATAAATAAGCTCTTATCCAGAGCATAATACTAAAGAAAACTCAAATTAATGGGCCTGGCGGGGGCTCTGCCTGGTGCCACGGGTCCTGCCCCTCACTTGCCTGGGGGCAGCCCTAGATGGGGGGGGGGGAGCAGGTTGAGGAGGAACATCCCCACGTCCCTCCCTGGCTGCCTGCATGCCCTCCAGGGCAACCGCTATGCGGGTCTGCACAGCAGTCTGCGCCTCGATAGCAAGGCGCAGGGCCTGAACCTCCCCCACAAGTTCTGAGGTGTTTTCCTGCAGCTCCCCCAAGCTGGTCAGCGTTGCTGCGCTGTTAACAGCAACATCCTGGATGGCATCTGTTATATTGTCCGAGGATGCCAGGCTGTCGGCCAGGCGCCTCATCTCCTCCACGACCTCGGCCAGGTGTTTATTTTGCTGGTCCTGCTGTCTGACCAGCTGTTCCGGCAGGACCTGGGATACACCCCTGGTCTTTGACGTTGCCTTGCGGGGAGTGGCAGGGGACCGGGCATAAGGGGAGGATGTTGAGGGGCCGGAGATGAGGGGGGGGGAAAGAGAGGGACTGGAGAGGTTGGAGGGGGACACTGAGGGGTTTGCTACAGGTAGAGGAATAGCCTGGGCTGGTCCGGCCAACCCACCATCCTCCTCCACAACAACATAGAGGGCCTGGTCCTGGACTACCACACCCTCCTCAACCACCTCCTCCGTTGAGGTGTGCCCACTTCCCTCCAAGTCCTGTTCCAGGGGGGCAGCCAGAGGGACTGTATCTTCAGGGGATGGATCCTGATGGGCCCTGGCATCAACAGATGGCCCCGCTCCCTCCTGCACATCTGTGGATGACACAAAAGATGCCCATGTTGGTGGAGCCACACACTTGGCACATGTTCCCTTCCACCCCCATACATGTACACAACAGATAGAATAGAAAACACACTTACCTGTCCTCACGGCTGGCTTCTGGGACTCATAGCCCCCAACTCCCTCTACCTGCTCCGTCTGCAGGCAGCGGGCAACCACCTTCTCCTCCTCAGTCAGGCGGACAGGGCAGGGTGGGCCCCCTCCAGTGCCCCTGGCATGCCGAGCTATGGCAGCCAGCTTGCCCTTCACATGACGCCGCAGGTCATTCATTTTCTTTTGAATGTCCTGCGGTGTCCGGACCTCATGAGAGAGGGCATTGACCTGGCACGCCACCCTCATTAATATCTGATCCCTCCGGGACTTGCTGGTCCGGGCACTGTCAGCACCATGGAGCCGCGAGTCATACTTCTCCATGGCCCGTATGACAATGGCCCTCTCCTCTGGGGAGAAATTCTTCTTCCTCCTCTCCTTAACAGCAGTTGCCATCTTGTCCAGCACAAACTTTCGCCGTCACTCTCTAAAAAATGGGAGACGTTTGCGCTGCACGGGCGCATGTGTGGGCGCATTATATACCCTGCGCCGGCGCATCGTAGGGAGGCTTTGCGCATGCGCAGAAGGCATCCACGTCACGGCGCGGGTCAACCACGTCATGGCGCGGGTCATCCATGTCACGGCGCATGCTCCGTTCGTCCCGGCCTGCATTTGCATGGGGTCACGCTTCATTATAATGCAACACGCCCACTTCCCTCCTACTTTGGAGTTGCGCCGGATTACGCCCATGATTTTACGCGACGCAGGCGCATCTTGGAGCGCATTTACTTAGGGAATACGGTACTTGCCACTCCGTGTTACGTCGGCGTAGTGCATCTGAGATGCGCAACGCCTGCATAATTAGCCGCGCATCTACGAGAATCTGGCCCCTTGATTATCCCCAAGACTTTTAGGCAAATTTTCTGTGGACTGATGAGACACAAATTGTACTTTTTTGGAAGGTGTGCGTCCCGTTACATCTGGCATAAAACTAAAACTAATACAGCATTTCATAACAAGAACATCATACCAACAGTCAGACATGGTGGTGGTAGTGTGATGGTCTGGGGCTGCTTTGCAGTATCAGGACCTGGGAGACATCCTATAACGGATGGATCCATGAGCGCTACCAAAAAATCCTAAAGAAGAATGTCTGCCCATCACTGTGTGATCTCAAGCTCAAGTGCACTTGGGTTATGCAGCAGGACAATGAACTAAAACACAACAGCAAGTCCACTTCCAAATGGTTCAAACAAAGCAAAATTTAGGTTTTGGAGTAGTCTAGTCAAAGCCCGGACTTAAATCCAGTTGAGATGCTGTATTATGACCTTACACAGGCCGTTCCTCCTGGAAAACCCTCCAATGTGGCTGAATTAAAACAATTCTGCAAAGTAGAGTGGGCTAAATTTGCTCCACAGCAATGTGAAAGACTCATTGACAGTTATCACAAATACTTGATTGCAGTTGATCCCGCCAGGGGTGGCACAACCAGTTATTAGGTTTAGGGGGCAATTACTTTTTCACATAAATCCAGGCAGGTTTGGACAGCTTTTTTCCCTTAAAGGGTCACTAAAGGAAAACTTTTTTTTGCTGAAATGACTGTTTACAGGGCATAGAGACATAAAAGTTAACTGATTCCTTTTAAAAATTATTAAAAATAGATAAAAATCAATCATATAATGTGCCTGCAGATTAGTTTCACTTTTAAACTGGCTTCATGATTCTGTGAAGTAGAAAGAGACACACAGAACAAAAACAAACAAATCCAGGGCAGTGTTTTGTTTTTAAAATTAATCTGATTGGTTCTGGGAAGTTTTAGACACACAGTAATGACAGCTTAGACCACAGTGAGAAAGCTCCCAGCACTGTGGTTATAAGGAAACAGACAAGCAGGAAGTGTGGAGATCAGAGCAGGATTACAGCAACTTCAAAGCAAAAATGAACTATAAGGACACGAAACCAGTACTGCAGTAAGGTAAAGGAAGCTATTTAGCTTAAAAAAAAATTCCTTTAGTGATCCTTTAATAAATTAAACCATCATTTAAAAACTGAATTTTGTATTTACTCGGCACAACCAGGCAAAAAAAATAAACACGCAGGTGGAGGTGGGCCATTGGGGACTAGTGATTTCGGGCTCCATCGCAGCACTGTATTCCCGGTCCTCTAAACCTGGAACTAGTGGTGGTGAGGGACCTGGAGAGGGGACTTAGGTAAGTAAATTTGGCTTCAGACACCAACAAAAAGCCTATTAGGATGCAGTGGTGAATAAACCTGGCCCCCTCACTTGCACTACAGCCCCTCCCTCCCACTGAAGATGGACAGGAAGGCATCAATCAGTGGCCTTACCTTAGGAGGCCGATGATGAGGTGGTGCTGGATCTCGGGTAGGGCTCCTGGAAACTTGAAGAGACTGTTGCTGCTCCTCCACCTGCTGTTCCTCACTCCAGCTTGCCGAGGTAAGAATCAGGCTGTTGCTTCTTACCCTGGCCAAACAGGAAGGGAGTCCTGAGACCCGAAGGGCAGGGACACTTTTACAGGCATTTGGCTTTTTTTCCCCCGCCTCTAAACGCACCCCTATTTTAGCTTATGGGGTTGATTTAATAAAGTCAAATAGACTGAGCACTTTTCCATTCTTCCAAGTGCAGTTGCTCCAAAGCTTAGTAAGTGAGGTAAAGCTTCAAAATATACCCAATCACGTGCAAGAATAATTAAAAAAACAGGGCTTCTGCTAGTGGCAGTGCATCCATTAAGGGTGCACGGGAGCCGCCCCCTCTCTTCAGTCACACCCTCTTTGTAAAATGGATAGATTCATGCATGAATCTATCCATGGCCACTGTAGCCACGCCCCCATTCAGGCGTCCAGCCCTTTTTGGACGCCGAGCGCCTGAATTACAGCGGCCGGGGTGTTTTTTTGAAACAACTGATTAAAGCCACAGGCTTCAAAAAAGGTGAATGCTCTGCGCTTGCAGTCCACCCAGGTGTGTTACCAAAGCAAATGAACACTAAACCGTCAATCAAAAGGGGTGGATCTAATTCCAGTCACCTGACTGGCTGATAGCAGAGGCGATCCCATTGGCTGACTAGCAGAACAGGAAGAAGAGATGCAGGGAGGACACAGGAGCCATCGCCTGACCCACGCTACCCACAGCTCGCCGCCGTTACTCGCTGCCTGACCTACCACCACGGGGTAAGTGCTGGTCAGACAGTGGGCACGTGGGGGGGGGGGGCACGATGGCTGCATATTATGGGCACACATGCTGCATATGATAGGCACAGTTGGCTGCATTTGCTGGCCACAGTGGCTGCATATGATGGGCCCAGAGGCTGCATATAATAGGCACAGAGGCTGCATATGATGGGCACAGTTGGCTGCATATTATAGGCACAGTTGGCTGCATTTGCTGGGCACAGTTGGCTGCATATGATAGGCACAGTTGGTTGCATATGATGGGCACAGTTGGCTGCATATTATGTGCACAGTTGGCTGCATATGATGGGCACAGTTGGCTGCATATTATGTGCACAGTTGGCTGCATATGATGGGCACAGTTGGCTGCATATTATGTGCACAGTTGGCTGCATATGATGGGCACAGTTGGCTGCACATGATGTGCATAGTTGGCTGCAAATGATGGGCACAGTTGGCTGCACACGATGGGCACAGTTGGCTGCATACAGTATGATGGATCCAGTGACTGCATATGATGGGCACAGTTGGCTGTATATGATGGGCATAGTGGCTGCATATGATGGATGCAGTTGGCTGCAATTTATGTTTTTGTTTCAGTATTTTTTAGTTTGTTTGCGCCCCTCCCCCCCAAAAAAAATTTGAGCACTGGCTAATGTTTGAGCATTAATGCATTCCAATGGGCAGAATAAATTAACAATATGGCCAATGAAATTAATTATTGCTCAAGCGTTTGACGTGCCCAAAATGTGTGTGCAATATTTGGCTTTTACCATGTTTTTTAAGCATCTTTTTCCCTGCCAGGAGTTCTGGCATTCAGGGGGCCTTTTATAGATTCCTTCTGCTCTAAAGTATAACTAAAGGCAAAACATATTTTTTTAAGTTTCCAATAGTGTAAAGGGATTAGAACTCCCATCAGGTTTTTTTCTATTTGATCCCCCGTTAGGGAGTTCCCCCATCTCTATTTGTCCTGGTGACAGTTATCACAAAAATCCCAAATTTTGGGTTGTCACCAGAACAGGAACAGAGGGGAAATGTTCCAATAGTGACAATTCTAGTGTGTGGGAATCCACCAGGAAGCTTTCCCTTGTACAGGCCAGTCATCTACATCTGATGCCCTGTACACACGATCGGTTCATCCGATGAAAACGGTCTGATGGACTGTTTCATCAGATATCCAATTAAGCTGACTTTCATCAGTCTTGCCTACACACCATCATTTAAAAAAAACGTTCGGGTCAGAACGCGGTGACGTAAAACACAACAACGTGCTGAGAAAAATTAAGTTCAATGCTTCCGAGCATGCGTCGACTTGATTCTGAGCATGCATTGATTTTTAACCGATGGATTTCCCCACAGACGATCATTTTTTCTATTGTTTAATTAACCATCAGATCATTTTAAAACTAGTTTCTAGTTTTTTCACCGATGGATAAAAAAACGATGGGACCCACACACGATCGGTTCGTCTGATGAAAACGGTCCATCAAAACGTTTTCATCAGACGAACCGATCGTGTGTACGGGGTATGAGGCAGAGGCGTAACTAGAACCTTTAGGGCCCCGGTGCAAGAAGACATTAAGGGCCACCTTGACCCCCACCTAGTGTCCCCCCTCCCATGGTGGCAAAATGCCAGGGCCTGTTTGCAATTGCGACCTTTGCGACCCTGGTAGCTCTGTCAATGGTGTCAGTGTTTTTTTTTTTTATTGTTTTTTTTTACCATTTTATTTTATTTATTTTACAATTTTTTTGTATTACTTTTGTATTTTTTTTTCAAGTTTATTCATAAACGAAAGCATAGTAAACACTTTTAACCACTTAAGCCCCAGACCAAAATGCAGCTAAAGGACCAGGCCCCTTTTTGCAAATTGGCACTGCGTTGCTTAAACTGACAATTGCGCATTCGTGCGACGTGGCTCCTAAACAAAATTGGCATCCTTTTTTTCCAAAAATAGAGCTTTATTTTGGTGGTATTTGATCACCTCTGCGGTTTTTATTTTTTGCGCTATAAACAAAAATAGAGCGACAATTTTGAAAAAAATGCAATATTTTTTACTTTTTGCTATAATAAATATCCCCCAAATATATATAAAAACATTTTTTTCCTTAGTTTAGGCCGATACGTATTCTTCTACCTATTTTTGCTAAAAAAAATCGCAATAAGCGTTTATCGGTTTGTTTGCGCAAAATGTATAGCGTTTACAAAATAGGGGATAGTTTTATTGCATTTTTATTATTATTATTTTTTACTACTAATGGCGGCGATCAGCATTTTTTTTTCGTGACTGCGACATTATGGCGGACACTTCTGACAATTTTGACACAATTGTCATTTTCACAGCAAACAATGCATTTAAATTGCATTGTTTAGTGTGGAAATGACAGTTGCAGTTTGGGAGTTAACCACAAGGGGGCGCTGTAGGGGTTATGTGTTCCCTGTGTGTTTACAACTGTAGGGGGGTGTGGCTGTAGGTGTGACATCATCGATCATGTCCACCCTATAAAAGGGATGACGCGATCGATGCCGCCACAGTGAAGCACGGGGAAGCCGTGTTTACACACGGCTCTCCCCGTTCTTCAGTTCCACGGACCGATTGCCGCACTCCAGCGCCCGTGACCCACGGCTGGGTAGTAGTACAGGACGTACCTGTACGTGGATCTGCCCAGCCATGCCATTCTGCCGACGTATATGTCCAGGAGGCGGTCCTTAAGTGGTTAAAGGGGTGTTCCAGACAATATTTTTGTTTATTAAAAGTCAGCAGCTACAAAAAGTGTAGCTGCTGGCTTTTAATAAACAATCACTTACCTGCTCCAGCGGTCCAGCGACGCGCCGACAGGGGCTCCGCTCCTCTCCCCGGCCGGCATCCTTATTGCAACTGTGGGCACCCGGCCGTGACAGCCTTCAGCTTCACGGCCGGGCACCCACTGCGCATGCGCGAGCGGAACTGCGCATTCGCGAGCAGAGCGGCCCGCCGCTGATTGGACAGGCGATCGCATGGGACCTGTCATGTGTCCCATGCGATCGCCTACAGGGAGGGGCTGCTGTAGGCGATTAAGCTTAATCGCCTAACCAGCCCCTCGGCGGACGCAGGAAGTGGGACAGGAAGTCCCACTCCTCCTGAAGCCCCCACTCCCCTTCAAAAAAATGACATGCCAAATGTGGCATGTAAGGGGGAGGGGAGTGGGTTGAGCGGAAGTTACAACTTTGGGTGGAAGTCCGCTTTAACTATGCCTCAATTATGGATAAACAGATTTATTGATAGGTATAGATCACTGACTTTATTCATTAAGACAGGGGGTCTTCAAACTTTGGCCCTCCAGTTGTTTAGAAACTACAATTCCCATCATGCTCAGTCATGTCTGTGAATGTCAGAGTTTTACAATGCCTCATGGGATGTGTAGTTCTACAACAGCTGGAGGGCCATAGTTTGAGGATCCCTGCATTAAGACAAGGAAGGAGCTGGTAAATTACACATTTACTGGCCCCTTCCCTGCTCTTCATCCTGACAGATCCCCCACAGCAGCCAGTGGGTGATGGGAAGCCGGCAGCGCTGTGGGGATGAGAGGGGGCAGGGGATCACACAGGAGCCCAATCACAGCAGGAAGAGTGGCATGTAGAGGAACTGTACAAACAAATGGCCACTGCCCCAACCTATAACTGGCCATTGCAGCAAGGAGCACATAGAAGGCTGATGCATGTCAAACAAAAAATGAAAAAAAAATTCCCAGCTCAACTTACCGACCAGTCTGCAACCAACCAAACTATCCTAACATTTGCAAATACATGCAAAAGCTGCAGAGCCACATATTTTCTGTAGTCCTAAGACCCCTTTCACACTGGGCCATTTTTCAGGTGCTTTAGCGTTAAAAAAAATCACATGTAATGCGCCTGAAAGAAGCCTCATCTGCAATTGCAATGTGAAAGCCTGAGTGCTTTCACACTAAGGCGCCTGAAAAACGCCCCAGTGTGAAAGGGATTTTAGCGTTAAAAAAAGCACCTGAAAGAAGCTGCACCTGCAATCCCAATGTGAAAGTCCAAGTGCTTTCACACTGAGGCACTGCGCTGGCAGGGCGTCAAAAAAAGTCCTGCAAGCAGCATACATGCTCTTCTAAACTTATGCCGCGTACACACGGTCGTTTTTTGCGATGAAAAAAAAACGACGTTTTGCCCACACACGATCAATTTAAATGACGTTTTAAAAAACGTCGTTTTTTTTCATCGCAAAAAACGACCGTGTGTACGCGGCATTAGAGTTAGAAATGCTCATAATACTGTGGTGCAGCTTACGCATTTATTTACAAATGTGAAGACTAAACCCATTTTTAATGTATAGTGTTAGACAGGATAATTTGGTTGGCTTTAGGCTGGTTGGTAAGTTGAGCTGGGAATTTTCATTGATTATATAGAGGAACCGGTCCCCTCCATTTCAGCCTTTGAGGCTCTACAGCAGGGATATGCAATTAGCGGACCTCCAGCTGTTGCCAAACTACAAGTCCCATGAGGCATTGCGAGACTCACAGCATCAAGCATGACACCCAGAGGCTGAGGCATGATTGTAGTTTGGCAACAGCTGGAGGTCCGCTAATTGCATATCCCTGCTCTACAGCACAAAAATTGAGGGGACCGGTTCCTCTATATCAGGGGTCTCCAAACTTTTCAAGCAAAGGGCCAGTTTATTGTTCCTCAGACTTTAGGAGGGCCGTTTTGTGGCCAGCAGGGGCAGAACATTTTGGCATTAGTGACAATAAATATGGCCTCAGGTTTGGTGGTCAATAGGCTGAGTAGTGCCCCTATTAGGACGAGGAATAGTATCCCATCATTGGTATCAGTGGAAGAAAGAGTGCCCCATTGTTGGTGATCGGTGTGAGGAATAGTACCTCATATCAGTGGAAGCAATAGCACCCCAAGGGCCTGATAGAAGCAAGCAAAGGGCCACATCTGGCCCTCGGGCCACAGTTTGGAGACCCCTGCTCTATATGGTGCCCCACAGTGGCGGCTGGTGCTGGAGGATTTTTTTTGGGGGGGGGGGGGCTCCTGCAGGTCCGCACTTTCCCTACAGGCAAATCCCTCTAGTAGTCACGGTTCCCCTGGTACCTGGCACCACGGCTTCTGTGTTGACCCGATCTTCGGCATCCTATACTAATTGGCTGGGATGGGAAGTCAATTTTCTGGGTGGGAGGGCTCAGGGAGCAGTGCTCTTTGCCCCGAGGACAACATAAAACAGGCCAATTGGAGCCTTGGGCTGTGGTCATGTGCTTGTGAGGGGGTGACGGAACTTGTAGAGACCTGATGGCCCGACGCCCCACACAGTGCACGGCCACACAGATGGTCTGGACAAGGGGGTGGCCTTGTGGACTGGCTGCCACTGCTGCTCCACCTATCCAGGTGTACAGGGGCCCTCCAAGAGCATGGGGCCAGGTTACAATTGCGACCCCTATACGTAAGCCCCTGATCTGGGACATTCCCCTACCCTTGTCTAAGTGCAACTGCAACCCGAGGAATGCCCCAGCTGCAGATGACCGGCCTATATAGGTGACAGCTTCCTGATGGGTTCCCCAGGGTTCGGATCATTGTACCCTAGACAGTAGTGTATTTAGGTTTTGTGCTGCTATAGGCCTGACTAAACTTGTGCACCCCCTCATTTAAATATGCTCCACCCCTTCCTGTCAGGGCAGCACCCATTTCTATTTGAGACCCACCCTGAAATTTTCGAGTGGGGACACTAGTTTTCTGAGGGCCCTGGGGGGGGGCATTAAATTCCCTTAACTTGCTTATATTTCCTCTCACTTCCTGTTTGGCTATGGGGCAGGAAGTGAAATCTCTGCAATGGGACAGGGATGGTAAAAAAATAAACTGACAGGGGCTATAACCCTCCAGTAATGATCCGCCCGCTCAGCGGGGATCGCTCTGTTGATCCCTGCTGAGCTGGCGGAAGACAGGGCGGTCCCCGCACACTGTGCAAGGACCGCCCTGTCTTTTCTCCGCTCTCCCCTATGGGGGGATCGGGTGAACACGGACCGTCTGTCCGTGTTCATCCGATCGGATAGACAGAAGGAAATGTAGGGTTTTCCTCCGTCACACTTTGGTGGATCGGAGCAGGTCAGATGTTAGCGGGCATGTCACCGCTGACATCTGCGTCTCCATAGAGGAGCACGGAGCGTCCGTTCAGGTCCGCAAAAGAAACTGTCAGGCGGATCTGAACGGATGCTCCGTGTGAAAGAGCCCTAACAGTTGGCGAGGACTTTTTCCATGATGCCCCCCTGCAACGTGCTGCCCTAGGCCTGGATCTTGTTGGCCTAGGCCAGGATACAGCATTGACCCTAGGCCATAACTTGTTGTCACCAAAATTAGTGTGGGTTCAGATCCAAGTCTGGACTTATTTCTAGTGACACCCAGGTATCCCTCCACTTCCTGTTGTGGCTATAAGTCAGGAAGTGAAGGGAAACCTCCCCAATGAGACACAGATGGCAAAAATAACCCTCCATTACTCTATCCATGCTTTAACCTTTCTAGATTTTCGTTTCCATTTTCGGTGAGCACATTCCATCACCCCTTGCCCTTCATGGAGCTGTGCCCCCCCCCCCCCCACCTCCCAGCAGCACCTGGCACATCAAGCTCAGTCAGGACAGCGGAGAGCACCCCCCCTCCTCCCTTAATCATCCGCCCAGACAGGCTCCTTGTCTCCGCCCACCGGGGGGTCACATGGCCATGACGTCAGGCGGAGTCCTGTAGCTCTCGGGATCCAGCATCCAGCAGCATTCTATCCTGACAAGCGACTGCCAGCAGATCGCTTACCCCCCATAGAAGAACCATGGCCGCCCCCTTGTCAGACTCCGATAAGA
Source organism: Rana kukunoris (assembly GCA_029574335.1). Lineage (NCBI taxonomy): Eukaryota > Metazoa > Chordata > Amphibia > Anura > Ranidae > Rana > Rana kukunoris. The sequence goes on from CM056052.1 coordinate 448,170,859, forward strand.
GAAAGCAGATTAGTGTGCGGGGCATCGCCGGGCTGGGCGATGTGTCTGAGGTCAGGAAAAGCTTCAATAGACATCTACACTTCACCTTAGTAAAGGATCGGAACGTGTCCACCCCCAGAGACTACTACTTCGCCCTGGCACACACTGTGCGGGACCACCTGGTGGGCAGATGGATCAGGACCCAGCAGTACTACTACGAGAAGGACCCCAAGGTAAGTGATCATAGGGGGGTAGGTACAATGCATGCTCAGTGACACCCATCATCCATCTTGCCCGAATCATTGCAGCACTTCTAATAGCAGATGATCCACCTACAGACCACCCGTGTCCTTGGATCCGATTATTATATGAGGGAGGTGCAGCTGCAGGAAGAACACCAATAACAATGTATGCCACTCACACATCAGCTGTCATCAGTCCAGGAGGGCATTGTGACCCAGATCCGGTGCTGGTCCATATTTCCCTGCAGAGGGGGGTGGATGGGTCTGGGCAGCACTGCAGTCATGGCTGCGGAGGGAGTTGTTTGTCTGCCAGTTCTGCAGTGATGCTGGCTCTGTCTGTCTCTATACAGGTCCTCTTTTTTTTACATACGGATACAAATGTATCATTTTATTTTTGCATCAGTTTCATTCATTCATACAGAGATCTGTAGGATTGTAAAGTAGTATGCTTTTTTTTTTTTTTTTTACAAATTTATATCTGTGTGTTGATTTATTATCTGTAGTAAATCTATAGATCTTGATACATCCAGGGAAGGGGGGATGGGAGATCAATAGTGCTATTTGTAGAATGGCGAGGCCTGTGGGAATAGCTGTGCTTACATAAATCCTCGGCATCCCTTCTTCTTGTGACCTTGAATTCCGTTTAGAACGCATTTAGATCTATGAGTGCGTGTCGAGGTGCTATGGAAACATTTATTTAAATTCTGAATTTGGAGTGGATAGGGTTAACAGCCCATGACCAAGCCTTGTTAATACCATGCCAACACAGCACATTATATGCATTTTGATGCACCGCCATTGACCTTTATGGGGCTCTGCGCCTCAGTACTGACATTCTTTTATCATGGTGAACCACAACGTGTGCGTTCTATACCAGTGGTCTCCAAACTGTGGCCCTTTGCTTGCTTCTATCTGGCCTTTGGGGCGCTTTTTCATCAACTATCACCAAGGATGGGTGACAGCTCCTCGCAATGACACCAAGGATGGGTGACAGCTCCTCGCAATGACACCAAGGATGGGTGACAGCTCCTCGCAATGACACCAAGGATGGGTGACAGCTCCTCGCAATGACACCAACGATGGGTGACAGCTCCTCGCAATGACCGGTGACAGTTTCTCCCATTGGCACCAACGACGAGTGACAGTTCCTCCCAATGTCACCAACGACGAGTGACAGTTCCTCCCAATGTCACCAACGACGAGTGACAGTTCCTCCCAATGACCGGTGACAGTTCCTTACAATGACGAGTGACAGTTCCTCCCAATGACTGGTGACAGTTCCTCCCAATGTCACCAACAACGAGTGACAGTTCCTCCCAATGACCGGTGACAGTTCCTCCCAATGACCGGTGACAGTTTCTCCCAATGTCACCAACGACGAGTGACAGTTCCTCCCAACGACGAGTGACAGTTCCTCCCAACGACGAGTGACAGTTCCTCCCAACGACGAGTGACAGTTCCTCCCAACGACGAGTGACAGTTCCTCCCAACGACGAGTGACAGTTCCTCCCAACGACGAGTGACAGTTCCTCCCAACGACCAGTGACAGTTCCTCCCAACGACCAGTGACAGTTCCTCCCAACGACCAGTGACAGTTCCTCCCAATGACCAGTGACAGTTTCTCCCATTGTCACCAACGACGAGTGACAGTTCTTTCCATTGTCACCAACGACGAGTGACAGTTCCTCCCAACGACGAGTGACAGTTCCTCCCAACGACGAGTGACAGTTCCTCCCAACGACGAGTGACAGTTCCTCCCAACGACGAGTGACAGTTCCTCCCAACGACGAGTGACAGTTCCTCCCAACGACCAGTGACAGTTCCTCCCATTGTCACCAACGACCAGTGACAGTTCCTCCCATTGTCACCAACGACGAGTGACAGTTCCTCCCAACGACGAGTGACAGTTCCTCCCAACGACGAGTGACAGTTCCTCCCAATGACGAGTGACAGTTCCTCCCAACGACGAGTGACAGTTCCTCCCAACGACGAGTGACAGTTCCTCCCAACGACGAGTGACAGTTCCTCCCAATGACCAGTGACAGTTTCTCCCTCCCAACGACGAGTGACAGTTCCATTGTCACCAACGACGAGTGACAGTTCCTCCCAACGACGAGTGACAGTTCCTCCCAACGACGAGTGACAGTTCCTCCCAACGACGAGTGACAGTTCCTCCCAACGACGAGTGACAGTTCCTCCCAACGACGAGTGACAGTTCCTCCCAACGACGAGTGACAGTTCCTCCCAACGACCAGTGACAGTTCCTCCCAACGACGAGTGACAGTTCCTCCCAACGACCAGTGACAGTTCCTCCCAACGACCAGTGACAGTTTCTCCCATTGTCACCAACGACGAGTGACAGTTCTTTCCATTGTCACCAACGATGGGTGACAGTTGCTCCCAATGTCACCAAAGATGGGGCACAGTTGCTCCCAATTACACCGATGGGTGACCGTTCCCCCCAATGTCACCAAAAATGGGACATGGTTCCTCCCAATGACACCAAAAATGGGACATGGTTTCTCCCATTGATGCTAGGACATTTTTTACTCCCGGTGGTGACTAGCTTGCCCTTCTTGAGAAAGTTTGGAGACCCCTGTTCTTTACCATCCTTTGCCCATGATAAATTAAAGGGGAAGTAAAAAAAAAAAAAAAATCATACTTGCACCTATGCTGCAGTTGCTACACATTGGATCTAATGCCGCGTACACACGGTCGTTTTTTGCGATGAAAAAAAACTACGTTTTTTAAAACGTCATTTAAATTGATCGTGTGTGGGCAAAACCGTCGTTTTTTGTCTTCAAAAAAACGACCAAAAAAAAAATTCCAACATGTTTGAATTTTTTGTGTCGTTTTTCAAAATGTCGTTTTTTGTTTCACAAAAAGTCACCGTGTGTAGCAAAAACGTCGTTCAAAACGACGTTTTTCAACCCGCGCATGCCCAGAAGCTAGTTATGAAGCGAGCTTCAATGGAAAAGAGTGGTGAACGTAACCTTGCTTTTTGTGAAAAAACGATGGTGTGTATGCAAAATTGTCTTTGAAAAGTGACGTTTCAAAAACGTCGTTTTTTACTTCACAGAAAACGTCATTTTTTTTTCATCGCAAAAAACGACCGTGTGTACGCGGCATTAGACCAAGAACTGTGCGATCCCATGACCACTGATCACTCAGCTCTCAGTCTGCTCAGAACAGAGAGAGGTGACTGTCAGTTTCTGCTCCTCCAGCACTCGCTTGAGTGCCAGGCAGGGGAGGGAGTGGGCGCAGCTGGCTGTGCTGGCCATGTGCTGAAAGGTGGAGCCAGCTGTCAATCAGGCTGTCGGGTGGATCCTGACAATATTGTCAGGATCCTTCTAGGCTAGAGCCTGGAGCAGCTCTGCCAGCTGATAGTGTGCAATAGCCTGCTATCAGCTGACTCTGGGTCATAGAAGAGAAAAAATAAGCACACTTCTGTGATCTGCATACATAAATATAATACATTGTAAAAATGATTTCTTAAAGCTGAACTCCAGGAAAACGGAAAGTCCTCCCGTGCAGTGAGGCTGCGCCCAAACGGCAAGGTTTAATTGTTTGTTTCCTTAGAGGGTATGGGAAAATAATTTTTTCTTAGCTCATTTTCCACTCCCCCAGCAGACAGCACTTACCTATGCTTCGTCAGTGGCCTGTCATCGGTCTCGATGATGTCAGAGGACTTTGGAGCACAGGGAAGAAGAGGCGACGGGGACCGGTCTAGCAGCACAGAGGTTCAGGGAAGTAAAACTGCTGTACCTGGTCCTGGACACCTAGCAGTTAATTAACAGCGGAGCTGCAGCCCAACTGAAAGGGAGGACTTTGTCTTCCCGGAGTTCCACTTTAAGAAGTCATTTTTACAAAAACGCACTGCTATAGTGACTTTCATTTTGACAAGTATGTGGAGAGATGGACGATCACATTTACATTTCCCAGCATGAGAGCTAATTGGATATCGCAGAACATGCATCTTGGCATGAAGTCAATGACCCCAAAGAAGCATGCAGCCAGTAAAAGCTAAACTACCATTCTGCATGTTTGTTCCAAGCCAATTATTTAGCCAGGATCAGGATGGCAGCTGCTGCTTTACAAATCAAGTGACAGATGACAGCTCAAATATTTCTGTCCTTGTATGTCCCTTAAAGGGTCAATGGTAATTCACTCCACCCATGTGTTCTAAACCAAATGACCTTTGGATACCAAAAATCTGCCCATCCCAGTGTACCTTGTAAATCCTGACCTGCTGAAAATCGCCCTTTACAAGGGGCAAAGCCAACATTCGCTCCCCACAGGCAATGATTTAATTCTAAATTACAGGGATTAGTTCCCTTCCTCCTCTCCTATATCTGATGTGTATAGATGGCAATACTTTGCATCATTAGTGAGCTTGTGGCCAGCCAATCCAGGAATCCTCTGTTAATCAGCTGATGTCATTGTAATTAACCAATTGCCATCTGTGCCAATTCTGGCACTTCGCTCCTACATGTAAAAATGTATCATTTTGTTTCTAGAAAATGACTCAGAACCCCCAAAAATGATATATATTTTTTTGCAGAGACCCTAGGGGAATAAAATAGAGGCCGTTGCAACTTTTTATGTCACACAGTATTTGCGCATCGAATTTTCAAATGCGTTTAATTTTTTTTGGAAATAAAACAAAAACAAAAAAACTGTAAAGTTAGCCAAATTTTTTGGTATAATGTGAAAGATGATGTTATGCCAAGTAAATAGATATGTAGCATGTCATGCTTTAAAATTGCGCTTACTCATGGAATGGCGACGAACTTTGGTACTTAAAAAATGTCCATAGGCAACGCTTTAACATTTTTTACAGGTTACCTGTTTAGTGTTACAGACAGGGCTGCCATCAGGAATGATGGGGCCCCTTACACAGCTTCAGGCATGGGGGGGGCTGCGAATTGAGAAGCGGGGGGTGCCTTTACAAAAAAAGAAGAAATAAAGGAAAATATATATATAAAAAAGAGGGTAGCCATCTGCGGCCCTGGGGACCTCTTGGCCCTTTAATAAAAAGAAAAAAGAGAGAAAAAAATGTGTATATATATATATATATATATATATTTTTTTTTTTTAAAGGGTGGTTAATACAGTATCTGGGGCCCTGGGACCTCTGGCCCTTTAAAAAATAAAATGAAAATATTTTTTTTATCAAAAATACATTTAAAAAAGAGGGGGTTACCACCTGGGGCCCTGTGGGCCTCCGGGCCCTTGGGGACCTCCAGACCTCTAAAAAATATTAAAAGAAAAAAAATTGTCCCTTTTAATAAAAAATAAAATAAAAATATATAAAAAAAATATATATTTTTATAAAAAAATAAATAAAAAAAGAGGGGGTTGCAATCTGGGGCCCTGGGGGCCTCCGGGCTCTTGTGGACCTCCGAACCTCTACAAAAAAAAATGAAAAAAAATTGGCCCTTTAATAAAAAATAAAAGAAAAATATATTACATTTTTTTTATTTTTTTATAAAAAAAAAATAAAAAAAGAGGGGGTTGCCATCTGGGGCCCTGGGGGCTTCCGGATCCCTAAAAAAAAAATGAGAGGGTTGCCATCTGGGGCCCTGGGTTCCCATCCGGGCCCATGGGGACCCCCGGGCCCCTTACAGGTGTAATGCCTGTACCCCCCTGATGGCGGCCTTAAGAATAACAGAAGATAGGCCATAATAACTTTATTTATTTTTTATGTAAGAAATACATTTCACAGAGGTCACTGGGGAAGGAGAATGTGTCACGTTCTCTGTGGGGAATAGTTGTGGGTAGCGCAGTGATATGTTACCCCCCCCCCCCCCCCCCTGTACAGAAAAATGGTAAATCAATTGAGTGACCTTCAGTGGTACCGTCACCTCCAAAAATGATTTTACACCCTTAGTTTTATTGAGTGTATTATGCCGCTTCCCCTGAAAATTGTGTGTTATTAAAATCTGCCTTGGGTTCATTCTCTCAGTGGTATTGTTTCTTTCTGATGAATATTTTCCGTAGTGTTTTTCAGTACATGCACACTGCAGCACGTAGGAGTCATTGTAATAATTGTGTCTGAGAATTCTCTAGGCATGTGTTTCCGCTTTGCTACAGCTGTACTTTCAATACAACACCATGTAAGGTGGTTATGTTTTCATTAAAACTATCACTAAATATATTAAATTCAGCTCTACTTCTATATAGTTTGGTGTAATTCTAGCACTCAGATTTGGAGGGGGGGTAAGTTATATATTTATAAGGTGTAGAGTCAGGGCCGATCCTAGGGTCACAGGCGCCTGGGTGCAGAAATATTTTTGGCGCCCCCACATGGGCGTAGTCATTTTACTAACTCCTCCCCTTTGCAAATGTTTCTATGGCAATGACTCAACCACAGAGATACTCCCCCACAAAGTCTTCATCACCCTTGGGATCCTTACATGATCTCTTAACAATAAACAAAATACAGGAAGAGAAGCAGAGTACTTTATTGGGACCTGGAGGGGGGGACATACTGCAGACATGATGGACTAACAGACTACAGACATGATACAGGAGACTGCAGACATAGTACAGGAGATGATCAGAGACCGCAGACATAGTACAGCAGTTGGTCAGTAGATGATCAGAGACCGCAGACATAGTACAGCAGTTGGTCAGAGACTGTAGACAGTTGGTCAGAGACTGCAGTAGACATGAGATGGTCAGAGACTACAGGAGATGGTCAGAGACTACAGGAGATGAGTCAGAGGAGATGGTCAGAGACTGCAGACATAGTACAGGAGATCAGAGTGCAGACATAGTACATGAGATGGTCAGAGACTGCAGACATAGTACAGGAGATGGTCAGAGACTGCAGACAGACATAGTACAGGAGATGGTCAGAGACTGCAGACATAGTACATGAGATGGTCAGAGACTGCAGACATAGTACATGAGATGGTCAGAGACTGCAGACATAGTACATGAGATGGTCAGAGACTGCAGACATAGTACATGAGATGGTCAGAGACTGCAGACATAGTACATGAGATGGTCAGAGACTGCAGACATAGTACATGAGATGGTCAGAGACTGCAGACATAGTACATGAGATGGTCAGAGACTGCAGACATAGTACATGAGATGGTCAGAGACTGCAGACATAGTACAGGAGATGATCAGAGACTGCAGACATAGTACAGGAGAAGATCAGACTGCATATATAGTACAGGAGATGGTCCATTAGACCCCTTTCACACTGGAGGCATTTTTAAGGGGCTTTAGCGTTAAAAATAGCGCCTAAAAAAAAAGCCTCATCTGCAATCCCAGTGTGAGAGCCCGAGTGCCTTCACACTGGGGCTGTGTGCTGGCAGGAACATCCAAAAAATTCCTGCAAGTAGATTCTTTGAGGCGCTTTAGGAGCGGTGCCTGCAAAGCACTTCGGCAATGGCGCCTTTAAACCCTTTATTTGGCCGTAGTGGGGGTTAAATGTACCAGACAGTAAAACAGTAAAACGCTGCTAAAACTAGCTTTATCGCTGACGCCCCTGCACTGTCAGTGTGAAAGGGCTCTTGGTACATCTCATTATACATTACATCTGTAGATGGACTACCGAGACGCAGGAATTGGCAGGTGCTGTGTATCCTATGTAATCTATCATGCCATAAAACATCTAGAGCAGGGGCAACCCAGAGCACGTGTAAAGGGATGCTGGGGATGCCACCCCCCAACACACAGCACACTGAACACTGTGACTCACCTCTGCTTTCTCTCTCTGTGCAGCCGAGATAGAGGTGGAAGGGGGAGACATTTGAACTGGAGTTGGTGGAGACAATGCGGAATCCAAGACTCCCAGTGTGAGGAATTCATTCCTGCACATCAGCACTCAGCAGCCACTGAAATCTAGAACCCTTGTGTCAGGAAGAGGAGCGGCCCCTCCCCCGAGCGCTGCCAGGCTGGATGAGCTGCCCTATGCTCACACATCAGTTCTGGACAGACACACACCACTGCTCATGGAGAAAGAACAAACAGAAAAAGCGCCTCTGAGTAATTTGTTTTAATGTAATTTTATACTCCTTGTGTACTCCCCCAAATGCCCCCGATGCCTGAATAGAATACTTCCCCGCCGCCGCAGCCGCGTTAATCATCGCGGGGCGAACATTACAGGCACGTTTAGTTTGAATAGCTGTTTTCCCTGCCGCTCCGTGTATAGACACTCCCCCTTGCTCGGGATTGGACATGGCTGCAATATGTGGGGGACATGGCTGCATATATGTGGGGGACATGGCTGCATATATGTGGGGGACATGGCTGCATATATGTGGGGGACATGGCTGCATATATGTGGGGGACATGGCTGCATATATGTGGGGGACATGGCTGCATATATGTGGGGGACATGGCTGCATATATGTGGGGGACATGGCTGCATATGTGGGGGACATGGCTGCATTTGTGGGGGGACATGGCTGCATTTGGGGACACATGTAAAAAAAAGTATCGGTATTCGGTATCGGCGAGTACACAAAAAAAAGTATCGGTACTTGTACTCGGTCCTAAAAAAGTGGTATCGGGACAACCCTACATTCTATGTTTGCAGCAGCACCTCCAATGCTTAAGCCCCGGACAAACGGGCGTAATGTCGAGACAACGGCAGGTTAAAAAAAAAAAGGCATTCAGCCCATGTGTATGTCGGTCTGTCTGACAGAAGCTTCTGTCGGACAGGCACAGGCATGCTCTGAAACCAGCTGCCGACCAACTCCCAATCAGCACCCTCAGCCAATGGCAAAGTTCTGATCCGAGTGTTCTGGTGGGAGGGAAGCTCAGCGGGGGAGATTGGCAAACTAATCTTGCATGGTTGGTACAGCGGCTCCGACTGCTGGGTTGAACAAAAAAACTGTAGTGTGTACCCGGGTTTACCTGAGCCAGCGATGTTACTGTGGATTCTCGGCTGCCCGAGACTCTCCCTCTTCATTGGCTCCCGCTGCTGTCAAACAAGGTCAGTGAGCCAATAAGGAGAGCGGGGGCGGGGCTGAACTGCGGCTCCCTGTCTGAAAGGACACACAGAGCAGCGGCCCGGCAGCAGCTTGCTGTGGGGGCACTCAGCAGGAGGCGAGTGGCCAGGAGCGCAGGCGAGGGACCCAAGAAGAGGAGGATCTGGGCTGCTCTGCAAAACCACTGCACAGAGCAGGTAAATATGACCTGTATGAAAAAAAAAAAAAACTGAGACTTTAGTATCACTTTAAGCCTGGTTCACACCTGGGCATTTTCAGTTTAGCATGGTGTCCTATGGGTCACTTATTTTTTTGGAAAGGGTCAAGGACTTTTTTCCCACAGCAGCTTGCATTTGTGTTTCTATAGCCTTCAACGGAAATGAAGTAAAAATGCAATGCTTGCGTTTTTTTATGCATTTCTCCTGCATTATTGCTGGTTTCTCCATGAGGCAACAGACCCCTCCCCAAAAAAGCAAAACACGTAAAAAATGCATTTAAAAAAATGCAGAATGCAGTGGAAAACTGCATTAATAATACCCTGCATAGGTGTGAACCAGGCCTACCTGAGCTATGCCACCAGGTGGGTCGTGTATACAGGGAACTGCGGGCTGGGAATGCCTTGGCCGCTTGTGATTGGTGGGGCATTGTGACAGCTTCCTGGTGGGATAGTTAAAGGACATTTTTTTTTTTTTTAAATAACAAACATGTTATACTTACCTCCACTGTGCAGTTCGTTTTGCCCCCGATCCATGTTTTCTGGGGTCCCTCGGCGGCTGTCTCTGGTCCTCCCCACAATTAGTCACCACAGTCATGCGAGAGCTCTCATGGTGGTCACTAATTGCAGGCGCGCTCCCCTGATACAGCGAGCGGCCATAGCCTCTCACTGTATCACTCGGCCCCGCCCCTCGGCGCGCTGCGTCACTGGATGTGATTGACAGCAGCGCCAGCCAATGGCTGCGCTGCTCTCAATCCATCCGCTCTAGCCAATTACCCCCTTCCTGACCAGAGCAATTTTTGTGATTCGGCACTGCGTTGCTTTAACTGACAATTGCGCGGTCGTGCGATGTGGCTCCCAAACAAAATTGGCGTCCTTTTTCTTTATCGTACATCACGGGACACAGAGCGCATAGCCATTACACTTGGGTTATATGGGTACCTTCAGGTGTGGACACTGGTGTAATCAATTTCACAGGAAGTTTCCTCCCTATATAACCCCCTCCCACTGGGAGTGCTTCAGTTTTTTTCGCCAGTGTCTTAGGTGTTGGTCACGTCTAGCTGTCCCTCGGAGGTCTCGGGACCCAGGATAGCTAGCCGGATCCGTCCGAAGTGCTTCAAAGCCAAGGTGTACGGTACCCGGGCCCTGCTGGAGTGGGGTTTTGCCTATAATGCCTCTCCTTGGAGGGCTGGATTCTGGGCTCCAGTGCCTTAGTCTCTTCCAAGAACTAAACGCTACTGATGCCAGGATGCTATATAGGTCCAGGTGTGTGGGTTCCTTAACACAGGACCCCGGTCCCTGAAGGTCCAAGACAATACCCACGGAGATGGGGGAAGGTTGGGCCTCTTGCATTTTGCAATACCCTGCGGCGTGGAGCAGGTAAGAGGGAACCTGCGGGACTTGATTCGACAGTAGGTATCCCCCTGGGGGTTCTGGGTCGGCTAATGGTATGCTTGTGCATCAGCCACTATCTCCACTATGTCTTTTGAGGCAGGATGGGATGTACTAATGTTTACCCAGATAACATGTAGGTATATGTATGCTTTAAAGATATGTATTTACTACTCCCCCCAGATCTGCCTGTTAGCATGATACTGCAGCCCCACGTGCTATAAGGAGGAAATGCTGGCAAAACTCCTGTTTTTTAGGAAGCCTATGGGGACAGCTTCCTCTATGTGTGCACTACAATAAGATTAGTGTCTTGCCTGGTGTCTGTTGGGTTGCTAGCGCTGGTCCAGGCTTCTCCTCTGCTTTCTGCTTCCTCCATGTTGGTTTCAGCTTGGGGGGGGGGGCGCGCGCGCGTGCGCGCCGCCTTTTACAGCATCAGCGTGCGTGGGGGGGGGGGCGGGCCAGCAGCGTCAGGTCTCAATTAAAGCAGCAAAGCATTTCCTGGCTGGTCATTCCCTCCTGAAAGCAGAGGAGGCTGAGGACACAGAGCGCGCAGCTGAGCTATTTCTGGCTAACAGTGACACCCAGTGGGGGTTTGTGGATCTTCAGGTCTGGACTTAGCTCCATACTGACCAGAGAAAAAATAAATAAAAGTTTTTTTTCTTAAAGGGACTCAGCCTTAGATCTGGCAGTATCTGAGTCGGTGCAACCTTGGGCTCCAGCTAACGGGCATTGGTGTGGCAATACTCACAGGACCTTCCTCGGTATTGCCGCCTTCTCGGGCGTATGAAAATTTGGAAATTTTTTACCATAGCCTGTTCTTATTAATGGTTCACTTCTAGCTACAACAGTTGGGTGTTGGCTTTAGGGGTGTCTCAAGGTTGTGCAATGGCTCCCAAGGGATCAGGACCAGCTAAGGCTGCAAAAGGTACCAAAAAACTAAAGGGGTCTCCATCGGGGTCAGAGGATTTGGGCCAGGCTCTAGCGGTCCCACCCTCACTAGATAGACCACCGAACAGCATGTTGCAGGAGCCATTGAGGGTGCTAGGGGCAGAGGCGGCCCCCAATCAACACATTCCCGTTTACGTTACGGAAGAAATGCTAGCGACCACCCTGGGTGGGCTAGAGGAAAGGTTAACTGCTTTAATTGCCCGCTATTTGCCAGGTGGCACACGGGCTAGATCCCCGTCACCTAGATTGGTGTTTTCAGATGCAGAGGTCCTCTCTTCGGAGGAATTGGACCCACAGGGGGATCAAGCGGACCCGAGTCCCGACGGTTCAGACATTGAGGGTTCCACTATAGATGAAATTTTTTCGGCTTCTCAAGCAGAGAGCCTGTGGATCCAGTCTCTGACAGATATGGTTCGCACTGCTTTTAAACTTCCAGTGTCAGAACAATTAGCCCCCGCGGTATCCTCTTTAGGTTCCTTGAAGGCACCGTTGAGTGGTGCGTCTTTTCCGATTCACCCCCTTCTGGAGAGCGTGATTTTTCAGGATTGGGCTCGACCTGATAGGATTTTTATCCCTCCTAAAAGGTTCACTATTCTCTATCCTATGGAAGAGGAATTTGCAAAGAAATGGGCACTCCCTACCGTGGATGCAGCCATTTCCTGCGTAAATAAATCCCTGACCTGTCCGGTTGAAAATGTCCAGATGTTTAAAGATCCAGTCGACAAAAAGTTGGAGACCCTACTGAAGGCTTCTTTTACCACAGTAGGTGCCGTGGTTCAGCCAGCGGTGGCAGCCATTGGCGTTTGTCAGGCTTTAAAGGATCAGACTAAACAGATATTAAGGGACATACCGGCTCAGCAAGCTCGTGAATTGGCTGACCTCCCAAGGGCTCTCTGCTTTGCAGTAGATGCTATTAAGGACTCCATTCAACAGGCGTCCCGTTTATCTCTGCTGTTGGTTCATATGCGTCGCCTTTTGTGGCTGAAAAACTGATCAGCAGAGGCACCCTGCAAAAGGCTTTTAGCAGGATTTCCCTTTCATGGTGGGAGACTATTCGGTGAAGACCTAGATAAATATATCCAGACCATATCAAGTGGTAAAAGTTCTTTCTTGCCTGTCAAGAAAAGATCGCGTGGGCCCGCGTTTAAGCGACAGGCCTTCGCAGGCTCGGCCCCTTCAACTTCCCGTCAGTATCGACGGCCTCCCGGGTGTTCAGCATTTAATAGCCGCCCACAAGGACAAGCCACGGCAGGCAAGAGGCCATGGTCTTGCAAGCCGGTTAAACCAGTCATCAAGTCAGATTCATGAAGGGGCGCCCCCACTCTCTTGGGTGGGGGGGAAGGCTTCGGTTTTTCTCCGAAGTGTGGGAGGCCAGAATTCCCGACTCTTGGGTACTGTCCGTGGTAGCCACGGGCTACAAGCTAGAGTTTCGGGAAGTCCCCCCTCCTCATTTTCAGGGGTCAAGTCTTCCAAGCGACCCATTAAAGAGGGCCTCTCTTGTAAAAGCATTGGATCGTCTCTTGCTCCAAGGAGTAATTGTAGAAGTACCAACCCAGGAATGGGGTCTGGGATTCTACTCCAACCTTTTCATAATACCAAAGCCCAATGGCGACGTCAGGCCTATCTTAGACCTCAAACACCTAAATCGCTTTCTAAAGATTCAGACCTTTCGTATGGAGTCCATACGTTCGGTGGCAGCCAGCCTACATCAAGACGACTTTCTAGCATCTATAGACATAAAGGATGCGTATCTGCACGTGCCGATCTACCCGGCACATCACAAGTTTCTTCGTTTATGATAGATCACCGTCATTACCAGTTCGTAGCCCTCCCTTTCGGGTTGGCAACAGCTCCGCGGGTATTCACAAAGGTGTTAGCCCCGGTGCTAGCCGTCCTAAGGACAGAAGGCATTTTGGTCCTGGCATACCTGGACGATCTTCTGGTTATCGACAGCTCAGCTTCCAGCCTCAATCATGCAGTAGTTCGCACAGTTCAGCATCTAGAGGAATTCGGGTGGATTGTGAACCAAGAAAAATCGATATTGAAACCCACAAAGCAGTTGGAATTTACTAGGCCTTTGGCTAGATACAGACTGCCAGAGGATATTTTTACCTCAAGCAAAGGTCAGATCAATAACTCAAGCAGTTCAAGTGATCTTAGGCAAGAAGAGGCCGACTATTCGCCTATGTATGCGACTGCTGGGGAAGATGGTGGCCGCCTTCGAGGCAGTGCCCTACGCCCAGATCCATACCAGATAACTCCAGGCAGCCATTCTCTCTGCTTGGAACAAGTCCATTCAGGCGTTAGATCGTCCGTTAGTGCTCTCCCCAGGAGTCCGGCGCAGCCTGGTGTGTTCTAACTGTATGGGGGGGGGGGGGGTGGCCTCACTAGGGGGAATCACTGATCTTCTGTTCATACATAGCGGCCGAAAAAGATAGGACGTAGAGCTACGTGCTCTCGCCCAGCAGTGCCACCGTCCCGCCGTATAACTGCGGTGGGCGGTCGGCAAGCAGTTAAGGTGAAAAAACATTTTCCTTTTACAACTCCTTTAAGGCCGGTTTGGATTAGGATCCTAACATACCTGAGCTCATCCCTGCCTGAGATCTAATTAAAGCGGAGTTCCAACCACAATTTGCATTTTTTAAATGTATGTCCTTTTATCCTGCGTTTTTATAATATTAATCCGGTCACTTACTATTTTACAATCCGCCACCGCTCCGCATAGTTATTCAAAGGGGACGGCTATTCGATTTTTTTCCGCCCCCTCACGATCCCTCGCAGCCAATGCGCGCGCCCCCCCCCCGCTCTGCACTTCCTCCTCCTGTGTAAACAGAGGAAGGAGGAAGTGATGTGATCTCTCCCTCGGCGGTTTTTTCAACCACTGCTGAGGAGAGATCACATCTCACAGTAAGTGTACACAACACTACACTGACACCAGGACATGTAGGCACATTAACCCCTTGCGATCACCCCCCCCCCCACCCCCTCCCCCCTGTCACAGTGTCACTGAATGCAGTGATTATATGTATGATCACTGCAGTTAGTGTCAGTGTGACAGGCAGTTAGTGTTAGGTCCAGGGTAGCCCCCGTACCCCCCCATATAAAGTTTTAACCCCTTGATCACCGCCCTAATTAACCCTTTCACTCCCTATTACCAGCGTCACTAAGCGATCATTTTTCTGATCGCTGTATTAGTGTCGCTGTTCCCGCTAGGTAGCTAATTTTTTTTGCGATTTTTTTTTTTTTTTTTTAACTAAAGACTAAATAAACTGGCTAAATAAATTTTGGCCTAAATGTTTGACTAAAATTTAGTTTATCAAAAATGTCGCTCTATTTTTGTATATAGCGCAAAAAATAAAAATCGCAGAGGCGATCAAATACCACCAAAAGAAAGCTCTATTTGTGGGAAGAAAAGGACGTAAATTTTGTTTGGGAGTCACGTCGCACGACCGCGCAATTGTCAGTTAAACCGACGCAGTGCCGAATCGCAAAAAGGGGCCTGGTCATTTACCTGTATTTTGGTCCGGGTCTTAAGTGGTTAAAGAATAATTTCACCTTTCATTACGTTACACCCTTATTCAGGGTAACATGTTATGAATGCAGCAGCCTCCGTGTGCCCCGATCCTCGCTGTGACAGTAGACCAGGGATCTCCTCCCCATGTCTGCTGCCACAATTCAAAAAAAGTAGGGCTGTGAATGATCAAAATTTTTGTGTTCGATTAATCGTTTTTTTTTTTAATCGATTAATCGACTAATTTCGATTAATTATAACGCACATACAGATCCAACTACTTTTAGCTGATCTCCTTGCAGGCCGATTTCCAGTGCAGCTACCAACCACTGGAAAAATAGATAGCAGGATACAAAAAACACAAAAAGGCAGCGCTCGATGGGAATAGCATTAAAACTTTTATAGTCTTCAAGTAGGTAACAAAATAAATATTGCACTGGAGATAAAATCGATGTAGCTACATAAACTGTAAAAATGGTGCGAGTAATACCAAATGGTACCAAAAGCAGTCATAAAAACCTGTAGCTAAGTATGATACTGGTATAAAAATGTGTACAACGATACCACTGCTGAATCCAGATGAGGAGGGGTTAACATCAGTCCATCGGCATGTAGATGTCCTGTGAAGGGAACTATCACAACTCCCAGTGGATGGTTGTAGAATCCCAGGTTGACAGAGGGAAGTAATAGAGGGAAGTGTAACAGCGCTTGCGTCAGGGCTGTCTTAATGAGAGGGCACACCTGGGCACTGCCCAGGGGCCCCAGCTGCATTGGGGGCCCCTGCAATTTGCCCAAAGCAGCTGGTCCTTGAGCCTACGCTGCCCCGAAATTGGGGGCCCCATGATGGCACTGAGAGTGATAGATACACAGGGGAGGCAGTCTGCCTTCTACCTACTTGATGTCTGTTTACCTGCACTGTCATTATTGTAGGGGCCCCAGAGCATTTCTTTGCCCAGGGGCCCAAGATGCTATTAAAACGGCCCTGGCTTGCGTGTGGCAGATAGTAAGGTCCCGCCGGCATGCAGATATGAAGGCACAGCAAAGGAGCCCTTCAGATGGACACGGCAAGCCCCGCCGGTGTCCATGATGTCACCGGATCTCTGACAGAACTCCCTGAAGGCCCAGAAGCCGGCAGAGAGGTGAGTACCAGTCATAAGAATTTTTTAATCGATCAAAAAGATTTTGATCGATCAAAAAAATTAAAGATTAATCGATCGATTAAAAGTTAATTTGCACAGCCCTAAAAAAAAGACACAGCCCTGCGGGGCCCCACCCACCTGGCCACATCACTTACAGTATACACTGTCCTCTGTGAAGGGAAATCTACAAGGTCTGTCAGTCTTTGCGGCCGTGGGCTTGTAGTTTTCAATAAACTACCATTGCGCTGTGAGTGCCATGGTAGTTCATTGAGTCTCCTGTCACAATAAATTGACTTCCTCATACAAGGTACTAGCCGATACATAGACAGATCGGCAGGAGACCTGCATGGCATCAGCGATCTATTGATCGGTGGTGCAATGGTTTGTAGGCTCTCAAAACAAAAAATTATAAATGTAATTTTTTTTTTCTGCACGAAAATGTCCATTTATTATTTTTTTGTCGAAATGTGAACTTATCCTTTAATTGCTGTATCTTGCATGCATTTTTTTTGCATTGCTTCTGCATTGATTAATTTTTTGCAAATTTGGTGGTGCCAATAGGTGCACGAATGCCCTGTACACACGTCCTGACATGCCAAAACCTGACGTTTTTCCTGACGTGATTCCTCTCAAGCCTGCCTTGCATACACACGTTCAGTAAAAAAAACGCTCGACCAGAGCGCGGTGAAGTCAAACACGTACAACGGCACTATAAAGGGGACGTTCCATTCAAATGGGGCCACCCTTTGGGCTGCTTTTGCTGATCCTCGTGTTAGTAAAAGCTTGGTGAGAGACGATTCATGTAACTAATGTGCTATCTCCATTACAAACGCTAGTTTTAACCGAACGAGCGCTCCCGTCTCATACTTGATTCTGAGCATGCACGTTTTCTCCCCTCGGAAAAGCCTACACACGAGCGGTTTTTGCCACAAAAAAAAAAGACTGACGGGAAACACGACGGGGAAAAATAGAGCAGGTTCTAATTTTTTTGCAGGCAGTTTTCTCGTCTGGAAAACTGCTATGGAGCATACACGCGACCGGTTTTCCCGATCAATCTAAAAAATGGCAGTTTTCTCGTCGGGAAAACCAGTCGCGTGTACAGGGCATTAGGCGGCGTACACACGACCGAGGTTCTCGCTGGAAACCAGCGAGAACCTCGCTGGAAGCTGCATTCCAGCGAGGACCTCGGCCGTGTGTACGCTCTCGGCGAGCATCCCGTCGGGAATCACGTCGAGCAGAAATAGAGAGCAGGCTCTCTATTTGCTCGACGGCCCGCCTGGATGAATGGCTGGTTGCCATTCCCGACGGGCGGGTCGCCGATTTCGACGGCCGGCAGAGAACCTCGACGGGCGGAACGATGTGTTCTGCCCGTCGAGGTTCTCTGCCGTGTGTACGCGGCCTTAGACTTAAAGCCATATATGGAATCTCCTTGCCTACAGGGCACAGTAGTGGAAGGCAGGAGAAAGCACAGAGCTGAGAAGGGGACAGGCTATCCCGGACCATCCAGGACTGAAATAATAAAACTCAAAGTGATTTCATGTAATTTGCGCAGGAAGTGGACCATTTGTTTTTAATGTCAGCATGTTTTATGTATATCTAGATTTACTGATGAAGGATAGAGACATCCAAGTGTTGTACTGTCTCTGTTTTGCCCTTTCAAACTCTGAACAAGCTTTTCCTAGGTCACTGGAAGGGTAGAGTAATAATAGATGCCGACAGCTGTTCATTCATAAGCAGCATCCTGTGAAGTCGCTATCCTGGTGTCACTGTGTGCATTTCATACCTGCAGACTGGCTGCTGGCACCGTCACTTTCTTGTGTGATGACTCAGCTGTGTGCAGAGTATTTTTACCCTCAGTGACAAGAATGTAATGGCTCACTTGCTTTGTCTATAAGCTTATTAGACACAATTCTGTCCAGTGCTGGCACCTTTCAGTTAATCAGAGCTGATTGATTACAGTAACAATAAAATCGAGGTGGGGGGTGTAAAGTGCAAGGTGGAGGCTACTTGCAATCAGAGTTGCTCTAGAGCAGGGATATGCAATTAGCGGACCTCCAGCTGTTGCAAAACTACAAGTCCCATCATGCCTCTGTCTGTGGGAGTCATTTTTGGAACCCCCTAAAATTTTTATTTCTGAGGGAGTCCTTACTAAAATCAGTTCAATGGGGGGAAAATGCCCCTTGTGGTGTTGGTCAGTAGGAAGAATGCCCACCATAAATTGGTAGTCTGAATGCCACCCTTAAAATGTTTCTTACCCCATCATATTCCTGATATGTGCCAGCTGTACCATGCGCTTGTATGAGAAAGTCTCCTGTTCTCTTTGTGTTGCTTCCTTGACTATGGTATCCCAGATATAACCTTTACTGCTAGGACCCACTGTTTATACTCCCCCTTAAACCTTTAATAATAATGAGACCAACACTGTAACTTGGAGTAAAAACTGACCCTAACAGCCTCCTTTATTTTAGATAACATCCAATAATAAATAACATATATAAACCATATAATTCCTGAGAAAAACAGTTCTTCTCATACTAGTGCTGGACTTTGCAGGCACCACCAACACTGACTTGTAAAGCCTTTTAACATTATAACATTTTATGGCACTGCGGTACCTCACCTCTGGTCATAGGCCTCAAGCCGACAAGCTGGCTCAGAGACGACCACTGACCGCAGTGCCCCCATTAACCAACATTCCAGCTACACCTTGGTAGACTGGCAACTAACACCCCTTCAGAACCCATACCACCTCTGGGTAATGGCATCCATATTTGGGGTAATTTCTTCTCCTGCAAAGTCCAAACACCCGCCACTGCCACGACAGCATGCACCTCGTACCTGCATAAGGAGAAACAAAACACAAGGAAAGCACCCAAAAACAACAATTCTCTCAACCATTATCACCACTATCAGCAAGCCCATAACAAAAAGGGAGGGTGGGTGGGAACTTTTCTCCCCAGACTGTGTGTTACCTGGGAAAGGGGGGGAGGAGAAATTTATAGCCTCTCCTCCCCTCCCCTCCCCACTGTCCTTTCCCCTAACCACTCCCCCCTGGCTTGTAAGGGTTTACTGTTAACCCTGTCATGCCCGGCCCTGCGCCTATTTCTTGTTGTTCTTTGCTCCGGGCCTCTCTTTATGTAAAATCCCTGGTGTTCCTACCAGTCCCCCTGTTTTCCTAATAAAAATTACCACACTAAGTAGGAGAGCACACCATGGTCAGTTCTCTAGCTATGCCGTTGTTCTGTTGAGAAGTGCCCATGATGAAGTGCGCATGCGCCGTACGTAAGGGCCAGTTCACACCAGACGCAGTTCCGTACAGTTTTGTGTGCTTTTTTTTCTGCACAAAATGCATGCACATTGTTTTCCATGTATTCCAATGTCTCTAGTTGGCTCTAGTTCACACCATTTCTGCAAACTGACTGCATGGTGTGAACTAGAGCCAACTAGAGCCATTGGAATACATGGAAAACACTGTGCATGCGTGTCTATGATCAGCTGTTGTCTCCCTTTGCCGAGGCACATTCATGTAGGTGAGGGGCGGATATTTTAATGAAGGGGCGGATTTTTTAACGATGGGCAGTGCTGGGGGCGGTAACGATGGCCAAACAAACGTGCAAACAAAATCTTTATCTGCTATAGAAAAAGCCGCCCTTCAATTGACTAAACACGCCCCTCAAGCGTCCAGGAAGAATAGCAGGTAAAGATTTGTTTTGCAGGCTTGTTTGCCCATCGTTACAAATTCTGCCCCCAGCACTGCCCATCATTGAAAAATCTGCCCCCTTCATGTAAATATCTGCCCCTCACCTACATGAATGTGCCTCAGTAATGCGAGACAACAGCTGATCATAAACTCAGCTGTTGTGCTCTTTCGTACGACGCATGCGCAGTTCATCCCGGGCACTATGCGATAGCCGGGACAGAACACTGGGAACACAGTGTACTCGCCTCCTTCAATGATCAGACTTGTCCTGACACACCCCTGCTGCACAGCCATTCACTGGGAAGCTCAGTATGTTGCCGTTTCTCCTTCCCCAGCTCTCTGAGCTCCTTGTGCAGATGTAAACAGAGGGAATGTGATTTTTTTTGGGGGGGGGGGTTATATATCCCTACACAAATGTTTTGCCTCTCATTTCTATTTTAGGCCTCATGCACACTGGACGTTTTTTACAGCTGCTGTTTTTGGCTTCAGACATTTTTTTCTGCAGTTTTTTGCAAGCGCGCTTTCTGGTTGGAAAAAAACATAGAAATAGTGGTTTTTTTTTAGCTGTAAAAATGCTCTAACTCTGAAAAAATTCATTTTTTTTTGAGCCATAAGATTTTATGGGAGTATAGTTTTGCTTAACCTCCCTGGCGGTATGATTCTGTCTGGAATTACGTACCAAAAGCAGTACAATTATTTTGCATGGAAATTCTGCGTTTTATACTGTAGGCCTGCAATTCTTAGGAATAACTCACTTAAATTTGTCCAAACCAGAGTCTAGTAGACATCCCGGGTATGATAAAGTTTGAAACACAAAATCATAAAATTATAATATAATAAATAACTATAAATAATTATAACAAATAATAATGTAATTATAATAAAAATTATTCACTAATGTAATCAAATCAAAATCACTGAAACTTGCTCAGTTGCAGAATTGTCGCTGGCATTACTTTTATTTTTTTATGACGAATTTCCCCACAAATCGCTATCGCTTAATTCTGCAAGTAATTATCATTTATTATCGCTGTTTTCCAGCTGCTCTAAAATCACTTTTGACATAAAGGGACACTTTTGGTTGCTATGGACAATCTACAGTTTGCAGGCACAAAAAAAATGTTTTTATTATGTAAAAGAACATGCAGGGCACTGGGCAGACCACTAGGGACAAGGGGGGTGTGTATTTTTTACATACAGTACTGTAATCTATAAGATTGCAGTATTCTGTATGTAATGTGTTTGCTTTTTTGAATTTGCCGCCGGTCTCCGCCCCCGTGCGCCGTTACGTCGCAGGGAACGGAGATCGGCGGCGCGCGGGCACTGTGTGAGTCGAATGGAGGACACCACTCGCTCACACAGCGTGGATGCATCGCTGGATCCAGGGACAAGGTAAGTACAGTACCCTGCCTGGATACAAGGCTCTGCATATTCACCCCGAGCGTGACTTGGGGTTACCGATTTTTGCATTAAAAATCCACCCCGGAAAAACGGAAGAACGTGTGCCCAATATTCTCATTGTGTGTACAGGTCTTTAAAGTGGTTCTAAAGCCCAAATATTTTTTTTTTACCTTCAAAGTAGAACCATAGGCAACCCCCCCCCTTTTTTTGGGGGGGGGGGGTAGAACAAAAGAAGGTTATAACCCCTGTAAGGTTTATTTTTTCCATCTGTGTTCCATTGGGGAGATTGTACCTTCACTTCCTGTCCCATAGAACAACAGGAAGTGAGATAGAATCCATGCAAAGTAAGTGGTCACCAGAACTTGTGTTCTATGCATTAAGATAAAAAAAACTTCTGTGTTCAGCAGCCCCGCTCAACCCCTCTAATACTTACCTGATCCAGCAATGTTGCACAAGCACCTCGGCTGCCTGGGACTATCCTTACTGATTGGCTGAGACACAGCAGCGGGCGTCATATAGTCCCGATGCTCTCCATCAAAGTCATTGAGCCAATGAGGAGAGAGAGTGGGGCGGGCCAAGTCGTGGCTTTGTGTCTGAATGAACACACGGGGCGATGGTTTGGGTGCCGGTGCACTGTCATACTCCGCTCCCCATCACAGACTGCTACGGAAGTGTTGTGGCGAGCAACTGCGCATGCACGATGCATTCCAAACGCATCTGCGATGCGTTCCAAGGCATTTACGACAGTGCACACCAGCAGCACCTCGTTCGGCATCCAGGCTTTTTCCTTAAAGTGGAGTTCCACCCATTTTTTTATGTTTGTCTGTGTTGCATGCCTTAATCTCATAGTGTTCAGAATGGACAATTTTTATTTATTTTGTTGCTTGTAAATACCTGTATTTTGTAGTCCTTCATTACTTCCTCCTCCTTATTAGCCTAGGCTATTAAGTCACATGGCTATTTGCAAGGGTTTCTGGGATAGGCATCATGTTTCCCAGTAGTCCTTGCAAACCTGACTGAAACCTAGTGTGCAGCACTGAGCATGTACGAGATATGCAAAGCTGAAATCCAGGAAGTCATACAGTCTGGCTTCATGATGCCCACACTTAAGATGGCCACGGTCTATTTCTAGATTATAAACATCTAAAAACAACCTAACAAAACGGACCTTAGTTTACAGACTAACCTTACTAGAATACATTAAGCTTGTGTATTACAGGGGTTTTTATATTTAAAAAGTGAAATTGTGGGTGGAACTCCCCTTTAACATCCCCGTGGATTGGAGGATGTTAAAAAAAGAGCCAGGAGGCGGAGCGAGCCGTCCGAGCGAAGTGACAGCTTCGCTGGTGTGCAGTGTCGTAAATCCATTGGAACTCATCGCATATGCGTTTGGAACGCATGCGCAGTTGCCCGCCACAGCACTTCTGGGCTGCTCCGTGCAAAACCACAACACAGAGCAGGTAAGTATAATAAAATGTTTGTTATTTTTAAATGAAAAAAACAGACTTTATTATCACTTTAAAATCGCATCCTGGCTTACTTTTTTTTTCAGCACACTGAACTGAAACAAAATAGAAAGAAAACTGCCTTGTCTATGCGTTGGGCTATGCTGCCTAATGTATATAGGGTATAAATGCGCCCTTAAAGCGGTATTTCACCCTAAACATAAGATCTCCCATGCGATCCAGCATACTGGCGTCAGCGCCAGTATGCTGGCTTTTTTTTTTTTTAATAGCACACTTACTGTATTATTGTGGAATTCCTTTTCTGTCCCCCGTGGTGGACGGCGCCAGTATAGCGCGTCACATCTTCCTAAAATACCCGATATGGACTCGGGTAATCTCGGCGAAAATGCGGCGCCTGCGCACAGACCTAGGAGCTGACTGCGCAGGCGCCGTATTTCTCCGAGTCCTACGGCGTCACGCCCTCCGAAATAGGACTCGGAGAAATACGGCGCCTGCGCAGTCAGCTCCTAGGTCTGTGCGCAGGGGCCGCATTTTCGCCGAGATTACCCGAGTCCATATCGGGTATTTTAGGAAGATGTGACGCGCTATACTACAGCCGTCCACCGCGGGGGACAAAAAAGGAATTCCACAATAATACAGTAAGTGTGCTATTAAAAAAAAAAAAAACCCAGCATACTGGCGCTGACGCCAGTATGCTGGATCGCATGGGAGATCTTATATTTAGGGTGAACCTCCGCTTTAATGGAATTAGCCGTAAACAGCTTTGCTCCTACAGAGTGACATTTGTCCTCTTTAAAACCTGCAAGAATGCACCAAGACTTGCTTGAAGATTACTTGAGTATGTCAGTTATGGACAGCTGGGGACAGCAAAAACAATTAATACTAATAGACTAGTAAAAATTTGTTGTTGCATTTTTAAGTGCAGTTTAGAAAATCGTTGGGAATTGTTTAAAGTGAACTCTAGAATGTGTGTATTTTTTTTTTTAATTATTTATTCTTTAATCTGACAGGTCCTCAGGAGCACTTATTATAATGTGTACAAATATGCTCAGCGTCTGCAGCCATTGGGTGGCCAGAATGGGGAAGAATTATGGCGCGTACACACGATCATTTTTCAGCATGTCCAAAAAACAACGTTTTCCCAACTTCTTCATTAAAAACGATGCTGCCCACACACCATCGTTTAAAAAAAATGATGAGCAAAGCGTGGTGACGTACAACACGTACGACGGCACTATAAAGGGGAAGTTTTATTCGCCTTTGGGCTGCTTTAGCTGATTCAGTGTTAGTAAAAGACGATTCGCGCTTTTCTGTCTGTTACAGCGTGATGAATGTGCTTACTCCATTATGAGCGGTAGTTTTACCAGAACAGTCTCATAACTTTTTTTTTTAACAGAAAGGTGTTTTTATTCACAAAACAGCATTACAAGATATGCATTAGTCGACAGTCAGATTTGCAGAGAAACAGTAAGGCCTCGTACACATGTGTGTACCGTTTCAGCAGACAGATTCGATCGTGTGTACGGGCAGCAGACAGATCTGATCAAATCGTTTGGTCCGACCGATTTGAACAGATAGATTTACTCGTGTGTACGGGGCCTTACAGTCAGAGACAAGCACGTTCAGCGTTTGCAGATAATAAAACAAAGAGAAAAAAAAATAAAAAGGGGGGAAATAATAAAAGTAAAATAAACAAACAGGGTGCAGGTTCATGGCTCTCTCACCCCACCACCCCCCCCCAACTGTAAAAGTACCAGGCGCAGACCCGACCGGAAACCCCCCCAGAGTATACTCAGGTAAATGACCGTCGCCCCTGCGCCAAATCCTCACGTATCCAGCCAGAACATATAAGTAACTCAGCAGTCGATCAAATTAGGTGGCGCCCCGGGAGAGAGGGGAGGGGCAACAGCCCCCATGCTGGGCGGGGGTGGAGTCCATCTCTAGTCCCCCACCCCCGTGCATCCACCCAAGCCGACCAGACCTTATCGTACTTAGCAGGGCACTGCCTACTCTCTTACGTGAGTTTGTAAAGGGGCAAAGCGGAGTCCACCGCCTTCCTCCAGGAACCAAGGGTGGGGGGTCCCACCGACTTCCGCTGCAGCAGTATCTCCCTCCTAGCATAAAACAGTGAGAATGTAATACATAGCTTGGTATGTCTGTCTCCCTCGACCTCACCCAAATGACTCAGAAGGAGCACCATGGGGTCCAACGGCACCCTGGTCCCCCCTATATCGCTAAGCCTCTCTGCCACCCCCGCCCAGTACGGCCGAAGCTTCGGGCAGTCCCAGACCATGTGCCAGTAGGTACCCACCTCAACCCCACACCTGGGGCAGCTCGGATCCAGATGTGGGTATACGCTGACCATTCTATGAGGGGTGAAGTAGGCCCTGTGTAGGAACTTAAGCTGGATGAATCTGTCTTTAGCTGCTATCATGGATGGGATGTAGGTGGAGACACACTCCTCCCATTCCTCCTCCCCCAAAGCTGGAATGTCCCCCCTCCACTTATTCATTACCCGGGTGAGTTTAACATCATGGCCCACTGTCAGATACATGGAAAGGGGCTTCCCCATTGCGCTAGATGTCAACAGTCGCTCGATTGAGTCAGGTTCCAGGGTCAGTGTGTCCGGGAATTGGGCCCTCATCGCATGCCTCAGCTGGTAGTATTTAAACTCGAGGGAGTTGGGGAGGGAGTACTGCCGTCTCAGCTCTTGAAAGGGCTTGAGCCTACCGTTTGCTATGACATGTTTAAGGGTGGTGATCCCGCGTCTGGCCCACTTTGAGGGTTCAGGCAGGTCGCAGAGGTGAGGCAGGGTAGGATTACCCCACAATGGGGTGTATGGAGAGATACAATTTGGTTTATAGTAAATAGCTCTGGCTGCCCGCCACACTCTAACAGTCGTCTTCATGGAAGCCGTCAAAGGGTGAGGGGCACCGGGACCCCTGTACCCCTGTCTCATAACTTGCTTCTGAGCATGCGCGGCTTTTTTACGTCGCATGATCATTTTTTACAACCCGAAAAACTGCAGCATGTTCGAAATTTTTTTTTTGTTGTTTTTCAGAACCTGAAAAATGATGTGTAGCCCACATACGATCAAAAACAAACTTTTTTTCATGCTGAAAAATGATCGTGTGTACGCGGCATTAGAACCTCGCTCAGGCTTTTATTGCTGTAAATTTTATTGATGCGCCTCTCTATTGTTTTTTTTTTTTTATGATTGTTTTTTTTAATACCAAGAAAAGAAATGAAGGAAAAAGGGGTCACCGGGACTGAAAAGAACATATATCAATAATAATTACAAAAAAACACACACATACTCTGAGGATCTATACTTTCCCCACTCTAATAGAAAGTGGATTTATTGCTGCCTTGGTGCCCCTTGGAGAGATCTACGCTTACTACCTGGCCCTCTGATTCTTTATTGCCTGGACAGGAAGCAAAGGGAAATCGATATAGGGGCACAGCAAATAAAACCTGATAGATGTTCTTTCTAACCCTTCACCACATTATCTTAAAGCTAAAAAAAGAAAATCACTATATCCAGTCTTATGCCGTGTACACGATCATTTTTCGGCATGAAAAAAAATGTCGTTTTTCGAGTTGTAAAAAATGATCGTGTGTGGGCTAAAACGACGTTAAAAACCCTG
This sequence comes from Rana kukunoris, assembly GCA_029574335.1. Taxonomy (NCBI): domain Eukaryota; kingdom Metazoa; phylum Chordata; class Amphibia; order Anura; family Ranidae; genus Rana; species Rana kukunoris. The sequence goes on from CM056052.1 coordinate 448,197,449, forward strand.
TGCAGAAAACGAGTTATGAGACGGGAGCGCTCGTTCTGGTAAAACTACCATTTGTAATGGAGTAAGCACATTCATCACACTGTAACAGACAGAAAAGTGCAAATCGTCTTTTACTAACACAAAATCAGCTAAAGCAGCCCAAAGGGTGGCGTCATCCGCATGGAACTTCCCCTTTATAGTGCCGTCGTACGTGTTGTACGTCACCGCGCTTTGCCAGAGCATTTTTTTTTTTTTAAACGATAGTGTGTGGGCAACGTCGTTTTAATGATGAAGTTGGAAAAACTTTGTTTTTTCTACATGCCGAAAAACATATTGTTTAAAACGTCGTTAAAAAATTTCAGCATGTTCGGGAAAAAAAATTGTCGTTTTTCAGAACCCTAAAAATGATGTGAACCCCACACACGATCATTTTAACCCCTTAAGGACTGCCGCATGTACATTTACGTCGGCAGAATGGCACGGACAGGCACATTAACGTACCTGTACGTGCCTGCCTTGACGTGGGTCGGGGGTCCGATCGGGACCCCCCCCGGTACATACGACGGTCCTGGTGGCTGTAGGAGCGATCCGTGCTGAGGGGGTGGCGGTTAGTTTTTGTCCGCCCCCTCCGGATCGCTCCCAGCCAATGCGCGCGCTCCCCTGCTCTGCACTTCCTCCTCCTGTGTAAACACAGGAAGAGGGAAGTGATGTGATCTCTGCTCTCTGCGTTTTTTTCAACCGCCGCTGAGGAGAGATCACATTGCACAGTAAGTCTGCACAACACTACACTGACACCAGTACACGCAGGCAGACGATCCTTGCGATCACCCCCCCTCCCCCCTGTCACAGTGTCACTGAATACAGTGATCATATATGTATGATCACTGTATTTAGTGTCAGTGTGACAGGCAGTTAGTGTTAGGTCCAGGGTAGCCCCCGTACCCCCCTAATAAAGTTTTAACCCCTTGATCACTGCCCTAGTTAACCCTTTCACTCCCTATTTCCAGCGTCACTAAGCGATAATTTTTCCGATCGCTGTATTAGTGTCGCTGTTCCCGCTAGGTAGCTATTTTATTTTTTATTGCGATTTATTTATTTTTTTTTTTATTTTTTTTACTAAAGACATGTGGCTAAATAAATTTTGGCCTAAATGTTTGACTAAAATTTTGTTTATTTGATTTTACTTATAACAAAAAGTAAAAAATATTGATTTTTTTTTTCAAAAATGTCACTCTATTTTTGTATATAGCGCAAAAAATAAAAATCGCAGAGGCGATCAAATACCACCAAAAGAAAGCTCTATTTGTGGGAAGAAAAGGACGCAAATTTTGTTTGGGAGCCACGTCGATTGACCGCGCAATTGTCATTTAAAGCGACGCAGTGCCGAATCGCAAAAAGGGGCCTGGTCCTTTACCTGCATTTTGGTCCGGGTCTTAAGTGGTTAAATGACATTTTTTTAAAACGTTGTTTTTTTTCATTCTGAAAAATGATCGTGTGTAGGCGGCATTAGGGCTCATTGCACATGCGGCATTAGGGCTTAAAAGAAAAAAGCTGATTTGGAAGGCATTTTACTGGCTAAAAAAAATAATAATAATAATAAAAAATAAAAAAAAGCACCTCTGTTAACCTAGGTGTCTAAGTACACGCAAGCATATACAGGTTTATTAGAAGAGGAGTATTACAGGCTGAAAAAATAAATAAATCTTTCAGTCAGAAGAGGAGCCTTTCAGCAGAAAAAGCTTGACGAACGTAAACACACCTAAACACTAGACGTGTTTTAGCATTTAAAACGTTCATTTATTCATTCTAGAGTGTAAAGCCTCTGTCCACCCATTACAGAGTATCACGTTTTCTCTGGTGGCATATTTTAAATGAATGGTAAAAATGGTGGGTTACTATGGTGTTAATTAAAATCTTTTAGTAGTGCTATTGAAAATACATTTGACCCCACTAATGATGAAAAGGCAGCATTCACACTTTCACGTAGCACGTGCACACACACACGCAAATTTGGTTGAGCGATTCTCCCCTGATTTTGCATATTGCATAGGGCCAACCCATTCACTTAAATGCCCTATGCCCATTTGTTGCCTGAAAATAAGTTCCTGCTCCTTTTTCAGGTGACACGCTTCGTGTGATTTTTAATAGTAGTCCTTTCAAATGAACAGGCTTTATTCAGCGGAAGTTAAAGAGGTTGTAAAGGATTTTTTTTTCCCCCTAAATAGCTTTATTTACCTTACTTACCTCATGCTTCCATTTTGCTTTAAAATTCCTTATTTCTTCCTAGAAATCCTCACTTCCTGTTCTTCTGTCTGTAACTCACCTCCGTAATGTGAGGCTTTCTCCCGGGTGTGGAGAAAGCCTCTTGAGGTGGGAGGGGGTGAGCAGGAGTGTCAGGACGCCTGCTAACACACAGCTCTTTTCTCTATCTGCAAAGTAGAGAGTGTCCTGACTTGCCTGCTCGAACGCCTCCCCTCTCAAGAGGCGTTCTACACACCAGGGAGAAAGTCTCGCATTACTGTGGTGAGTTACAGACAGAAGAACAGGAAGTGAGGATTTCTCAGAAGAAATAAGGACATTTAAAAGCAAAATGGAAGGATGAGGTAAGTGGAGGAGGACTGCACTAAGGTAAAGGAAGCTATTTAGGGAAAAAAAAAATTTCCTTTACAACCCCTTTAACACACTGCAAAATGTGTGCTCACCAATGCAATGTAATGGGCCCTTAGGGAGGAAGATTGTATAGATCCCCAAGACATACAGGGAGTGCAGAATTATTAGGCAAATTAGTATTTTGACCACATCATCCTCTTTTTGCATGTTGTCTTACTCCAAGCTGTATAGGCTCAAAAGCCTACTACCAATTAAGCATATTAGGTGATGTGCATCTCTGTAATAAGAAGGGGTGTGGTCTAATGACATCAACACCCTATATCAGGTGTGCATAATTATTAGTCAACTTCCTTTCCTTTGGCAAAATGGGTCAAAAGAAGGACTTGACAGGCTCAGAAAAGTCAAAAATAGTGAGATATCTTCCAGAGGGATGCAGCACTCTTAAAATTGCAAAGCTTCTGAAGCGTGATCATCGAACAATCAAGCGTTTCATTCAAAATAGTCAACAGGGTCGCAAGAAGCGTGTGTAAAAACCAAGGTGCAAAATAACTGCCCATGAACTGAGAAAAGTCAAGCGTGCAGCTGCCAAGATGCCACTTGCCACCAGTTTGGCCATATTTCAGAGCTGCAACATCACTGGAGTGCCCAAAAGCACAAGATGTGCAATACTCAGAGACATGGCCAAGGTAAGAAAGGCTGAAAGAAGACCACCACTGAACAAGACACACAAGCTGAAACGTCAAGACTGGGCCAAGAAATATCTCAAGACTGATTTTTCTAAGGTTTTATGGACTGATGAAATGAGAGTGAGTCTTGATGGGCCAGATGGATGGGCCCGTGGCTGGATTGGTAAAGGGCAGAGAGCTCCAGTCCGACTCAGACGCCAGCAAGGTGGAGGTGGAGTACTGGTTTGGGCTGGTATCATCAAAGATGAGCTTGTGGGGCCTTTTCGGGTTGAGGATGGAATCAAGCTCAACTCCCAGTCCTACTGCCAGTTTCTGGAAGACACCTTCTTCAAGCAGTGGTACAGGAAGAAGTCTGCATCCTTCAAGAAAAACATGATTTTCATGCAGGACAATGCTCCATCACACGCGTCCAAGTACTCCACAGCGTGGCTGGCAAGAAAGGGTATAAAAGAAGAAAAACGAATGACATGGCCTCCTTGTTCACCTGATCTGAACCCCATTGAGAACCTGTGGTCCATCATCAAATGTGAGATTTACAAGGAGGGAAACCAGTACACCTCTCTGAACAGTGTCTGGGAGGCTGTGGTTGCTGCTGCACGCAATGTTGATGGTGAACAGATCAAAACACTGACAGAATCCATGGGTGGCAGGCTGCATGAGTGTCCTTGCAAAGAAAGGTGGCTATATTGGTCACTGATTTGTTTTTGTTTTTGAATGTCAGAAATGTATATTTGTGAATGTTGAGATGTTATATTGGTTTCACTGGTAAAAATAAATAATTGAAATGGGTATATATTTGTTTTTTGTTAAGTTGCCTAATAATTATGCACAGTAATAGTCACCTGCACACACAGATATCCCCCTAAAATAGCTAAAACTAAAAACAAACTAAAAACTACTTCCAAAAATATTCAGCTTTGATATTAATGAGTTTTTTGGGTTCATTGAGAACATGATTGTTGTTCAATAATAAAATTAATCCTCAAAAATACAACTTGCCTAATAATTCTGCACTCCCTGTATAGATTTCTCTGGTTTTCATTATGCTAAGCAACCTGCTTTTCATGATGGTCTCAAGTGATTTTCTACAGAATGATTAGCAGAAGGCACTGCTCTTGTCACTTCTGGTTGCTTCCATTCCCCTATGGGTTAATTTATGGCTGCAATCAATCGCATTATATTTACTTGACAATCAGTATGAAGACATTGGTAGCTACTACCGTGTTTCCCCGAAAATAAGACACCGTCTTATATTTTTTTTTCCTCAAGAAATCACACTATGGCTTATTTTCGGGGGGTGTCTTATTTTTATTACAGAAAATAAAGGTTGCCTACCTGAACCACACTTGCGCTTCTTAGCATTTCCTCTGTCCACCTGTAGACTGAGATTATCGTATTCTGCACGCCATTTTTGGACCATTCGGATATCCAACTTCTTCTCTTTGCACTCATCTTGTCTGGCTGTACAGAAAGATAGGCCAGCAAAGCTGATGTGGAGCAAAGTGGAGCTGGGGTGATCTCTTTGGGCTCAGTAGCAGCTTTTCCCCCTATCCCCTGGTGTTTGTGTGGGGTGAGAGAGGGGTTTGCTGGTCAGTGCTGGGAGAAGCTTTACAGCTTTACACAGCGTTCTTCTCCTCACTTCAGTTCCAGTACAGTACTGTACGCTTATCACGTGTTGTTTCCCGCTCCGCGCCGCGCCGTTACGCATACGACACTACGTCTTATTATCGGAGATTCGACACTACATCGCTATGTCTTATTTTCGGAGGGGTGTCTTATATTTCGATCTTGTGTCGAAATCCCACTACGGCTTATTTTCGGGGGAAACACGGTATGTATGTATAACATGCAAGATTGAAATATTTATTAAAGTGGTTCTAAAGTCCAAACTTTTTTTTATCTTAGACCCCTTTCACACTGAGGAGTTTTTCAGGCATTTTAGCGCTAAAAATCGCGCCTAAATAGCGCCTGAAAAACTCTTGCCCTGCAGTCTCAGTGTGAAAGCCTGAGTGCTTTCATACTGAGGCGATGCGCTGGCGGGACCGCTCCAAAAGTCCTGCTAGCAGCATTTTTGGAGCGGTGCTTTTACCGCTCCTTCACTGCTCCTTCCCATTGAAAACACTGGGACACTGCGGCTATACCGCCGGCAATGTGGCTCTGCAGAGGCGCATTGCCGGCGGTAGTAACCCTTTCGTATGCTAGCAGGGGTTAAAACCGCACCGCTAGTGGCCAAATACAGCCTCAATTCCGACGGTATAGCGCCACTAAACATAGCGGCGCTATACCGCCACCGCACCTCATTGTGAAAGGGGCCTTGATGCATTTCCTTTTCTACCCCCGTTGATCCCCCACCCTGTCTTTTCTCCGCTCTCCCCTATGGGGGGAGCAGATGAACACGGACCGTATGTCTGTGTTCATTCGATACGCAGATGGAAGGAAAAATGGCAGTTTTCTCAATGTGAAAACCGGTCGTGTGTACGAGGCATAGTGGTTTTTCACCTTATTGCATTCTATGCATTAAAGCGGAGTTCCACCCAAAAATTTAGCTTCTGCTTTTCGGAACCCTCCCCCTCTCCGGTGTCACATTTGGCACCTTTTTAGGGGGGAGGGGGGTTCAGATGCCTGTCTAAGACATGTATTTGCACCCACTTCCAGGAACAACTCGTGTGGCAGACACGCCCTTACCCGCACCCCCTGCTGTCTCCTGGGAAATATACTTACCAGGAGAGCGGGGACCAGTGATGGCGCGGTGCGCTACTCGCGCAGTAGGGAACCGGGCAGTGAAGCCACAAAACGCTTCATTTCCCGATTCCCTAACCTAGGATGGTGGCGGGTGTAGCGATTGCTCGTCCTCAGCTGACATTGCGGGCGCGCTGGACAGGTAAGTGTCCATTTTTTTGCAGTATTTGTAGCTGCTGGCTTTTAAGAAAAAAAAATTGGCGTAACCTCCGCTTTAAGGTGAAATACCTTCTGTGCTGCAGCTTCCTTCCAGAGCCCCCCTTTTTCTTACCTAAGCTGGTCCATTCCAGCGATGTGCAGGAGCGCAGCAGCTCCAGCTGCTGTCTGCATTTTCATTGGATAGATTGATAGCCTGGTGCCCCCAGGGAAAACGGCTCTTTGTGGGAGCACCCGATGGAGGGGAGGAGCCATGAGCGCCTCTGGGGCACCCCAGAAGAGGAGGATTAGGGCTGCTCTATAAAATAACCCTTGCACAGAGCTGGTAAATATAACATGTTTGTTATAAAAAAAAAATCCTTTACAATCACTTTAACTTTCAGCTTTAAAGAAGAACTTAAATCAAAAAAGGGATGGTAAGTTGACTATGCTTCAGTTATGATTGAACACTATGAATGATCGGCACTGATCACTCATGGTGTTCATTCAAACAAGGAAAGGAATGGTAAGTGACATGGAGGGGGGGAGACATGGACAGCAGGGGGAATCTGCACCACAGAGGGTAATGTAAACCCGACACACCCCATGCCTATGTATGGGACCTGTAGTCTTCAATTCACAGATCCCTGAAGGAAAAAAAGCCCCTGCAATTCAGGTACATAGGGGGGCTTTTTGGGGGTGGGAGGGAAAGGAATGTTACCGTGAAACATAAGAATAAGCTGTTTATTTGCAAACCTGTATATAAAATGATTTGCGCAAATGACGGAACCCATACGCGTTTCACTGTTAGTGCTAAGTTCTTTATTGGATTACTGGTTCTTATGTTTTTCACCATGGGAGAAGCTGCAGAATAACAAAGTGACCTTGGCCGACTGACCTTACTGAAGCGCCGGGCTTTATGCTCCACTCATCTATCTTTCATGGTATGGACACTTCAGATAATGAGTCTGCGGCTATTACCAGCTGAAGGAAGGGATTGTGTGTGTGACTGAATGTGACTATAACACGGTATTGGCGACTTTAGATTGCTGCTGTAAAGGCTGGCGACCGTAATGTCTATATAATTGGATTGCCTCCAGGCTGCAGAGATGCCAGGGTGATTCTGCATAGTCACTGGCGCTCCTGGCCTTCTGATGGTGAAATAGTCTAAGATATAAATGATTGCTTGTACAACACAATATACAAGTACTTGATGGAACTATCTACCTGCCTGGAAATTCCTCCGCTTCATTTTTACTAATCCGTTGAGTACTCTATGCCACTCATTTTCATTTTTCATTTTTCTTTTGTGGGGAAAATAAATAGCAAATAAAGAAAAAATAATACGCAGCCCCTGTGCCATCAAACGCAGCCCCTGTGCCACCAATGGGCACAGTGAGGTCAAGCTGCAAATGGGCACAGTGGGGTCATGCTGCAAATGGGCACAGTGAGGTCAGGCTGCAAATGGGCACAGTGAGGTCAGGCTGCAAATGGGCACAGGGAGGTCAGGCTGCAAATGGGCACAGGGAGGTCAGGCTGCAAATGGGCACAGGGAGGTCAGGCTGCAAATGGGCACAGGGAGGTCAGGCTGCAAATGGGCACAGGGAGGTCAGGCTGCAAATGGGCACAGTAAGGTCAGGCTGCAAATGGGCACAGGGAGGTCAGGCTGCAAATGGGCACAGGGAGGTCAGGCTGCAAATGGGCACAGTGAGGTCAGGCTGCAAATGGGCACAGTGAGGTCAGGCTGCAAATGGGCACAGTGAGGTCAGGCTGCAAATGGGCACAGTGAGGTCAGGCTGCAAATGGGCACAGTGAGGTCAGGCTGCAAATGGGCACAGTGAGGTCAGGCTGCAAATGGGCTCAGTGGGATCAGGTTGCAAATGGGCTCAGTGGGGTCAGGCTGCAAATGGGCTCAGTGGGGTCAGGCTGCAAGTGGGGTCAGGCTGCAAATGGGCTCAGTGGGGTCAGGCTGCAAATGGGCTCAGTGGGGTCAGGCTGCAAATGGGCTCAGTGGGGTCAGGCTGCAAATGGGCTCAGTGGGGTCAGGTTGCAAATGGGCTCAGTGGGGTCAGGTTGCAAATGGGCTCAGTGGGGTCAGGCTGCAAATGGGCCCAGTGAGGCTGCAAATGGGCACAGTGAGACTGCAAATGGGCAAAGTGAAGCTATACTCGAGTCAATACGTTTTCCCATATTTTTTTTGGGTGGTAAAATTAAGGTGCCTCGGTATACTCGAGTATGTAAAAGGTTTGTAATAGACAGGGCTTTTTTTCAGGGGGAACTTGGGGGAACTCAGTTCCACCACCTCTGGCTCAGACCCTTTGGTGCCTGCTCACCACAAATCACTTGTAAACACAGAAGTCTGGTTTCTGTGTTTACAAGTGACAGCTTTGTAACCCCCTGAACTCTGCACTCTGTGTGTAACCCCCCTGAACTCTGCACTCTGTATGTAATGCAATTCTGGTATTTAATGCCCCTTTAAGACCCTTCTACTGTTTGTGAAATCTGAACGGAGTTCCTGCACCTATTTTCTGAGAAAAAAAGCTCTGATAATAAATGTAGCTAAAGGGAGCAATACTTTCCTTTTCTCCAATGGTTCTGTCCCTCGCTGGAACAGGATGATGTCACTCTTGCGCATGTGCAGGAGCGCGTGAACCCGGCACACAGGGATCAGTCAGGCGCTGTAAGCTGAGCATGCCAGAGACCGCAGAGAGCAGGCAGGTTGGTGTAGTTTATTGCATGTCTGCCTGCCTGCTTTGCAGTAACGATGGGACTTTATTTCTGCTTTAACCCCATTGCAATGTGATAATGTGTTAAAAAAAAAATTGGAGCTGGCTAAATTTTTCAGAACAAAACCAGCACGAGTAAATGTAAACGCAACACAACCTGACACCTTCAAAGCAAACAAAACTGAGGTTAGACTGCTATGAGGACGCGACGTCTGTACTTCCTGTATCTTGCAAAGTTGGAAGAGGAGAATTGTAAGGCATACAAAACACAATACAATTCACTGCAAAATGAATGCAAACATGGGCGTTTTCAGTGCCCTTTTCATTGCATTTTGTTGTGAACGGGCCCCAATGACAGACGTACGGGGGATGCCAATGGTTATATAGTTAACGAGGGACTGCAGTCTGCTCACATCATTAGTATTTAAAACATCTTCGCCATTCTGAAGCTTCCCTCCAACCACTTTGCATATTATCTTATATATACTGTGATTCTGTATTTGCCAAATATGCTGCAGAAATCTCCCTCCACTAAGTCTGGCTGCAGCCATTTTAACTGTGGGCAGCTGAAGCTGTTGCTTGTTCACTTCCTGGATTTACACAGACACATGCCTCTAGATCTGCAGCTCTCATTGTCCCTCTTATGACTCACCCCCCCCTCCCTGGCAAACTATCACAAGAGTGAGAGAGAGAGAGAGAGAGAGAGAACTGTGCATGATGTCATAAGCCTAGGCTTTTTACCAGACAAGGAAGTGGGCTGTATAAGGTATTTACTGGCAGAAAAAAAAATGCTTTACTATCCAAAGTTAAAACAATAAGGGCAGAAGATTTAATAGGAAAGTAGATTTAATAGGATTTAATAGGAATTTAATTTAATAGGAAATTTAATAGGAATTTAATAATTTAATAGGAAAATAGAAAATAGGAAATAGGATGGAAAGTTGAAAAAATGACTTAAAGTTGAGTTCCACCCTAATTAAATTTTTTTTTTTTTACCAAAAATCTGAAAAAAATGTATTATTTTTTTATATACTTACCAGAAAGGGCTGTTGCTATGTGGAAGTAGCTCTTCTGCCTCTTCCTCCACAGTGGTCCTCTTCTTTGTCCTTCGTCGCAGTGACTTCTGGTGAATGGGGCGCACTGCCTTTGGGGAACTGTGTGTATCACAGGAGGCAGCCGCCCATTCACAAAGCGCCGTGCGAGACGCGCATACGCAGTAGGAAATGGGCGGCTTCACTACCTGTTTCCCTTAGTCAGGACGGAGATGCCAGGACCGAGCATTTGCCATCGGGGGCCCATCATCGCGGGCACCTCGGACAGGTAAGTGTCCTTCTTAAAAGTCAGCAGCTACAAAAAAAATAAAAATTTGTGGGTGGAATCCCGCTTAGGACCGTTCAGTTTTGACGGCAGACCTGAACGGCCACTCCATGCATCTCTATGTACAGTACTTCCTATAGCCACAAGCAGTGGACATTGTATTCTGATGGCTACAATTAGGGTTGTCCCGATACTTTTTTTCAAGTAGTCGCCGATACCGAATACCGATACATTTTTTTTAATGTGTCCCCATATTGCAAGCCATGTATGTCCCCCACATATTGCAAGCCATGTATGTCCCCCACATATTGCAAGCCATGTATGTCCCCCACATATTGCAAGCCATGTATGTCCCCCACATATTGCAAGCCATGTATGTCCCCCACATATTGCAAGCCATGTATGTCCCCCACATATTGCAAGCCATGTATGTCCCCCATATTGCAAGCCATGTATGTCCCCCATATTGCAGCCATGTATGTCCCTCATACCTGTAGCTATTATACCGCCGCCGCCGCATACCGCCCTTAATCCCTGCATTATAGCGTAACGTGCATTACAAGCTTTCGTTTTGAATACTTGTAAATGCCCGCGCCGCCATGTATAGACACTCCCCCGCTCGGGATTGGAGGGATCCGTCCAATACCGAGCAAGGGGGAGTGTCTATAGACAAATACTCGGCATCGGTCCCGATACTAGTATCGGTATCGGGACAACCCTAGCTACAATACCTACCGCTGTTAGACTCCTATAGCTCAATGTGTTGATGGGGGAATTGAGCGATCTTTCCTTCAACCCTTGGTTGATGGACATAAAGTATGCCTGCCGCTTGCTTTAGGCCAGCCATACACAGCTTGAACTATTAATGGGCAGCCATGACTGGACCAAGTTGATCGATCAACTTGGGTACAACCAGCCTGCCAGATTCTCTTGTGAGACTGCTATAGCCGCTACCAATAATCACTGTCTTCTCCCGGCAGGGACGGCTTCCCCCAAACCCTGACTCCTTACCCCCCGCTGGGAGAAGACAATTGGAGGGATTCTCCTGTCAACACTGTATGTGTTGATGGGGGGAATTGCACCGTTATGACTGGCCTTACTGTTATGGGGTGACAACTGTCTCTTAATTGCGCTACTGGATTCAAACCACGATGCAGCATTGTGATATCATAGACATACGTCTGTTAGGCCTGACCCTGATTTCCTAAAGCTCTTGTGTTTTAAGGGAATTTATCACCTCTGCATAAACATGTCCTCTAAGGAGATAAAGGGATTATTATAACTTCTGTGAGGATGTTAGACCAAGATGACAGCTGTAGCTAAGCTTCGTTAACAGGGGAATAATAACAGCAAAACTAATTTAATTATTACTTGCATATTAAAGGGTTTGTAAATGATATTTTTTTTATCCTAATAGCTTCCTTTACCTTAATGCAGTGCTGTTTGTATGTCCTCATTGTTCGTTTTTGCTCTCAAGTTGCTGTAATTCTTCTCTGATCTCCACACTTCCTGGTTGTCTGTTTCCTGATGACCACAGTACTGGGAGATTTCTCTTTGTGGTCACTAATCAAGGAGGTGGGATTACTATGTGTCTAAAACCCCTCAGCACCAATCAGTTTCGTTTTCCAAAACATTACTGCCCTGTATTGGCTCTGTGGCTCTGTACATCACAGAAGCAGGAAAAAACATGCAAAAACGAAACTAGAAACCGCAGGTACATTATATAATTGATTTTATCTATTTTTAATCGTTTTTAAAAGGAATCAGTTATCTAATATGTCTCTATACCCTGTAAACAGTCATTTCAGCAAAAAAATGTTTTTCATTTTACAACTCTTTTAACGACTTCAGCCCCAGAAGGTTTTACCCCCTTCCTGCCCAGGCGACATTTCAGCTTCCGGCACTGCATCGCTTTAACTGACAATTGCGCGGTCGTGTGCCGTGGCTCCCAAACAAAATTGGCATCCTTTTTTTTTTCACACAAATAGAGCTTTCTTTTGGTGGTATTTGATCACCTCTGCGGTTTTTATTTTTTGCGCTATAAACAAAAATAGAGCGACAATTTTGAAAAGGGAAGAACAGACAAAAGTTTTCTCCTGTTTGTCCGTTTATCTCACTGAAAAAAAAAGGATTGCTCAGAGCTGGATTAACTCTTTGTGGCAAGACTGGGCACAGATGATGGGACATCTTATACTCTACATGACTTGAGCAGAGGATACATGATCACACAGACTTCTCAGAGTAAGGCTCCATGTACACAGGACGTTTTTACAACTGCTCCTAAATGATTGAACTTGACAGATAGTAACCCACATTTAAAACGTCAGTTTTGCCACGTTTACATGCCGCGTTTTGCCGTGTTTGCGTTTAGAAGCGTTTTTTGTTTTTAAATGGGCAAAAATGAAAAACACCTATGAATGAAAACGCGTTTGGCATCTAAACTGTGGAAATCTGCAGCGTCTGAACTTTTTTTGCTTTCAAAGAAAGTCTGTTAAAAGCAACAGCCTAAAAACGACAGTAAACACGACTGTGTGTACATGGTCACATAAGATAACATTGAATAAGTTCAGGGGCAGTTTAAAAAAGCTTCCAACTGCCTCTGAACGTCCATTTAACAGCAGCAGTGTACATGAGGCCTAACAGCGGCGGTGTACATGAGGCCTAACAGCGGCGGTGTACATGAGGCCTAACAGCGGCGGTGTACATGAGGCCTAACAGCGGCGGTGTACATGAGGCCTAACAGCGGCGGTGTACATGAGGCCTAACAGCGGCGGTGTACATGAGGCCTAACAGCGGCGGGTGTACATGAGGCCTAACAGCGGCGGTGTACATGAGGCCTAACAGCGGCGGTGTACATGAGGCCTAACAGCGGCGGTGTACATGAGGCCTAACAGCAGCGGTGTACATGAGGCCTAACAGCAGCGGTGTACATGAGGCCTAACAGCAGCGGTGTACATGAGGCCTAACAGCAGCGGTGTACATGAGGCCTAACAGCAGCGGTGTACATGAGGCCTAACAGCAGCGGTGTACATGAGGCCTAACAGCGGCAGTAGGGTTGCCACCTCATCCCTTTAAAACCGAACACATATGAATTCCACAGGTTCTATGGCTAATTTAATGCAGATAAGGCAGCCATGTGAGTTTAATTATCACCTTAATCAGCCACAGAACCTGTGTAATTAATATGTGTTCGGTTTTAAAGGGATGAGGTGGCAACCCTAAGCGGCAGTGTACATGAGGCCTAACAGCGGCAGTGTACATGAGGCCTAACAGCAGCGGTGTACATGAGGCCTAACAGCAGCGGTGTACATGAGGCCTAACAGCAGCGGTGTACATGAGGCCTAACAGCAGCGGTGTACATGAGGCCTAACAGCAGCGGTGTACATGAGGCCTAACAGCAGCGGTGTACATGAGGCCTAACAGCAGCGGTGTACATGAGGCCTAACAGCAGCGGTGTACATGAGGCCTAACAGCAGCGGTGTACATGAGGCCTAACAGCAGCAGTGTACATGAGGCCTAACCGCGTTCTTTCTCAAGGTTACTGTCACCTTGAGAAAGGAGGACATTGTTTCACTGGGACGTTGTTGCGATCGTGTATTGCTCTTTATTTCTTTTTTCTTCTAGCGTCTATGACCTCATCACTGAAGTTGTATTGGAATGTTGGCCTTTTGTTCTGTCCTGGGGTTTTTATTTGTGTCCGGGACCTTTTATGAGATTTCACCTCATTTCTTGTCGTCCAAACCCAAAGAAAAATCATCAGTAGGGAGGCAAGCGAGGTTAAACTTCTGACTGAGGTTTTAACCTTCTCTGGCTCTAAAATGTCTAAAAACATATTTTTACAGCTGTGTCCCTCTTGGGGTTTTCTCAATATGTCCTATCATGCTGGCATGTTGTCAAACCAAAAGGAAAATGAGGATAATCTCCTAAATAGGGACAGAGAGTAGTAAAAACTGGCAAAAGCTCCAACCTTTTGAAGTAAAATTCTGGAATATATCTAATCTTGGTTAGGTTTTTTGTTTTGGATAGAGTAGAGAGGCTGGAGACTATAACCCCTTTCAGTTTTTTATGGGCGTCTTAAGCCTGGTACACACGATCGGATTTTCATCGGACAAAGCGTAGGACTTTCTTCCGACGGGTGCTGGCCGTGAACTTGTCTTGCATACAAACGGCAAAGAATTGTCGGCCAACAAACATGGAACTACATGTTCTTTCAGCTCTTTAGCACCCTCCTTTGGACAACTTCTGCTAATGTAGTGTTATGGTGAGCATACGAGTTTGTGGGACAAAGATGGCAAAAAAAAAAAAAAATTAGACGGAGGTTATAAACCTGCTGGCTGCAGGGAAGAGGAGAGAGCGCTCAAGAATGGCTGGCAATGCCTGGGAGCAGTTATGTCACCCATAGGCTTACTATGGCCTATCTGTTTTCGCCACTCCTTCCTCTCTTCTGCAGGTGCCTCTGGTTAAAACAGGAGAGCTAGATCACATGGCCGGACTGGAACAGCCATAAAATAAGGTAAGTATATAGATTTTTCTTACACAGACTAGACAGCGTAGGTGTTGGGGGTGGGTGAGTACTTTTTCATTTTTTTCTTAAAATAACAAACCTGTTATACTTACCTGCTCTATGCAATGCTTTTGAAGAGAGCAGCCCCGATCTTCCTCTGGGGTCCCCTACTGGCGCACCAGGCCCCTCCTTTTTGGCGGGTGCCCCCACCGAAAACAACTTTCCATGGGGGCACCTGTGCATGCTCCCTCCTTCCTGAGTACATCTGCTGGGTCCAGGGCCATCTTTAAAGCAGGGCAAAAGGGGCAGCCGCCAACTGTCCCAGTTTAAATTCTCTTGTCTCTTGAAGTTTTAGTCCTGTGCTGTGTCCCGATATCTCAGTGTAAAGTGCTGCTACTAATGCTGCCTAGCTCTTCCCTATCATTGCGTACAGATGACTCACCTGCGTGCCATGTGTTTACATGTAAATAACTGTCATTTATATACAAATAACGGGAGCATTCATATGTAAATAGTGGCGCCGACGGCATTCACATGTAAATAAAGGTGGCATTTATATGTATATCATGTCCCTCTGCAGTGAGGAGATGATGTGCTGTAACCTCTAGCAACCAATCAGTGAGCAGTATTACTGTACAGTAATCTCTAGCAATCAACAAGCAGAAATCATGTGCTGTAACCTCTAGCAAACAGTCAGTGAGCGGTAATGATATGCTGTAACCTCTGGCAACCAATCACAATCGCTGCCTTATACAGTAAACTGATTTTAAGTCTAGCTCAGGGTTTGACAAATTTGCTTTGAATCTAGGAGCCAGCTAAAAAAGTTAGAAGCCAAAAAACGCACCCCGTCCCGCCAAGCTTGTGTGCAGAAGCGAACGCATACGTGAGTAGCACCCACATATGTAAACGGTATTCAAACCACACATGTGAGGTATCGCCGCAATTGGTAGAGCGAGAGCAATAATTCTAGCCCTAGACCTCTTCTGTAACTCAAAACATGCAACCTGTAGAATTTTTTCAAAGTCGTCTATGGAGATTTTAATCAGTTAAGGACCGCGGCAGGAAGGAGGAAGCGATGTGATCTCTCCTTCAGCGTTTTTTTTCAACCACCGCTGAGGAGAGATCACATCGCACAGTAATGGCCCATACACACGATCCGAATATCGGACGAAAACGATCGTCCGATGATGGATCGTACGATTTTCGGATCGTGTGTACACTACTTTCGAGAGCCGATCACGACCGTTCATCCGATATTTTTCGATCGGACAAGCGCGAACATTTTCCTCGTACGATGTCAGATCGTACGATTTTCGTTTAGTCAGTACAGCCGTCGTCCGACAATACAATACAAATACATTACAACACATGACATGACTTCCGATCTTTTTTTTTCTGTCGTACGAGATTTTTCGTGAGTTTAATAACCTATTTTACTTTACTTGCGATTATTAAGCGAAAAAATCGTACGATCCATCGGCCGATAGTCGGATCGTGTGTATGGGCCATAAGTCTGCACTAACACTACACTGACACACACTACCAGTGTTGTAAGTAACGGCGTTTAAATAAACGCAGTTACGTAACGATTGCCCTCCAAGGGGTACCTAGTAATCTACCTGATTACTATTACCCCATCGGCAACGCCGTTGCCATTACATTGGCGGCGTTACCGAGTTACATTAAGTGCGCGGGGTGGCAGTCCGGGCAGACTCTCTGTCAGGGCAGGATGGAGCTGGCCTGTGATTGGGTCACAGGCCAGCTCCGGGTCATGTGTCGATGTGTCGTCGACGTCGTGACGCTGGCGCATGCACGCGCTTGAAGTCTCCCGCCCGCAGCAGTGTAGTGTGACGGGTCGAGAGGGAGTGAGTCTGGCTCACCTCCTCACCGTCACCCCCCCCCCCCGGCCGCCGCGGAGGCTCCACTCCACCACCAACGGTCCAGACTCCGGGGACACTCACCGCGCTAGCAGTGCACCGACCGACCGACCATGGGCTGTGGCCCTGTACAGGTGAGGAGCCGAGGCGAGCAGCATCGAATTGGGAGTGGGGGGGCCAGGGGGGGAACACAGGTGACAGGACACTCCACCGGACCGCTCCATATGCCCAGGCAGGCCCAGCATCATCACACTTCACCTGCTCAGGCAGCAATATTGTACAATATGGATTCAGTGTGAGTGACACTTCTGCAGTGCACACTGAATTTATATTGTACAGTATTGCTGCCTGAGCAGGTGAAGTGTGATGATGATATTAATAATTGTACACAGTATTGCATTTGCTGGGCCTGCCATATACTGTACACTATACTGTATAACTGCACTACAAAATTCCTTTACAAATAATGCATATTTTAAAATGTTATTAGTAATAACATGTTTGTAAAGAAATTATGTAGTGCAGTTATACAGTATAGTACAGTATATGGCAGGCCCAGCAAATGCAATACTGTGTACAATTATTAATATCATCATCATCATCATCACACTCCACTTGCCCAGGCATCAATACTGTACAATATAGATTCAGTGTGCACTGCAGCAGTGTCACTCACACTGCACACTGAATCTCTATATTGGGCAGGTGGAGTGTGATGATGATATTAATAATTGTACACAGTACGAAATGTTCTAAAATACTGTATATAGTGTTTTTATTCTTCAATCAGTTAATATAAACATCTTTGACATTAAAGATGTTATAGAACGTAATTGCATTGTAGAATATAAAAAAAAAATCTCAGTTACTTTTCCGAGTAACTAGTTACTTTGCCAATAAAGTAACTGAGTCACTAATTCACTTACTTTTTCGGGCAAATAACTTGTAATTGTAACTAGTTACTTTTTTAAAGGAAGATGAACAACACTGCACACTACACATAGTCACATTAACCCCCCCCCCGATCGCCCCCCCCCCCCCCCCCTCCACCCTGTCACAGTGTCACTGAATGCAGTAATCATACATGTATGATTACTGTATTTAATGTCAGTGTGACAGGCAGTGTGACAGTCAGTTAGTGTTAGGTTCAGGGTAGCCCCCGTACCCCCTCCCCCTAATAAAGTTTTAACCCCTTGATCACCACCCTAGTTAACCCTTTCACTCCCTATTGCCAGTGTCACTAAGCGATCATTTTTGATCTGATCGCTGTATCAGTTAAAGCGACGCAGTGCCGAATCGCAAAAAGGGGCAAGGTTATTTAGCAGCATTTTGGTCCGGGTCTTAAGTGGTTAAAGGGTAAAAGTTTGTCGCCATTCCACGAGCGGACGCAATTTTAAAGAGTGACATGTTGGGTATCAATTTACTCGGTGAAACGTTATCTTTCACAATATAAAAAAAAATTGGGCTAACTTTACTGTCGTCTTATTTTTTAATTAAAAAAAGTTTTCCCCAAAAAAGTGCCCTTTTAAGACCGCTGCGCAAATACAGTGTGAAAGAAAGTATTGCAACGACCGCCATTTTATTCTCTAGGGTGTTAGAATAAGAAATATATATAATGTTTGGGGGTTCTAATTAGAGGGAGATGGCAGTGAAAAAACACATTAGAACTGCTGTTTTTTGCTACTTGTAATGTAACCTGTAATGCCAACGGCCACCACAAGATGGCCACTTCTGAATTCCTTATGCAGGCCTTAGCTTCCTTCCGTGAAGGCCACAAAGCCGCGGCCTCAATTACCGGCGGCCGCGGGCCCACCGCAATCACACCCCGCACCGGCTGTTAATTGAGGCCGCGGCTTTGCGGCCTTCTGCAGCCCTAAGCTTCCCCAGGTGCCAGGTCAAAATTTCTTGTCGCAATTGCGACCTGGCGCCTAGATTTTGTCGAGGTCTGGTCTAGATGATATTTGTTGTATGTCGCGGAGCAGGTGGAGTTCCGCCCAGTTAAGCAGTTAGGCAGCAGTTACAAATACAAAGTTACAAATGCCTGTCCAGGGAGCCTGCGATGTCGGCACCCAAAGCCGACCCAAGTTCGGCTCAAGGTGGAGGCACCAGCATCCTTACTAAGGGAAACAGGAAGTGAAGCCTTACTTACTAGTAAGTAAAAAAATCAATACTGTGAGGAAAAGCAAAAATGTTTAACTAATGATTAAAAGATGATTTTAGTGAAAGAGGGAGGTCCGCTTTAAGGCCCACTTATAGCAAACCTTGCATTTTCATAACCCAATCATCTTTATTGTTTAATTAAATACATTGGGCCAGATTCACGTATTCCAGAGCATCTTTGCTCTGGAGTAACGCTTCTGGTTTGCGTTGCGCTGCCGAAATTTTAGGAGCAAGTGCTGTCATTCACGAAGCACTTGCTCCTAAAGTTGCGGCAGCGCATCACAAATGAGCCGGCGGAATTCAAATGTCGCGGGTACGGGGCGTGTAGTATGCTAACTACGCGCGATCCCGCCGCCAACGTACTGCGCATGCGTCTAGTGTCAAAACATCCCCGTGCGCATGCTCCAAAATCTGTGAATGAACGTCAATGACGTCACATTCCCATTCATGACCGTTTTACGCAAGCGACGTTTTTTTTTTTTTTTCCGACGCGATGACGACGCCTATACCTAACATAGGATACTCCAGCCCCATGTAGGTATATCTATGCGCCGCGTATCCCGTCCGGAAACGTCGTATCGTCATTGCGTCGCGCCGGATTTCGATCGTGAATTGCCGATTTCCGCTCATTAACATATTTTTTGAGCGTAAATCGGCGGGAACGCCCCCGGCGCCATTTTTAAGTTGAAGTAACGATGCGATGGCGAAACTCAGTTACGCTGCTCGCATCGGAACTTCAACCCGGCGTTTCTTGTTTTCTGGTTACAGAAAACAGAAACGCCGGCTCAAAGTCACAGTTAGGCTGGCGGATCACTCGATCCGCCAGCGTAACCTTTGCTGAATCTGGCCCATTGTCTAAATATTCAGATCCAATATAAAGAGCAGGAAAAGATTTCAGGGTCAATATCTGCTAGAAAAAAAGAAATTCAGGTCACTGAGCTGACAGAAAGCAGGGTTTAGCTCTATAGTAAAATAGTCTTACATAAATATTACCTAAAAATAGACACGACTTAGAGAATTTAACAATGAAGAGCATGATGTGAGCAGGATTAAAAGGGAAATGTTGATGTACCATGTTAAAAGAAATTCCCTCCTAGCTTCATGGTTTGTAAGTCCCGATTTTTTTTTTTTTTTTTTTTAAGAAATGTATTTTATGTAAGAATTTTTTTTTTTATTATTCTTTTTTTTTTTTATATCACAGAAAACCCACAAATGACCCAGATGGGGTTGCTATAAAATACATTTGTCTCAAACGGAGGCAATTAAATTAAAAGTGGTTATAAAGGCTCAAGGGAGCGAGCTTGCTTGGGTGCCCCCACAGCCAGCTAGGGAGGGGCCAGGAGTGCCGACTGGGGACCCTGAGAAGAGGAGGATCCGGGCTGCTCTTTGCAAAACTACTGCACAGAGCAGGTAACTGTTACATGTTTTTTTTGGAAAGCAAACAATAAAATTGCCTTTTTTTACCACTTGACCTCTGGGAAGTTTTACCCCCTTCATGATCAGGCAATTTTTTGCTATTCAGCACTGTGCTACTTTAAAGTGGAACTTCAGTCATTTTTTCAACTTTCCATCTATTAAATCTTCTGCCCTTGTTGTTTTTAGCTTTGGATAGTAAAAACATTTTTTTTTCTGCCAGTAAATAGCTTATGGCCCCTTTCACACGGACGGCTGTTCTGCCGCAGTTAAAAGCATGTTTATTTTCTGTGAAATTTAGGACTCCAGGCACAGCGATCGGCTGCATTTGTACAGTGCGATTAGCTGCATTTACATGCGGTTGCGTTTAGCTGCGGCACGATATTGAACGGGGATCCGACTTGTATCCCCGCCATTACCAGGCACTGTGTTTGGTATGAATCATGAGGGGAACTCCACACCAAATTTTAAATAAAAAACCGGCATCGGTTTCCCCTCCAGGAGCATACCAGGCCCTTGGGTCTGGTATGGATTTAAAGGGGAACCCCCTATGCCGAAAAAAAACAGCGTGGGGTCCACCCAAAAG
Source organism: Rana kukunoris (assembly GCA_029574335.1). Taxonomy (NCBI): domain Eukaryota; kingdom Metazoa; phylum Chordata; class Amphibia; order Anura; family Ranidae; genus Rana; species Rana kukunoris. Next base: position 448,218,181 of record CM056052.1, read on the forward strand.
CCATACCAGACCCTTATCCGAGCATGCAGCCCGGTCGGTCAGGAAAGGGGGTGGGGACGAGCGAGTGCCCCCCTCCTGAACCATACCAGGCCACATACCCTCAACATGGGGGGGGGTGCCCAAAGCACCTTGTCCCCATGTTGTTGAGGACAAGGGCCTCTTCCCGACAACCCTGGCCGTTGGTTGTCGGGGTCTGCGGGCAGGGGGCTTATCAGCCCCCTTTAACCACTTACCCTGCACCTACCCCCTTCCTCCGACAAAATATAAGCTTCCCGCACTGCGTGCTTTAAGCAATTGCCGGTCGATGTGGTCCCAAACAGGTCCTTTTTTTCCCACAAAAAGCTTTCTTTTGGGGTATTTGATCACCTCTGCGGTTTTTATTTTTTGGCTATAAACAAAAATAGAGCGTCAATTTTTAAAAAAATGCAATATTTTTTCCTTTTTGCTATAATAAATAACCCCAAAAAATATATAAAAAAAATATTTTTTCCCTCGAGTGCGATACGTATTCCCATATTTTTGGTAAAAAAAAAATGCTCGTTTATCGGTTGGTTTGCAAAATTTAACGTTTACAAAATAGGGGATATACATTTTTTTTTTTTTTTTTTTTACTATTAAGGCCATCTGCGATTTTTTTATACCCGTTATGGCGGACATTTCGGACACTTTTCTGACATTTTTGGGACCATTTACATTTATACAGGAAAAATGCTATAAATATGCATTGATTACTGTATAAATGTGACCAAAGTTAACCACTAGGGGGCGGGGAAGGGGTTAAATGTTGTCTATGAGTGTTCCTGTAGGGGGAGGGGGGGGTGACTGGGGGATGACCGTTGTCCCTTGTACAAGAACACAATCTGACCTCTCTCCCAAGGGCCTCTGTGTTTCCCGAGCTGCACGTCCCACCCTGGCAATCCGTTGCCCGGCGGCGGTTGTCGGGGTCTGCGGGCACGCGCGCGCGCCCGCCCGCGGCTTTAAAGGGACATCACTTATGACGTGATGGAAGTCGTCTGCCCGCCGCATTTGACCCAGATGACTGGTTAATAAGGGTGAAGGTAGAGGATTTTTTTTTTAATCAGATAGAAAATGAAAGGTAAAATATTTGTGTATATTCCCTCTGTTCGCAGCTGCATAAAAGTTGGGGAAGTGTGTGTCTGTGTGAATCCAGGAAGTGAACAGGCAGCAGCTTCAGCTGCCCACAGTAAAATGGTTGCAGCCAGACTTGGTGGAGGGAGATTTCTGCAGCATATTTGGCTAGTACAGAATCGCAGTATATATGTATAAAATAATATGCAAAGCGGTTTTGAGAGAAGCTTCAGAATGGCAAAGATGTTTTTATTACAAATTATGTGAGCAGACTTCAGTTCCTCTTTAAAGGATCACTAAAGGAATTTTTTTTTTGCTAAATAGCTTCCTTTACCTTACTGCAGTACTGGTTTCATGCTCTCATTGTTCATTTTTGCTTTGAAGTTGCTTTAATTCTGCTCTGATCTCCACACTTCCTGCTTGTCTGTTTCCTTATAACCACAGTACTGGGAGCTTTCTCACTGTGGTCTAAGCTGTCATTACTGTGTGTCTAAAACTTCCCAGAACCAATCAGATTCATTTTAAAAACAAAACACTGCCCTGGATTTGTTTGTTTTTGTTCTGTGTGTCTCTTTCTACTTCACAGAAACATGAAGCCAGTTTAAAAGTGAAACTAACCTGCAGGCACATTATATGATCGATTTTATCTATTTTTAAATATTTTGAAAAGGAATCGGTTAACTTTTATGTCTCTATACCCTGTAAACAGTCATTTCAGCCAAAAATGTTTTTTCCTTTAGTGACCCTTTAACTTGTAAGTGCGTAAAATGCAACACTTTACTAATAAAAACTTAGATCATTTTTTTTTCCACACAAAAAGAGCTTTCTTTTGGTGGTATTTGATCACCACCGTTTTATTTTATTTTATAAACCAGTGGTGGCTGGTGCTCCATTTTTTTAGGGGGGGAGGGGGGCGTCAAACAAACCCCCCAGCCCTGCTCGCGAGCCCCGCTCGCAAGCCTGCCAGCCCCCACACTTTCCTTAATCCAGGTCCCGGGAGGCTTCCCCAGCTTCTCCTTCCGGCCAATCTGGTCTCAGGACCCGCTTCCTGTCCTTATTGGCTGGGAGGATAAGCAGGAAGACAATGGTGAATGTTGATTCGCTATTGTCGCAAGTGGATGGGCTCGGGGTGAGGCAGAGCACACAACAACATTCACTATTGTTTGTCTTCCTGCTTCTCCTCCCAGCCAATCAGGACAGGAAGCAGGTTTTTAAAAGCCAATTAGAGCCTCCAGCTCCAATCATGTGCTTCACAAACTAAAACAAGTACTTGGTGCATCAGTCACAGATAAGGAATATAAAATGTTGGGTTTGCATATTCTTTCATGACTATGTCACTTTAACCACTTAAGGACCGCCTCCTGCACATTTTACGTTGGCAGAATGGCACGGCTGGGCACATGCACGTACAGGTACGTCCTGTGCTAGTGCCCAGTCGTGGGTCGCGGCACGCTCCCGCGACCTGGTCCGAAGCTCCGGGACCGCGGGACCCGCAGACCCGATTGCCACTGGAGTCCCGCGATTCGGTCCCCGGAGCTGAAGAACGGGGAGAGCCGTGTGTAAACATGGCTTCCCTGTTCTTCACTGTGGCGGCGTCATTGATCGTGTGATCTCTTTTATAGGGATACACAATCAATGACGTCACACCTACAGCCACACCCCCTACAGTTGTAAACCCATATTAGGTCACACATAACCCCTTCAGTGCCCCCTTGTGGTTAACTTCCAAACTGCAAATGTAATTTTCACAATAAACAATGCATTTTTTGCTGTAAAAATGACAATGGTCCTAAAAATTTGTGTCAAAATTGTCCGAAGTTTTCCACCATAATGTCGCAGTCACGAAAAAATAAATAAATAAAATAAAATAAAATAAAAGAATCGCTAATAGCCGCTATTAGTAGCAAAAAAAAAAAAAAATGCAATAAAACTATCCCCAATTTTGTAAACGCTATAAATTTTGCGCAAACCAACCGATAAATGCTTATTGCGATTTTTTTTTTTTTTTTACCAAAAAGAGGTAGAAGAATACGTATTGGCCTAAACTGAGGGAAAAAAAAATGTTTTTTTTTATATATTTTTGGGGGATATTTATTATAGCAAAAAGTAAAAAAATATTGAATTTTTTTCAAAATTGACGCTCTATTTTTGTTTATAGCGCAAAAAATAAAAACTGCAGAGGTGATCAAATACCACCAAAAGAAAGCTCTATTTGTGGGAAAAAAAGGACGCCAATTTTGTTTGGGAGCCACGTCGCACGACCGCGCAATTGTCTGTTAAAGTGCCGCAGTGCCGAATCGCAAAACCTGGCGGGGTCCTTTAGCTGCCTAAAGGCCCAGGTCTTAAGTGGTTAACGGAGCCAAGGGAATTTTTAATTTATTTAAAACCCCAAATCCCACAGGGCCTTTTCAGAGAATTATTAGACTTCCATAAACACATGTCTTTTATTAAATGATCATATCCAGGCATATATAAAACAGCAATGTCTTACAGCAGTACTGAAGTAACTCCTTGTAACCAGCTAGCCGTCCTTTTTGTTTAGACTGCTCTTCATTTATAATTACGATGAATTATAGTTGGCAGCTTTTGCATATTGCACTTTGCACATTAGTGTTCCCCGCACTGCCTAGTTACATAATCCGGTTAACCGAAGGCGTTGTTCCTCTACAGTTTAAAGTTTATGTATAGCCAGGTTTTTTTTTTTTCATAGAGTAGATTGAATTAGGCGCCATTTCAGTTTTGTATTGCTGTCTGTGTGCCCGCCGGGGAGATTCTCTGTTTCTGTTAGTGGCGACGAACATTGTCAAGAGAAGTTTATGGAAAATCAAAAAGGTTTCTGTTGTTACCAGAACATGTGGTCAGAGGAAATATTCCAACGAGAGCGCACATTTTGGTAATGACTAGTAACGACCCTGGATTTTCACTCACTTTGTAGCGGGGTGGATAAAAATCGATTTTTATATAATTTTTTTATTTAAATCTGATTTGTTAATCAAATTTATTTTAGTAAAATGCTTTCGGAAAAAAAAAATCTATCAATTTTTTTTTTCTATTTAAGATACATTAATAATTTAGTTTATTCAGCATGAAATGGAGCTTAGTTATTTAGCATGAGGCTGTATATTCTGCAATATTAAAATTTTTGGTAAACTTTAATGAATCCAAGCTCTGCAAGCTGAGATAACATGCACTGCATTGATGCATTCACACAATTTCACAGTAACCATGAGATAAAATAATATACAAAGAAAAAGAGCCGCTGCTTCAGGTGTAAGATGATAACCCGAGGTGGAATATCTCGTAAAGTGCCAGGCCCGGCCCAACACAATCATACAGTTTGTGGTGTACATACATTTGCAAAACAATGGGATAAAGAAATATTCCTATACTTTTGTTTTATCTCATGTAAGAAAAGAAATAGCTGCCCATCCAGGAATTCCGATTGCCTTTTATTGTTCAAAGTGATAACACCAAAGACACCAACATGAGGTCATTATGATTAAGCACAAGATGTTTGTGTGAAATGCGTCTACGTGACCTCATGTTGGTGTCTTTGGTGTTATCACTGTGAACAATAAAAGGCAATCAGAATTCATGGATGTGCAGCCATTTCTTTTCTTGCATGAGATAAAACAAAGTATAGGAATATTCCTTTATCCCATTGTTTTGCAACTGTATGTACACTAAAAACTGTATGATTGAATCTGTTCTGATATCGCTATTATACTATATACCTTACATTTAAAGAGCACCTGTCATGTCAAATCCATCATGGCAGCGCCTGTTAGCGGGCATCCACTCACCTGCTGCCGCCACATCCCTCACCTTAATGTGTCACTGCCACATCACCAGCCACCCCATTAAAGTGAATGGGACTGTCGGAGAGTCAACAGCGGGTCAGAGGAGGAGCCGCTGCAGGACAGAAATGACAGTTGCTCTTTAAAAATTATGATTTAAATCGAGTTGATTTAAATCAAGCCTTTTTACTAGTGATTTAAATCATGATTTAAAGCGGAAGTAAACCCATCGATTTAACAGTTTCAAAAAGCAGTTAAATTTCCGGCATGCCGGGATTGCCAACTGTCACATTGGTTGTGCTCTCAACCAAACTGTCAAACCATCCAATGGCTGGTGTCATAACTGATCACATGTGCAGCACCACGACATTTGAAGATTAAACAGAGGCCAAGATGGCAGCTTCCTTGGCTGAAAATGATAGAAGGGTTTACTTCCACTTTAAGTCGTGATTTTAATGAACTCCTCTCTGTTTTGTAGAAATGTCCTGTTGTATTTCCAGCACAGGAAGTGAAAGGGAAACCTCCCCGACTGTACACAACAAAAGACAAAAAACTGACCGAGGTTTTAACAGTTCGATACTCTTAACCCAACCATAAAAGGACTCTGACATGTTTTCTGTATGTAATGGGTTTACTGGTTCGCACTTTAAAATTTAACTGACACGTTCCCTGTAGATGTTTTTTTCTGACGTTCTTTGTCTTTTTTTTTTCTCCTGCAGCGTATTTATTACCTCTCTCTGGAATTCTACATGGGGCGCACCTTGCAGAACACCATGCTGAATTTAGGTCTCCAGCACGCCTGCGATGAAGCCATATATCAGGTATGCTCTACAAGCTGACATAACATTAAATGTGCTTTTTATTTTAAAGAGCTCTTAGTTCACTTTTGGATGAGCAGTGGTGAGATACCTACTAAAGGGCTCAACAAACCCCAGGCGTCATGGCGACAAGAAATTGCGCCATGGCGCAAAGAAATGGAAGAGTGGCAAGAAGAAAGCCATTGTTGAAAGAAAGACATAAGAAGTCCCATTTGCAGTTTGCGAGAAGCCATGTGGGGGACACAGCAAACATGTGGAAGAAGGCTCTCTGGTCAGATGAGACCAAAATTTTATTTTTTGGCCCAAGAGCAAAATGCCCTGAACACACCGTCCCCACCATGAAACATGGTGGTGGCAGCATCATGTTGTGGGGATGTTTTTCTTCAGCAGGGACAGGGAAGCTGGTCAGAGTTGATGGGATGGTGGATGGAGCCAAACACAGGGTAATCTTTTAGGGGGTATGAATACTTTTTTAAGGAAATGAATCTGTCTGCAGTTAATCCTCTGTCTTTATTATGTTTCACTTTCTGTGCAGCAAGAGTAGTTTCACTCTTTAGTTGCCATTTTGTAATGGAGAGTGAGTTTGTTTTCCAACATCCAGTTGCTTAAAGGGGTTGTAAAGGTTCTTTTTTTTTCATACTTACCTGTACTGTGCAGTTCATTTTGCACAGATTGGTCCCGATCCTGGTCTTCTGGGTTCCCTCAGCGACTGTCTCGGCTCCTCCCCGCAAGAGATAACCCCCTTCAAGGAAGCTCTCTCCCAAGGGGGTTAGCTTGCGGGAGCGCTTCCATGATACAGCCGGCGGCCATTGCCGCTGACTGTATCACTCAGCCCCGCCCCCTGGCGTGGGACATCATTGATTAGATTGACAGCAGCGGGAGCCAATGGCTGCGCTGTCATCAATCTCCAATGAAGAGCCGAGAAGGCTGAGGCCAGTAGCCAGCATGTTCACGGCACGGGACTTTTGAGGGCTCATGTAAGTAAACCGGGGGGCTTGTAAGCATCGGATGTTTTTTCACCTTAATGCATAGGATGCATCAAGGTGAAAAAACGCAAAACTTTACATCCCCTTTAAAGTGCATGTAAACCCTAACATATGTGAAGTGAACAGCCTCAGATTATACACAGGGATGCTGTCTCCAGGTTTATATACTGTTTAGAAAGTTCAGATCATGTTAGATTTTCTCTTCCTGTTCAACACTGCAGTGAAGTCTGGGCATACAGCTAAGACAGCTGATTGGAGGAAAGGCACACACCCCCTCTCCTCATAGGTAGCGACTTTCAGAGCTGATCATTGAATAGTTCAGGGCTCTGCTAATCTATTTATAGCATCCTCCACAACACAAATCTCCAGATGCTTTTATCATATGTGACAGAGAACTTGTCAGAAGTTATCAGGCTGATAACAGAAGAACAGAGCAGGAGACCGCTTCAGAACACAGTGCTTTGAATAGAGATAACAGAACACTGCCGATATATGTGCCCATCTCAAATTTCATGAATCGGGTTAACATCCACTTTAAAGTGGTTTTGAAGCCTAAATTTTTTTTACCTTTAATGCATTCCTTGTATTAAGATAAAACATTTTTAGGTGTCAGCATCCCTCCTCACCCTCCTTTTACTGTACTTACCTGAGCCCTCATTCGATCCAGTGCAGTGCAAGTCTCCAGGTCTTCTCTCCTCGCTGGCTTTGCTGGGGCAACAGGAGCCACTGGCTCCCAATGCTGTCAATCCAGTGACGAGGGATGCGGGGGGCAGGCTGCTGTCTGTGCCATGGGAAGCGGCTGTAGACATGTTTTGTTATTTTTTTATTTACCTTTTACAATCACTTTAACAGTAGGAATGAGCTCAGGCAGATTTGGACACGAGTCTGATCCCATATGAGCCATCCTGCCAGGATGCAGTCACTGCAGACAGCCAATCGTAAGTGCTAGAGGCATTCCCCACCCCGCAGCCACACTTATACAAGGGGCATTCGGCTGTGGGGGTGGCAAATGTGTCTGCAGGTTATGATTGGGTGTCTGCAGTGACAGCTTTTTGACTGATGTCAACACACCTGACTTCATGCCTGCTCAACAGATTGTTTGACCTGAGGGCTTAAGTGCAGAGTCCTTTCGTCCTAAATGGATATAGAATCCATTGGTCACAATACAAGACTGAAAAACAGATGAAAATTTTTTATAGGATCACAACGGTGCTGAAGTACTGGAACCTTATGGTGGCTGCAAGTTACTGTTAGTTCTATATCTCTGCTGAGTGCCTTGGGTCCTATGCTCAGTATATGTGCCCTTGACTTTCATTCAAGTTGAGATTTAGCTCCATCCCTTTCTTGGCACTGAGCCCCACCTAGAACTGAGAGTGGCTCTGTAGGAGCACAGGGATCAGTTTGAAGACTAATACAGCTTCTTGCCAGTGTCACAAACAGGTCCTTTAACATGACCCTATCCATCAGGGACAAAATATTTTCTCCTTAATGCGGTTGTAAACCTCATATGTGAAATATGAAGAAAGCATATCTGATTTTTTCTTTTTTAACCCCTGCTTATCGGGTGGTGTGTCCTGCAAAGTTCGGATGCTCACCCACTTACCGAATCCAGAATCCTAGATCCTCTTGTCTTGTGCTACTGCTCGGCCCCATGCCTTCATGTTCTATGTGATGTCATTGGGAGGCTTCAGGTGTTGTGATGAGAAAGGTCCCCCGTCGAGTAATGCCCACACTGTACTGCGCAGGCCCAGTACGAAGCACTACGAAGCCGCCAAAAGGCTCCGAACATGAACAGCTGTACATGGCGCCTGCGCACAGCAGATGACTTTGTATCATTGACAGCAGGGACGTGGAGCTCTGTGTGTAAACATAGAGCTCCACGTCCTGTCAGGGAGAGGAGACAGATGCTGTTTCCCTTGTACATAGGGACACATCATCGGTCACTTCCTCCAGTCAGCCCCCTCCCCTCACACAGTTAGAACACACACAGGATACACATTTAACCCCTTCCTCACCCCCTAGTGTTAACCCCTTCAATGCCAGTCACATTTATACAGTAATTAGTGCATATTTATAGCACTGGTCGCTGTATAATTGTGAATGGTCCCAAAAATGTGTCAAAAGTGTCCGATGTGTCTGCCGTAATGTCGCAGTCCCAATAAAAATAGCAGATCGCCGCCATTACTAGTAAAAAAATAAATAGTAAAAAAAAATCATAATTCTGTCCCCTATTTTGTAGGCGCTATAACTTTTGCGCAAAGCAGTCGCTTATTGCGTTTTTTTTTTTACAAAAATACGTAGAAGAATACGTATCAGTCTTAACTGAGAAAAACATTTTTTATTTATTTTTTTAAATTGGGATATTTATTATAGCAACAAGTAAAAAAAAAATATATTTTTAAATTGTCGCTCTTTTTTTGTTTATAGCGCAAAAAATAAAAACCGCAGGGGCGATCAAATACCACCAAAATAAAGTTCTATTTGTGGGGAAAAAAGGACGTCAATTTTGTTTGGGAGCCACGTTGCACGACCGCGCATATGTCAGTTAAAGCGAAGCAGTGCCGGAAGCTGAAATTTGCCTGGGCACGAAGGGGGTTTATGTGCCCAGTAAGCAAGTGGTTAATAATGATTGGCTGAGCTGAAAAATTGGGGGTGTATTTCTCAATAAACTACACAGGCTTTTCAATAATGCATCCCTTTGAGCAATCCACCACCATCGTATGAGCTCTGCCCATTATCATACAATATGGCCTCTTCTGTATGCATCCGCCCCTTGCAGAGTTCAATGAATAATACACCCGCCTATTGCAGAGTTGCACAAGCATCGGGAGCGTGCGGCAGCGTGTGGCACAATGTTGTCTGCATTGCGCAGGCGCCGTGTGCAGCTGATCAACAGCTGTTTACGCTCGGAGACTTTGTGCGGCTCCGTTGTGGTCCGTACTGCGCAAGCAAGCCGTACTGCGCAAGCTGGTGTTCTCGTCAAAACACTGGCTTATTCAGATTCAGCTGGTGGGCCTCCTGATGACGTGCCAGTAGGCCTGCTGCCCCTCCTCCATTGTGAATGAAGGACAATGCCTCCTGGGATATGTGATGTGCACAGGATGCACATGGGGGTAGGCCTGAGTGATTTACATGAAATAAAAAGGTAAATAAACAAATAAAAAACGCTATTTGTCTAGCGGAATGGTGGAGAGGAGGGAACTTTTGTTTTAGAGGGTGGTGATTCGCTTTAACTTCTATCAATGAATTAAAAACAAAAAGGTAATTGGAAGTTCAGGAGCAGGGTATTGTTGTTACTTTAGAAATGTTGGGGCAGGTCAGGTTCACTTGAAAAATCTGATTTGGCAGGACATGACCGAGTGAGGAAAGTAAAAAAGGTGAAATTCAGGTTAGCAGGCTATGTACACAGCAAGGTTTGTTGACCGTGTTATCAGCTGGATAAGCAGAACTGTCAGAATTCCTGAAAAGGCAGTTCCTATTAATAGGTGAAATGTCTTCGGTTGTCTGGGATGGGCGTTCTGCAGACTGCATTTGAACCCTGGCAATAAATGGTGTGCAAAGCACATTTTACTGCATGCAAATGAATTTCAAGTGGAATTCCCATTCTGTAGCTGGTTCACATCCAACATTCTATAATTAAGTCTAGTGGCCTGTACACGCGATCAGAAAATTGTATGAAAAAATACAGCTTTCGAGTCGATCGTACCATAATCCGATTGTTAGTGCACAGCTTTCCAGAGCCGATCACGACAATTCATGCAATATTATCCGATGGGACAAACATGAACATTTTTCTTGTGTTATACCAGATCGTTTTAATTAGCTGTAATAGTGAGAGTCCCTGTCACTATGAAAAGGGAGCAAAAACGGACACAGAGGGCCAGATTCTCAGCGGCGCTACGACGGAGTATCTCAGATACCCCGTTGTATCGCCGTTTTTTTTTACTCGTATCTATGCGAGTGATTCCTAGAATCACTTTGGCATAGATACGCCTGAAGATCCGACAAGTGTAATACCATTACACTTGCGGATCGTAGTTGTAATGACAACTCCGGCCACTGGGTGGCCTTTACGTTGTTTTCTCATTTGCCTATGCAAATGAGGCTACTACGCCGATTCCCGATCGCTTTTACGCTGCCCCGTCGTCGCGTACGTCGTTTACGAACTCGTAAGGTTACCCCTGCTAATATGAGGGTTAACCTTACGCAGTACCGTCGGGTGCCGTCGGATGCCATGTTAAGTATGGCGTCGGGTCAACGTCGGCTTTTTCTGTCGCTTACGTAGTTTTACTAACTCGTTCGCGAATAGGGCATTGCGTAGTGTCGATCACGTCGTTTTGACGTTGGTTTCCACAACGCTTTCCGACGTGAGCTGGAGGATGCGCACTAGGCTTTTTCTCCGGCCGGCGCATGCGCAGTTCGTTCGACGCGGGGGCGCGCTTAATTTAAATACAAGCCGCCCCCTTTGAATTACGTGGGCTTACGCTGGGTGATTTACTCTACGCCTCCGCAAACTATGGAGCAAGTGCATGGAGAATACGGCACTTGCTCTGTTACGTTGCGGCGGCGTAGTGTAAATAGCTTAAGCTACACCAAGGTAAATATCTGAGAATCTGGCCCAGAGTCTGCATGTCAGCGGACTGCAGAACTACACGGCATAACTTTGAAACGGAGAAAACTGTTTTGGCAGCTTTCTCCGGGTTTTGCCAAGTTCGGATGGCGCTGTGTGGTTTGGAGATCCTGCAGAGACTTGGGTGGGATGGGATCTCCTACCCTGTGTCCGGGTCTTGTTAATAACCAGCTGGTGAGTGCAGAGCGAGAGGAAGGTGGAGTGTGTGCAGCTGGCTGCTGGTTCAAAACACTCTGGCCGGGATTCAGAAACGATTTACGTTGTTATCAAAAGATACGCCGTTGTAATTTCAAATGTGCGCCGTCGCATCTCTGCGCCGATTCACAAAGCGAGATACGTCGAAAAACATGGCTTCAGCCATCCGACGTAACTTGCCTATGCCACCGTATCGTGGGCGCATAGTTGCGCTGGACGCATTCGGCGTTCTCATTTTAAATATGCAAATGAGTAAGATCTGCCAATTCACAAACGTAGATGCGCCCCTGGCCGCTTCATATACGCGATTTGCGTAAGGCTTTCGTCCGGCGTAAAGTTACCCCTCATATAGCAGGCGCAGGTAATGCAAAGGTATGGGCCAGGGGACGCCGGCGTCAAATTTTATGTTGTGTACGCCGTTTACGTAGTACTACGTGAATAGGGCTGTGCGTAGGTTACGTTCACGTCATAGGCATTGAGCCGACAAATCTTAGGGAGTATATGCGACGTGATTCTGAGCATGCACGCGCATGCGCCGTTCAATCAGCCATTCATTTGCATGGGGTCACGGTTAATTTAAATAGATGACGCCCACCTTCTTCCTACTTTGAATTAGGCGGGCTTAATTTATGCTACGCCACCGCAACTTATGGAGAAAGTGCTTTGTGAATACTGTACTTGCCTCTCTAGGTAACGTTGGCGTAGCATATATGAGATGCGCTACGCCGCTCTAAAGATATACGCCAATGTATCTGAATCCCGGCCTCTGTGTGGAAAAGCTGTCTGCCCTGGAAGACTACATCCCTGGTGTGGGGGGGACTTTGTGCCTGAAGGACTGGGAGGCTGGTAGACCTGAGGTGACTAGCGAGTCCACAGCAGCCAGTTGTAAGGTTTGAGGACATGGCAGCCCATTTTTATTAAAGGAAACAAAATAAAAGTTCACACATAAGATTTCCCACATAGGGGTTCTTCTCCAGTACAGTTCACAGAAACAAAATGCCAAGCCTCCTGGCTCCTAGGCTTACTTTAGCCTTGCAGTACCTGTTAAACCTTGGCCCACTCCTGGCCTCAACAGGATTCTCCAGCCTACTTCAGACTTCCGGACTTCCTTCAGCCCCCTTTAGACTCGCTAGTCACCTCAGGTCTACCAGCCTCCCAGTCCTTCAGGCATGAAGTCCCCCCCACACCAGGGATGCAGTCTTCCAGGGCAGACAGCTTTTCCACACATAGGGCCAGATTCTCAAAAGAGATACGACGGTGTATCTCAGATACACCGTCGTATCGCAGTTTTTTTCAATGGGTATCTATGCGTGATTCTTAGAATCACTTACGCATAGATACACTAAAGATCTGACAGGTGTAAAGCAATTACACCGTCGGATCTTAGATGTAATGACAACGCCGGCCGCTAGGTGGGCTTTACGTTGTTTTCTCATTTGCCTATGCAAATGAGCCTAATACGCCGATTCCCGAACGTTTTTGCGATGCGGCGACGTAGTTTACGTAGGTTGCGTACGCGTAAGGTTACCCCTGCTGTATGAGGGGTATGTTTCCGAAGTGCCGTCGTTGCCATGTTAAGTATGGCGTCGGGTCAGCGTCGTCTTTTTCCGTCGGTTACGTCGTTTTACTAAGTCGTTCGCGAATAGGGGATTGCGTAAGTGACGATCACGTCGTTTTGATGTCGTTTTCAACTACGCTTTCCGACGTGAGCTGGAGCATGTGCACTGGGCTTTTTTCCCGGCTGGCACATGCGCACTTCGTTTGACGCGGGGGCGCGCTTAATTTAAATACAGCACGCCCCCTCCTTCAGTATTTGAATCACGCGGCCTTACGACGCCGCATTTACGCTACGCCGCCAAAAATTACGGAGCAAGTGCTTTGAGAATACGGCACTTGCTCCAGTAATTTGCGTAGACGTAGTGTAAATGTGTTACGATACGCTACGCCGCCAGATACGCCATTTTTTGAGAATCTGGCCCATAGTGTTTTAAACCAGCTGCACACACTCCACCTTCCTCTCCCTCTGCTCTCGCCAGTCCCTCATTATATTGGCTGTTAGCACCTGAGCACACAACAAGCTGGTTATTAACAAGACCCAGACACAGAGTTGGAGATCCCATCCCACCAGGGCCTGTTTGAAGGAATTTGGGGGCCCCATGCAAAATGGGGGCCCCCAAGCACCCCCCCGCATGCAAAGCCTACGTTCGCGCTACACAAATTTTTTACACCCATGTTCTTACCCCCCCCCCCCCCCAGTCCCTATGTTTTTCTATTCTCACCTCCCCTTCTTCCCTGTAGGCTGCCGCTGTAGCGTGGCTGAGCTCCTCTTCCTCCTGTTGGTCCGGTGTTCTATCATTATGGGCCCCCAGTTCCCTATCAGATAGTGCCTGGGCCGGGTACCAGGAAAGTGCTGACAGGACTCCAGGAGGAAGGAAGAGGAGCTCGGCCATGCTACAGCCTGGGAAGGGGAAGTTGGGGGCCCCTGGCCAGCTCGGGGCCCCAAGCAATTGTTTGTTTTGCCTGTCCTGTAGCGACGGGCCTGCATCCCACCCAAGTCTCTGCAGGATCTCCAAACCACACAGCCCCATCCGAACTTAGAAAAACCCAGAGAAAACTGCCAAAACAGTTTTCTCTGTTTCAAAGTTATGCCGTGTAGTTCTGCAGTCCGCTGACATGCAGACTCTGGGCCAGATTCAGAAAGCATTTACGTCAGCGTATCTAGAGATACGCTGCATAAATACTAAGATGCTGCTATACATGCCGCTCCTTTCAGCGCTCCAAAGATGCTGCTGACAGGAGATTTTTTTATCTCCCGCCAGCGCATCGCCTCAGTGTGAAAGCCCGAGGGCTTTCACATTGAGTATGCAGTGAAGGAGTTTTTTAGGCGGTATAGCAGCGCTATTTTTAGGGGTGCAACGGATCAAAAAACGCACGGTTTGGATCGTTCCTCGAATCAGGAGTCACGGATCGGATCATTTTCGAAACAGCAAAAGCAAAAAAAATATCCAACATCTAATATCCACATCTCCCCCCACACTGCAGTGGCGTCACTCGGTGCAAAAAAAATAAAAATGGTGTCTCCCCCACATTACAGACACCCCACAGTAGTGCAGACCTCAGACAGTAACCCCCACAACAGTAGTGCAGACCTCAGACAGTAACCCCCACAACAGTAGTGCAGACCTCAGACAGTAACCCCCACAACATTAGTGCAGACCTCAGACAGTAACCCCCACAACAGTAGTTCAGACCTCAGACAGCGGCGTGTGTTTCCCTCGAGCGCGGGCTCCTCCTCTGTGGGTGTGAACAGAGAGGAGGGGCGCCCCCGGGTGTACCAAGATGGCCGCCGCTCCGGAGCTAGGCCGAAGCCGGGGACTTTCCTACGGCCGAGGCTCCGGAGCGCTCCGCGGGTCGCGGTGTGTGCCGATCCGAACGGGGTGACCCGTTCAGGTGGCGGATCGGTGACGATCCGTTGCACCCCTAGCTATTTTTAGCGCTGTACCGCCTGAAAAACTCCTCAGTGTGAAAGGGGTCTGTAATGGCAAAATGGGGTGTGCAAAGCACACTGCCATCTTGCCATGTGCTGTAAAGCACATTCGCCATCTTAAATGAAATGATGCCATGTTTAAGCTAACAGATTTACTCACCATATATTCCATGCCCATCCATACCAATCAAGAGACATTACAACCGCTGCACTCATGTTACCATCCTTGCAAATCATCTCCCCTCACAGGGCTGACCATGGCGCTTTTATTTACACAAAACAGGAAGCCATCACCAGTAAGTCGCCTCCCCACATGGGAGGCGACATTACCAGATGTCTCCTATACACAGCACCAAAACATTCCTTCTGACAGGAAGTCACATTGAATAGAATATAATACAATGAATACAATGAATAGAAATACAAACAATGTCTTATGGGTGTGTCCGGTCAGGGTGTGCATGTGCCCCCCCTGACCCCAGAAATGCTCACAAGCCCTCAAAATGTACACTGATAGAACCTTTAATCTGCGCCATTCCATAGAATAATGCATATAAAGATTATATCCTTATTGAGGCTATTTACAGATGTACCCTATGAATCCCAAATCCTGCTGATCAGACATGACCCAGATAAGAGCGTACATCTGTCCATAGCCACTAGTGTGTTTGCGGAATGAACGCATCCCCCTCAACGATCGTCTGTGCTAAATGCACAGAGGGGCCCCTCGCTGGTGGGCATATGCCCATGCCGCAACCATCACACTCCAACCTCAAGACGAGAGTCAACCAGCCTCAGGAATGCCACAGTCAGCTCTATTTAGAGCTGGTTGGGGAAGTGTCAAGACTGGGTGCCAATTATGACAATACATCTTCAAATTTCCACCACAGGGTCTTAGGCAGCCCATTTTTTTTTCTTCAACCAGCAGGTTGAACAAAAACACTGACCCCATTTCCTCATCCACACATTTATTGTAGATGAGGGAATCCACTCCACATGGCCAGTAGCGGCCCCTAATCTGTGCGTCTAGCAACCTAATCTACATTTGGGGAGTCAGAACCAGAGGCTCTAATAGGCTTAAAAAAGTGGTGGGCTTGGGGTGCAGACCAACTGACCAGAGTGGCTCTGGGTGTATTGTTTGCTACCCCCCCCCCCCCCCAAAAAAAAATATACCACCTGCCACCACTGAGGCGGCGTACACACGGCCGAGGTTCTCGCTGAAAACCAGTGAGAACCTCGCTGGAATGCACATTCCAGCGAGGACCTCGGCCGTGTGTACGGTCTCGGCGAGCTTCCCGTACGCTCTCTATTTCCTCGACGGCCTGCCTGGAAGAATGGCTGGTTGCCATTCCCGACGGGCGGGTCGCCGATTTCGACGGCCGGCAGGGAACCTCAACGGGCGGAACGATGTGTTCTGCCCGTCGAGGTTCCCTGCCGTGTGTACGCGGCCTAACTGTGACATTGTATTCTGACAGTGGGGAGACTTCCACTCATTAGAATACAGATCAGTATTGCTGGCTTTAGCCTCTGGTGCTGATCAAGCAGGAAAAAGCTGACAAGACGGTTGGACATAAATGATTGACTGTGCCACAGTGCCCATACATGGATCGAAGTTCGGCCAGTCCCTGATGAACTGGCTGAATTTTGATCCATGTCTGTTCAGCTTTACTATTTATTGCTGTAGCTCAATTTCCTGGGTGTGGTTCCAACAACAATTCTATCTGCACACTGTGTGTATCTGGTGGCTTTTCCCAGATGCTCTTATTTCTTCCCATTGTCCAAAAATAAAGGTAGGTTAATTGGCTTTTGTCTAAACCTAGTCCTAGAGAGCTTGTGTAATTGTGTTACTGTGAGAGTGATATTACATTGTAAATTCCAATAAGGAAGAGCCCGATGGTACAGCATTACACAAATAAATAGGGAATTTATTGACGCATTGAATTCTGTGTCTGTGGGAGTGTCCTGTAGACAAATACGTCAACAGTTCCCTGAGGGCAGCAATTAAAGGTACACTTTTCCATTTGAAACCATGATCACATAACTAGTGTTCCATGTCTAATGGGACATTTATAAAAATTGTACTGTTTTAAGCACGGTTCACGCTACTGAGATGCAATTTAAAGTGCAACTTCGATACAATGTTGCATATTCTATGGGGCCAAGTTGCACCAAAGTAGTGCAGGAACCTTTTCCAAAATCACACCGTTATGAGTCGCATTGATTATGCCGCGTACACACGATCGTTTTTCGGCATGAAAAAAATTACGTTTAAAAAAAATGTAATTTAACCACTTTAACTGGGCACTTAACCACTTAAGACCCGGACCAAAATGCAGGTAAAGGACCTTGCCCCTTTTTGCGATTCGGCACTGCTTCGTTTTAACTGACAATTGCGCGGTCGTGCGACGTGGCTCCCAAACAAAATTGGCGTCCTTTTTTTCCCCACAAATAGAGCTTTCTTTTGGTGGTATTTGATCACCTCTGCGGTTTTTATTTTTTGCGCTATTAACAAAAATAGAGCGACAATTTAAAAAAAAATTCAATATTTTTTACTTTTTGCTATAATAAATATCCCCCAAAAATATATAAAAAAACATTTTTTTTCCTCAGTTTAGGCCGATACGTATTCTTCTACGTATTTTTGGTAAAAAAAATCTCAATAAGCGTTTATCGGTTGGTTTTCGCAAAATTTATAGCGTTTACAAAATAAGGGATAGTTTTATTGCATTTTTATTAATTTTTTTTTTTTACTACTAATAGCGGCGATCAGCAATTTTTTTCATGACTGCGACAATATGGCGGACACTTCGGACAATTTTGACACATTTTTGGGACAATTGTCATTTTCACAGCAAAAAATGCATTTAAATTGCATTGTTTACTGTGGAAATGACAGCTGCAGTTTGGGAGTTAACCACAGGTGGCGCTGTAGGGGATGTGTGACCTAATGTGTTTGTTTACAACTGTAGGGGGGTGTGGCTGTAGGTGTGACGTCATCGATCGCGTCCCCCTATTACAGGGATGACGCGATCGATGCTGCAGCCACAGAGAAGCACGGGGAAGCCGTGTGTACACACGGCTCTCCCCGTTCTTCCGCTCCAGGGATGGATCGCCGCACTCCAGCGGCGATCGGGTCCACGAATCCCGCGGTCCCGGTCCTGGAGCTTCGGACCGGGTCGCGGGCGCGCGCCCGCGACCCACGGCTGGGTACTAAAATCAACGTATATATACGTTGATGTGCCCAGCCGTGCCATTCTGCCAACGTAAATGTGCAGTAGGCGGTCCTTAAGTGGTTAAACACCCCTCCTGACCAATTTTCAGCTTTCAGCGCTCTCACACTTTGAATGACAATTACTCAGTCATGCAACACTGTACCCAAATGATTTTTTTTGTCCTTTTTTTCATACAAATAGAGCTTTCTTTTGGTGGTATTTGATCACCTCTGTTTTTTTTATTTTTTGCGCTATTAATGAAAAAAGACCAACAATTTTGAAAAAAAAAATTATTAATTTTTCTTCAAAAATTTTGGCCACAATTTATACTGCTACATGTCTTTGATAAAAAGAACTCAACATTTTTGGAAATTATTTGGTCTGTGTGAAAGTTTTAGAGTCTACAAGCTATAGTGCAAATCATAAAAAATTATCACATCTGATTACACCTGAAGTACTGATGGCCTCTCTCATTTCTTGAGACCCTAACAAGCCAGGAAAATACAAATGCCCCCCAAATAACCCCTTTTTGGAAAGTAGGCAGAGGTGGGTACGGAGGTGGCAGAGGTGGGTACGGAGAGGCACCAAGTGTTTCCCGGGAAATTATTAGGCACTGTATGGCACTGGGCACTGTATGGCACTAAGCACTGAATGGCACTGTATGGGCACTGGGCGGCACTGGGTACTGGGCGGCACTGGGCACTGTATGGGCACTGTATGGCAGTTTAACTCACCGAACTTTCTCCCTCCTCACGCAGCTAAAACGCAATGGATCTGCTGAACACCTCTTTTATCTATCTGCAGAGATTACAGAGCTGAAATTCGCACCGCACAAGTGTGATTCCGGCCTTAACCTTTCAGACTTTCTAAATACTTCTTCTGAGACTGTTCATCCCTAAAAACACTTCTCTCTTTAAATCAATACCTCTAGCCGCAGTGCATTTCTTCTCCTGCCAAGGAGGCGATGCTTTAATAGCATTTCAAGAAGAGATGCCAGCCTTGTAAATTATTCACCAGAATGCTGTAAAAATACCAAACATGGCTGCGGCTCTATTGTATTTTTTTTTATTATTATTATTCATTTCCAAAGAAAGATGAGTCACTTTTTTTTTTGGAAGTTGTCGTCATCCTTTATCGATATACGATTTACTCAGGAACTGTGCAGTTTCTATTTGGCAGGTTTAACATTTAGGAATAGGAATTCAGTAACTGAATTATTCATAAATAGGGAATCTATTGCTGTTTAGAGCTACATGCAACAAAAAAAAAATCCCATCATCCACACAAGCATTTGTTCGGGTTTGGAGAGGGTGGGAAAGGGTTAAAATCTGTAATAATCACATCATTATTATTATTGTCTGTGTCCTGGAAGATGGGGGGGTACTCTCACTTACTGCCCCAAGTGACAATGAGGCAGTCTGTATAACAGGAACACTTTTGTGGAGTGGGAAAGAGAGGCTGCCGAAACGTCAATCTAGAGAGCGATGCATACATCCAGTAAAAGAGATGCTGCTCTCAGCAAGCATAGCATAGGACTCACAGTCGGCTTTAGCCTGGAAATCTCCCTGCCAAAAGTCCACGTAACTGACGCGTTTCGCCCCATCTGCCAGGGCTTTTATTGTAGGGTGAGAAATGCGTATTTTGGTGTGACTCTCCCTTGGTGGAGACTTTCTGGCTGAAGCTAATCTTGATCCCTATGCTATTATGGGTGGTCGGGAATGCAGCCTCTCTTTTACGTGAAGCTCTCTGAATGGTTACATGCGGATTGAGCCTCAGACCAACCCTGGACACAATTGGCCAGTTTGTATGCATCCATAGCACAGAGTGTTTCGGCTTCCAGAGATCGCGTTCTGCCTCTGAATGCACAAAACTATCCGCCCTTGGCTGCCCATGTGAATACTTTACACAATTTCTGATCCTTCCCCATGCCATCTAAAACCAGCAAATGTACTAATCTGGAGGTATGCTTTAACGCGTATCTCCACTTTTGTTAAGAAAAAAAAATCGATGTATATTGCAGGGATTATAACAACCTTTGTTGCAGATTCCTACCTTTCGTTATTCTGAAGAAATCCCTGTGTGTTTGTCTGTGCCTCTGTGTGAAGTGCATCTAATGGGAGTGGTTTCATAATTATCTGTCAGCTGTGGCAGCTGCAGAGCACTAATGAGGAAAGCTGCTGGGCCTGCATCCCTTTAGACGTGTTCCTATTGGAAATAGATCACCAAAAATCACAGTTTTTTTGCAGGGGATGCCTGAAATCTGACTTTTATTTTAGACAGACTTCTGGGAAAATTGGTGGGCCAATCACACAAACAGGAAATGTTTCTGGGTAGTGGTCAGTTCACAGTCTGTGTACAGAACAACTCCTCCATATAGCCGCATTGCATTTATAGGAAATTACAGCGGATGCAGATTGAAAAGAAAAGGACATTTGTAATAACATTTAATTACAATATGACTTGTGTCGTAATTGTACATGCTATATTATTTTTTCTTTATTTGCTATTCCCCTCCCCCCCCCACGAAAGTGGAGTTACCCTTTAAATTTAAAGTAAGTAGCATGTATATGATTGGCTTGTCATCAGTGAGGCAATATGGCTGGTTAGTGACATGGCAGAGCATACGCTGTGGTAAACCACAACATTTTAGCAAAAGACTGGTTGTACCATCAGCACCTGGCTTAAAGTGTACCCGAAGGCAAAACTTTTTTTTTTTTTACGTTTTGGATTCACCCTCTTTATTTGTCCTGCTTACAATTATCATTGAAAGTCCCTAGAAAAGTAATAGAGCAGTGGTTATCAACCTGGGGGTCGGGACCACCTTGGGGGTCGAATGATGATTTGCCAGGGGTCACCAAATCCTGGGCTGTTCCTGAAGCATGCACCAATCTCCCAGCCTTTTTGCATTCACCCAGCTGGACTGTCCCTGGAACCTGTGGCCGCCCAGCTGGGCTGTCCCTGGAACCTGTGGCCGCCCAGCTGGGCTGTCCCTGGAGCCTATTGCCGCCCAGCTGGGCTGTCCCTGGAGCCTATGGCCGCCCAGCTGGGCCGTTTCTGGAGCCCACAGCGGCCCCCACTTAGACTCTTTGCAGGTGCTCATTCAGTTCATGGCATGGCTGTGGGGCAGAGACTAGCGGTCAACTGACTGGTGAGGAATGTGAAGTGGGAGGGGCTGGAGGAGTCCCGATCTCCTAAATTCGTCATAGGTGTCACTGCTACGACACACCACAAAGTCGGAGACACAGTGAAGCCAGAGACACAGTGAGTAACACTACCTGCGATTATAGTTGGCATTAAAAGGACTCAGGTAGTGCTAAATGTCTGTGGGTTAGGGGCGCAAATTACTTTTCTTGTCTTGGGCGCTGACAACCCACGCTACAAAAAGAATTTTACTGTTAGGGGTCCCCACAACTTGGGAAATGTTATCAAGGGGGTCACAGCACTAGAAGGTTGAGGTTGAAATTTTCTAATAGGGACACTAGTTCTGGGTTACCCAAGGGATTCCCTTTGCAGGGATTTCCTCTCACTTCCTGTTTTAGCTATGGGACAGGAAGTAAAAGAAAATCTCTACAATTGGAGACAAATGGCCAAAAAAAATCTGTCGGGGTTAATAACCATCCCTTAAGCTGGGTTCACACCTATGCGAATTAAGTGCGTCTGAAACCGCATTTAATACGCAGAACATTTCTAAATACATTGTTTTCAATGAGGCTGGTTCACATATGTGCGATGCATTCGCACTGCGCATTGCAGAAAAAACGTGTGCAGATTTTATGCCTTGCGGTGCGGCTCAGGTGCGAATTCAGTCGCATTATCTTCTATGGGTACGCAGCTGATTCGCAGATGTGTTCAGTTCTCTTCAGGAATTTCTCTCATTCAGCTCAATACACTTCTCCCCCACTCTCCTCTCACCCGGAACTTCTCCCAGGTCTCCAAATTTGCAGCAAAAAGGAGCTAATCTGCTGAACACTTCCCTTATCTATCTGCAGAGATAAAAGAGCTGAAATAGCACTGCACAAGTGTGAACCCAGCCTCAGTCTTTTCAAAATGAAAAAAAAGAAAAAAAAGTCTTTCCTATAGTTTCACTTTAATAAAAAAAAACAAAAAAAAAAAACAGGTTTTGTGAAATGTCCAGTCACCTGTATACACAGAGCTCATGTTTCAGACCCACCAGATTAGTTAGTGTGGCCCAGCCTAGTAACAAATGAAATGCAATACAAATGCTAGCCTATACAATTGTTTGTTTGGTGTTCTCGTCTCTTGCAGTCTTTGTAGTCAGCACAGCCAGGAAGGAAATCGCTTTCTGGTGCCAAATTTCGTGTTCCCGAAGCTGTGAACAGTTTTCAAGCAGGTCGGCCAGAAGGTGGTTATTGTTTAATGGCACATTTATAAAGCTTTTTGGTTCTCTCAGCTTGTGCTAAAGGACCTGACAACTTTAACTCTAACTTTGCTGGCAGTGGTAACAGAAACCTGCCTTGTGAGGAGTGCGGAGGTTTACTATTATTGTGCCTCATACACACAACCAGTTTTCCCGTCGGGAAAACTGCCATGACAGCTTTTGGCTGGGAAAGCTGACCGTGTGTATGCTCCATGGCAGTTTTCCCGGCAGGAAAAATGAGAACATGGTCTCTTTTTTCCTGCTACGATTCCCGGCGGTCTTTTGCCTGGCAGTTTTCCCATGGGAAACACTGCGGTGGAGCATACACACGGCCGGGATTCCCGGCCAAAGCTCTCATGGCAGTTTTCCTGACAGGAAAACCGGCCATGTGTAGGAGAAAAAGCTGCCGTACCGGTTCTCGGCTTTCCCCTCTGGTTTCCCGGCGGTAAAAAGTCCGCCAGGAAAGCGTACGTGTGTACGGGGCATAATTATTATTAGACAGGATTTATATAGCACCAACAGTTTGCACAGTGCTTTACAATATAAAGGGAGACAATACACCAACAATACAATTCAATACAAGAGGGTTAGGAGGACCCTGCGCCTGGGAGCTTACAATCTATTCCCATAGTCCATAGGTCACCTCAGGAGTGAGCAATCTAGGGTGGCTTTGTTCCTACATATAGTAGTTGGACCATGGAATATGAACGTAGTCACCCTCTAACAGGAAATTGAATCACAGCAGCAAATAAAGGGAATTTGGAGACTTGGAGGAGGCAATAGATGTACATTTTGAATTACGAATAAATGTATTTTTTTATTTAAAAACCCTTAGATCTCTGCTCTCATTCTCTGATCACAAGTTAAAGGGGTTGTAAAGGTTTGTTTTTTATTTTCGAAATAGGTTACTAGTGCATTGTTGGTTCACTTACCTTTTCCTTCGGTTTCCCTTCTAAATGTTTTTTATCTTTGTCTGAATTTCTCACTTCCTGTTCCTCCTCAGTAAGCTTGCCCCCATCACCTGGCTGGGGGTTAGTCAGCCAGAACAGCTTACTGAGGAGGAACAGGAAGTGAGAAATTCAGACAAAGAAAAAAAAACATTTAGAAGGGAAATGGAAGGAAAAGGTAAGTGAACCAACAATGCACTAGCGTAAAGGAACCTATTTCGAAAATAAAAAACAAACCTTTACAACCCCTTTAAACATATGTCACAATCTCTTTTTAGCAAAGTTCCTTAACCACTTAAGGACCTCCGCACGCACATTTACGGCCACAGAATGGCACGGATGGGCACAAGGGCGTAAATTTACGTCCTCGCCCAGTAGCGGGTCAGGGGTCCGATCGGGACCCCCTCCGCGGCGTGCGGAGGTCCCCGTGTCTCCGGGACGAGCGGGCGGATGTCAGTGTTTACCCGCCCCCCCGCGATCGTTCCCAGCCAATCGCTGCGCTCCCAGTCTCCTGTCACTTCCTCCTCCTGTGTAAACACAGGAAGGGGGAAGTGATGTAATCTCTCATCGCAGCGGTATTTCCAACCGCTGCGATGAGAGGAACACCTCACAGTAAGTGTGCACCAACATTACACTGACACACACACACATAGGCATACTTAACCCCTTGCGATCTAATCACTGCATTTAGTGTCAGTGTGACAGGCAGTGTAAAATCAGTTAGTGTTAGGTTCAGGATAGCCCCCCCACCCCCCCCTAATAAAGTTTTAACCCCCTGATCACCGCCCTAGTTAACCCTTTCACTCCCTATTGCCAGCGTCACTAAGCGATCATTTTTCTGATCGCTGTATTAGTGTCGCTGTTCCCGCTAGGTAGCTATTTTTTTTTATTGCGATTTTTTTTTTTTTTACTAAAGACATGTGGCTAAATAAATTTTGGCCTCAATGTTTGACTAAAATTTAGTTTATTAGATTTTTTTTTAACAAAAAGTAAAAAATAGTGTTTTTTTTTCAAAAATGTCGCTCTATTTTTGTATATAGCGCAAAAAATAAAAAATCGCAGAGGTGATCAAATACCACCAAAAGAAAGCTCTATTTGTGGGAAGAAAAGGACGCAAATTTTGTTTGGGAGCCACGTCGCACGACCGCGCAAATTGTCTGTTAAAGCGACGCAGTGCCGAATCGCAAAAACACCTTGGGTCATTTACCAGCGTATTGGTCCGGGTCTTAAGTGGTTAATATAGCTTTGCTGTGCTGCAGATACCCTTTTTATTTTTTTCTGCTAGGTTTTTCCCGGCATATAAAGTGTTAACGGGAAGAAAGTTTCCAAAACAAAGCTGGTTGCGTTATTAATAATGTGTGAGGGGGGCGAATGCGGAGACAGCTTCTGGGATCTGTCAGTCCGCTGCTCTCTTCTTTCCTGTGTGATCTCGCACTAAGCCGCACGTTCACAGTCCCGCCATTGTGCATTGTATGGCTCACATTACCTCCAGGTCACCTTTCTCCTTTCTCAAAATACACTTGGAATTTGATGAGCATTGACCTTAGCTGTCCAAGAGCAATCAGCAGCGTCCTTCAAGATATTTTCTAATGGTTTTGTATTGAAAAGCTGCTATTTAAATCGCTTACCACAAAGCTGCTTATGGATTGTGTTGCAGGTGTTCCTGTAATGTAATTGATTTTCAGTTATTTTCGCATTATGGAGAATGCAGTAAGAGGAATAGGACCCCATGGCATGGGGGTAGTGGGGGGACTGAAAGCTCTCTCTAGGAGATGTCCTTATGAGAACCTTACATACAGTACATCTGTAAGATAAATATCATGTTTGATTGGGCTTCCACATTAGGGCCAGCCAGGGCTGTCCTAATACATGGGCACCCCTGGGCATTGCCCAGGGGCCTCAGGTGCATGGGGGCCCCATGATAATCTAGCGTTATATCATAACTGCTAACTGTACCGGATTTTCTAGGACAGTCAAGCATTGTACTAAGCTGTCCCGAAATGGCGGTGTCCAGAGCAGCGTCCCCGGACCTGTAGTGTGCCCGTCTGATCCCAATATTGTGCCCTCCTGAACCCCCCTGTACTGTGCTCTTCTTCCCCCTCCACCCTTACTGTGCCCTTTGTGTTGATCAGTATTTTATTTATGGCATGATTTATTATGCCGCGTACACACGATCACTTTTTGTGATGTAAAAAAACGTAGTTTTATCTCACGACACAAAACAACGTTTTTCAAACTTCATTTTAAAAAACAACGTTGCCTACACACCATCGTTTTCTGAAAATGTTCTTGCAAAGCGCGGTGACGTACACCACGTTCAACGGCACTCTGTTACATTGAAGCTCCCGTCTCATAACTTGCTTCTGAGCATGCGCGGGATTAAAAACGTTGTTTTAAACGTCGTTTTGCCCACATACGATCATTTTTTTATGACACAAAAAACGACATTCTGAAAAACGACATAAAAAATTGAAGCATGTTCGAATTTTTTTTTTGGTCGTTTTTCAGAAGACATAAAATGACGTTTTGCCCACACACGATCATTTTAAATGACGGTTTTTAAAACGTTGTTTTATTTCATCACAAAAAACGACCGTGTGTATGCGGAATTGCTGTTTTAATTGTAATATTATCCACTTAAGCCCCGGCCCATTTTGTTGCTAAATGACATGGCCACTTTTTGCGATTCGGCACTGCGTTGCTTTAACGGACAATTGCGCTGTCATGCAAAGTGGCTCCCAAACAAAATTGATACGTATTTTTCTACATATTTTTGGTAAAAAAAATCTCAGTAAGCGTTTATTGATTGGTTTGCACAAAAGTTATAGTGTCCACAAAATAGGGGATAGTTTTATAGCATTTTTATTAATATTTTAAATATATATATTTTTTTACTAGTAATGGCAGCGATTTTTATCGCGACTGCGACAATATGGCGGACACTTTTGACACATTTTTGGGACCATTGTCATTTTTACAGCGATCCGTGCAATAAAAATGCACTGGTTACTGTGAAAATGACACCAGCAGTGAAGGGGTTAACCACTAGGTGGCGTTGTAGAGGTTAAGTGTTCCCTAAGGTGTGATTCTAACTGTAGGGGGGCATGGCTTGCTGTGACACGTCACTGATCGTCTTCCCGATGACAGGGAACACAATCAGTGACGTGTCACTAGGCAGAACAGGGAGATGTTGTGTTCACACTAACATCTCCCCGTTCTATGTCACCATGAGACGATCGTGGGTATGCAACCACTTCTTAAAGGGGATGTACAGGTACGTCCCTTTGCCTGCCCATGCCATGCTGCAGACATATATCTGCGTGCGGTAGGTGGCAAGCAGTTAAATAGATGTTTAATTTTATCAACTATTTATACTTTAATTCTTGGGTAAATTGTGGCAGTCTGGTAAGAACCCCACTGCATTACTTTGCCCAGGGGCCCATGATGCTATTAAGATGGCCCTGCTGCCAGCCACTAAAAAACACAAAAAAGCCTTGCCTAAGAGTAGGCACTACATGATACCCGCTATCACCTTTCCTAGTCCAAAACATTAGCAATTCTGCCACCTGTGCCAGTCAGAATACCCTAACAGTGCATGCATCTGATTGGATACAGGTACTGTTCCACCAAGAGTTTTCCACCCAGCTCCTTTGGCAAAAATGTACTTGAAAAATTCACTATTGTCAAGCCGTGTGGTGCCAATAGGGCCCCGGCCACTCTCTGAACAATTTTCTGCCAATTCAGCAGGAATTGGACAAAATTCAATCCATGTATGGCCTGCTTTACTAGAGTAGAAGTTTGACTCCAGGATTAAACCATTATAACTGCCATTGGGGTCAATTCACAAAGAGAAACATTATTGGTTTTCTTCAGTTGTTAAATTAGCACTCCTTATTTAACGCTAGCAAACATGGTATTCACGAAAGCTATAGTCGTTATGGTTTTCAACTGACTCTTTATCCAATCGTTATGCAAACTACTCAAAAGCTATTTTAACTCCCCCAAATCGTAATA
Source organism: Rana kukunoris (assembly GCA_029574335.1). NCBI lineage: Eukaryota > Metazoa > Chordata > Amphibia > Anura > Ranidae > Rana > Rana kukunoris. The sequence goes on from CM056052.1 coordinate 448,245,734, forward strand.
TTAACGTCTAAGATCGTTAAATAACACTGGAGAGATGCATTCTGGGAGCAGAAGGGGAGGAGAATAGCTGCATGTGGAAAAGAGCAGATACAGAGAGAGAGAGAGACACAAGCAAGACACATGGAGATTGAGCATGTGATGTGCATAACTTCTAGTGTGTGCTTTTCTAAAGCCATGTGTATTTCCTCATACAGAGAATAAATCATGGGAGATGATAATCGGAATTTAGCTATCACCTGGGTTTCAGAAAAGTCATCCAAAATAGTACGTGAACAGAATACACGTTTATAAATCTGAACAACATTCTAACGTGTTCTTCTTCGCCTCTGGATCATTTTAAGTTCAAATAGAGCATGGTTCCATCTTGCCCAACACTACTAAAAACTTCACTACACTACAAAAATCGCCAAAAGCTTCCTCTAACAACAAAATATCGCCTGGGAAATGTCATAACGCCAACCTGAGGGAGGTGTTAATTTAACGATTGCTTAACGATCGATAACTGTCCAAAAAATCTTTGTGAATTGCACTTCTGTACATATTTAACGATTTGACTCTTTAAAATAACGATCGAATCATTAAATAAGGATCCACACCTTAAAATATTGGTTCTGTGTAGTGAAACGTTATTTGATGACTTTTCAAAGCGTTAAATCGTTTAGTGAATTGAACTAGCTTCAATAACGTGCAAAATCGTTAAAATAACAACCGCAATCTGAAAATAAAGCTTTGTGAATTGACCCCATTGCCTTGACCATTGAGAGTGTCTTAATTTGCCATTGAAGCTCTGTGGGATGGCATTTTCCGGGGCCTTGGTGTAATGCCTAGTACACACGATCGTCGGGAAAACTGCAGTGTTTTCCTTTGGCCGGGAAAACCGAATGTGTGTATGCTCCTTAGCAGTTTTCCTGACAGGAAAACTGCGGGTTAAAAAATGACAACACGTTCTCTTTTTTTCTCGGCGCGAATCGCTGAGTTTCCCCCCCCCGCGGTTCTCCTATGGGAAACACTGCATGGGAACGTACACATGGCTGGTTTTCCCGACCAAAGTTCTCCTGGCAGTTTTCCTGTCGGGAAAAATAGGCATGTGTACAGGGGAAAAGGGACCGAGCCAGTTCCCGGTTTTCCCCTCCGTTTTCCCGGTGGTCTTTTGACCGTTGGGAAAACCAATCGTGTGTACAAGGCATTAGAGAGGCGCCAGAAATATTTTGTTTTAAAGAGGCACACCGAGGAGGATTTTATGCCTATAATATCAGGCGCCTTGCAGTGTCTGTTCTTAGACATTACTTTTAAATATTTAAAATCTGACCAGCTGCTTTGAACATCATTGTGAAAGCAGCACCATAACAACATCTGCTGAGGCTTCATAGCAAAATCATTGTAACCGCCATGCTTCTCTTATGGTCGATCACAAAGGAAAGACAGACAGGTAAGACAGAATACTAATTGCCCTTCATGACATCCCTTCCGGTTTACAGAAGACTTAAAGGCGCTAGAAAAAATAAATAAAAAAAGGACTGCATTCAAAACTGTTGGAGTTTTGAAAGCTTTTAAATGCAAAGAGTACCTGTCACTGACTTACTGTCACAAGGGATGTTTACATTCCTCCGACAGCAATAAAATTGATCAGAATTTTTTTTTTTTCAAAAGGTAAGCGTAACAAAAAAAAGTAGGAAAAAAATATTTTAAAGCGGAGCTCCACCCATGAAAACAACATTTTGCCATGTTGTTTAAAAAAAAAAAAAAACCTGAAAAAAAAAAAAAAAATACTCACCCGAAATAGCTGTTGCTATGCGGAAGTCCGTAATCTGCCTCACCTGCACCGCGGTTTGATTTCTTCTTCTTCTTCTCCTTGTGAATGGGCGCGCTTCTTTCTGGGAACTGTGTGTGTTCTCAGAGAGCAGCGCGCCCATTCACAAGCCAGCGTGAGACTCGCGCAGGCACAGTAGGAAACGGGTAGTGAAGCCGTACGGCTTCACTGCCTGCTTCCCATAGTGTGAATGGCGGCGCGGGACTCGGATCGATCGCGGGACCGTTATCGGGGGGGCCATCAGCGCGGGCGCCTAGGACAGGTAAGTGTCCTTATTTAAAGTCAGCAGCTACACTGTTAGTAGCTGCTGACTTTAAAAAAAAAAAAATTCGCAGCTGGAGCTCCGCTTTAAGCGCCAATCCCTTCATGCTCCCGCGCCCAGAAGCAAATGCATACGTAAGTCACGACCGCAAATGTAAACCATGTTCAAACCACACATGTGAGGTATCACCACAAACATTCGAGCAAGAGCAAGAATTCTAGCAGAAGACCTCCCCTGGAACTTGAAACTGGTAACCTGTAGACATTTTTAAATAGTCGCCTATGGAGATTTTTAAGTACCGTTGTTTGTCAACATTCCACGAGTGTGCACAATTTTAAAGCATGACATGTTTGGTATCAATTTACCATCAACATCATCTTTTACATTGTACAAAAAATTGGGCTAACTTTACTGTGTTTTTTTTTCTTCTAATTCATGAAAATATTTATTTTTCAAAACATTTTGTTTAAAAGACCGCTGCGCAAATACTGTGTTAAATATTGCAACAATTGCCATTATATATAATAAAATGTTTGGGGGTTCTAAGTAATTTTTAGCACAAAATATGGATTTTAACTTGTAAGTAACAAATGTGAGAAAAAGGCTTAGGCTTGAAGGGGTTAAACAGAAGCTAAGATGACAGCTTCCTTGGCTGTAGACCAGTGGTTCTCAATCTTTCTAGTGCCGTGGCCCCTTGATAACATTTCCCAAGTTGTGGGGACCCCCAACAATAAAATCATTTTCTAAGTGTGGGTTGTCAGCTCCCAAGGCAAGACAAGTAATTGCACCCAAATCCATGGACATTTAGCACTCCCTAAGTCCCTTCCACTTGTACAGTATTAAAACATCATATGGTACATTTTAGGATGTACCACTCTTTCTCTTTCTTCTCCTTTGTTTCCCTTTTATCTCTCTCTATCCTAATTTCTTGTTCCCCCATCTCTTTCTTTTTCTTATTCTTTCTACTTCTCCCTCTTTTCCTCTCCCTTCCATGTATTCTCTGTTATTATTTCTTCTTTTACTACTTGGAGGGAGTTCTGATCAGCCAACTTAGGTGCTCTTGATCAAGGTCATCTGCTGATCTGAGAACTGTAGTGGGGACTTTTAATGGCAACTATAATCACAGGTAGTGTTACCACACTGTCTCCGACTTTGTGGTGTGTCGTAGCAGTGACACCTATGCTGAAATCAGGAGATAGGGTCTCCTCCAGCCCCTCCCACCTCACAATCCTCACCAGTCAGCGGACCCCTAGTCTCTGCCCCAGTCATGGCGCGAACCAAATGGGCAGCTGCAAAGAGGCTGAGTGGGTAGCCGTGGGCTCCAGGAACAGCCCAGCTGGGTGGCCACAGGCTCCAGGGACAGCCCTTCTGGGCAGCTGCAAAAAGGCTGGGAGAGTGGTGCATGCTTCAGGAACAGCCCAGGATTTGGTGACCCCTGGCAAATCATCATTTGACCCCCAAGGGGGTCCCGACCCCCAGGTTGAGAACCACTGCTGTAGACGATAGGAACGTTCACTTCCACTTTAACCACTTCAGCCCATAATGACAAGCCCATTTTTTGTGATACGGCACTGCGTCACTTTAACTGACAACTGCGTGGTTGCGCGACTTTGTACCAATACAAAATGTATCTCCTATTTTTTTCACCCACAAATAGAGCTTTCTTTTGGTGGTATTTTTGTGCTATGAACAAAAAAAAACCCTCGGGCTTTCACATTGAGTATGCAGTGAAGGAGTTTTTCAGGCGGCATAGCAGCGCTGGGTTTACACTGATGCGAATTTGCAGCGGGTTTGAGGTGTTTAGGAACATACAGATTCGCAAGTCATGTAAAAAGCATAGTATCCCATGGCTTTGGTTCACATCTATGCATTGCAAATTTTGTGCGTGGGGGAAAAAAGGGTCCCGTGCGCGTTGAACGTTCACTTCCACTTTAACCACTTCAGCCCGTAATGACAAGCCCATTTTTTGCTATACGGCACTGCGTCACTTTAACTGACAACTGCATGGTTGCGCGACTTTGTACCAAAACAACATTTATGTCCTTTATTTCTCCCACAAATAGAGCTTTCTTTTGGTGGTATTTGATCACCTCTGCAGTTTTTATTTTTTGTGCTATGAACAAAAAAACACAATATTTTTTATTTTTTACAGGGTGCAATGCAAATTCCTATGGTGCAGTGTGAATTTTATCTTCATAGTCTTCAATTGAAGAAAACACGCAGCACACAGTTCACATCTCTGCGAATTGCTCACTGTCTGCCTCCTGAAATTTGCGGTAGATTCGCTGTAAAATTGCGGTGAATTCGCACCCGTCCACCTCAAAGCAGAAGGCAAAATCGCACCTCACACAGGACAAAAAAAAAGGATCAAATTCGCAGTACATCGCAGTGCAGTAATGTGAACCTGGGCTAAAGGTCTGAGCCGCAGATTAAGGCCTCCTACTCACAGGCGATTGTATGCATACGCCCAATTCCAGCGGCAAGAATTAGTGGCCTGAATGTGTCTGTCTGGGTTTCCAGTCACTCATGTGTATGTACATTATGTATGTAATTGCCCATTTGAAGGTGGCCTTAATCAGCTCCTTTATTATTCAGTGTGAACCCAGCCTAATGCCGCGTACACACGATCACTTTATGTGATGAAAAAAAATGACGTTTTTAAAAACGTAAATTTCATTGACCGTGTGTAGGGCAAAGCGCCATTTTATGTCTTGTAAAAAACGTAAAAAAAAAATTGAAGCATGCTTCAATTTTATGTGTCGTTTTTCAAAACGTTGTTTTTTGTTTCACAAAAAGTCACCGTGTGTACCAAAAAACGTCGTTTAAAATGACGTTTTTCAACCCGCGCATGCCCAGAAGCTAGTTATGAAGCGAGCTTCAATGGAAAAGAGTGGTGAATGTAACCTCGCTTTGCTAAAGCATTGTGAAAAAACGATGGTGTGTAGGCAACATCGTCTTTGAAATGTGAAGTTTCAAAAACTTTGTTTTTTACTTCACAGAAAACGTTGTTTTTTTTCATCACATAAAGTGATCGTGTGTACGGGGCATTAGGGAAAAAAATAACAGGAAAAGCAACACAGAACTACAAATATACTTTCTTGATCGTACATCACGGGACACAGAGCGCATAGCCATTACATATGGGTTATATGGAGTACCTTCAGGTGTGGACACTGGTGTAATCAACTTCACAGGAAGTTCCTCCCTATATAACCCCCTCCCACTGAGAGTGCTTTAGTTTTTCCGCCAGTGTCTTAGGTGTTGGTCACGTCTAGCTGTCCCTCGGAGGTCTCGGGACCCAGGATAGCTAGCCGGATCCGTCCGAAGTGCTTCAGAGCCAAGATGTACGGTACCCGGGCCCTGCTGGAGTGGGGTTTTGCCTATAATGCCTCTCCTTGGAGGGCTGGATTCTGGGCTCCAGTGCTTTAGTCTCTTCCAAGAACTAAAAGTTACTGATGCCAGGATGCTATATAGGTCCAGGGGTGTGGGTTCCTTAACACAGGACCCCGGTCCCTGAAGGTCCAAGACAATACCCACGGAGATGGGGGAAGGCTGGGCCTCTTGCATTTTGCAATACCCTGCGGCGTGGAGCAGGTAAGAGGGAACCTGCGGGACTTGGTTCGACAGTAGGTATCCCCCTGGGGGTTCTGGGTTGGCTAATGGTATGCTTGTGCATCAGCCACTATCTCCACTATGTCTGTTGAGGCAGGATGGGATTCTAATGTTTACCCAGATAACATGTAGATATATGTATACTTGTGTAAGTTATATATTTGCTACTCACCCCAGGTCTGCCTGTTAACACTGATACTGCAACCCCACATGTTTTAAAGAGGAAATTGCTGGTTAAAACTCCTGTTTCTTAGGAAGCCCATGGGGACAGCTTCCTCGCTGTGTGTGCACTACAATAAGATTAGTGCTTACCTGGTGTCTGTTGGTGCTGCATAACGCTGGTCCATGTTGTTCCTCTGCTCTGCTTCCTCCATGTGGGTTCGGCGTGGTGCGCGCGATCGTGCGCGCGATCGTGCGCGCGATCATGCGCGCGTGTGTGCGCGCGCATACGCGCGCGCGCGTGCACGCCGCCTTTTATAGCGTCGGCGTGCGTCGGGGGGGGGGCGGGCCAGCAGCGTCAGGGTCTGTATAAAGGAAAAACTTTTCTCTGGCTGGTCTTTCCCTCCTGGAGGCAGAGGAAGAAAGGATACAGAGCGTGCAGCTGGGTCTTTTGGCCACACAGGGACACCTAGTGGCGGTTTAGTGGATCTTCAGGTCTAGGACTTAGGTCCACTATAGACCAGAAAAAAAAAAAAAAAAAAAAGGGTTTTTTTGCTTAAAGGGACTCAGCCTTAGATCCAGCAGTATCTGAGTCTACCTTGGACTCCGGCTAACGGGCATTGGTGTGTCAATACTCACAGGCTTCCTCGGTATTGCCACCTCCCAGGCGGGTAAAAAAGATTTTTTTGAAAAAAAAAAAAAAAAAAAAGAGAAATATAAAAGAAAAAGAGAGAAATTAGTTCTTTTTCATTTTCTCTCATACCTGCCCTCATATTGGTTATTCCTAGCTACAACAGTCAGGTGTTGGCTATAGGGGTGACCCAAGGTTGTACAATGGCTCCAAAGGGATCTGGACCAGCCAAGGCTGCTAAAGGTACCAAAAAGCAAAAGGGGTCTCCATCGGGGTCAGAGGATTTGGGCCAGGCTTCTACGGCCCCACCCTCGCCAGTCAGGACACCGAGTGGCATAGTACAAGAGCCATTGGGGGTGCTGGGGGCAGAGGCGGCCCCCGATCCACCCATTCCCGTTTACGTGACGGAAGAAATGCTAGCAGCCACCATGTGTGGGCTAGAGAAAAGGTTAACTGCGTTGTTTTCCCGTCCTTGCCCAAGTAGCAAGCGGGCTAGATCCCCTTCACCCAGTGTGGGGTTTTCAGATGCGGAGGTCTCCTCTTCAGAGGAACGGGACCCACAAGGGGATCAGGCAGACCCAAGTCCCGACGGTTCAGACAGGGAAAATTCCACTATAGATGAATATTTTTCGGCCTCTCAAGCGGAGGGCCTGTGGATCCAGTCTTTGACAGATATGGTTCGCACTGCCTTTAAACTTCCAGTGCCAGAACTAGTAGCCCCGGAGGTATCCTCATTGGGATCTTTAAAGGCCCCATTAACTGGTGCATCCTTTCCAATGCACCCCCTTCTGCGGAACGTGATTTACCAAGATTGGGCTCGACCTGATAGAATCTTTGTCCCTCCTAAAAGATTCTCTATTCTCTACCCTATGGAAGAGGAATATGTAAAGAAATGGGCTCTCCCTACAGTGGACGCAGCCATTTCCTGCGTGAATAAATCCCTGACTTGTCCGGTTGAAAATGTCCATATGTTCAAGGATCCGGTCGACAAGAAATTCGAGACCCTACTGAAAGCAGCTTTTACCTCAGTAGGTGCCATGGTTCAGCCAGCAGTAGCAGCCATTGGTGTTTGTCAGGCCTTGAAGGATCAGGCAAAGCATATATTGAAGGACATGCCGGCTCAGCATACTCATGAATTAGCAGAATTCCCTAGGGCTCTCTGCTTTGCAGTAGATGCTATTAAGGACTCCATCCAACAGGCATCCCGTTTATCTCTACTGATGGTTCACATGCGTCGTCTTTTGTGGCTAAAGAACTGGTCAGCAGAGGCACCCTGCAAAAAGCTTCTAGCAGGGTTTCCCTTTCATGGGGGAAGACTATTCGGGGAAGACCTAGATAAATATATCCACACCATATCAAGTGGAAAAAGTACTTCCTTACCGGTCAAGCAAAGACCGCGTGGGCCCACGTTTAAACGACAGGCCATTGCAGGCTCGGCCCCTTCGACTTCCCGTCAGTATCGACGGCCTCCCGGGCGTTCAACAGTTAATAGCCGCCCACAGGGACAAGCCGCGGCAAACAAGAGGCCCTGGTCTCGCAAGCCGGCTAAACCAGTCATCAAATCAGATTCATGAAGGGGCGCCCCCACTCTCTTGGGTGGGGGGAAGACTTCAGTTTTTCTCCGAAGTCTGGAAGGCCAGAATTCCCGACTCTTGGGTTCGGTCCGTAGTAGCCTCAGGCTACAAACTAGAGTTTCGAGAAATCCCCCCTCCTCATTTTCAGGGGTCAAGTCTTCCAAGCGACCCGTTAAAGAGGGCCTCTCTCGTAAAGGCGTTGGATCGCCTCTTGCTCCAAGGAGTAATTGTAGAAGTACCAACCCAAGAAAGGGGTCTGGGATTCTACTCCAACCTTTTTGTTATACCAAAACCCAATGGCGACGTCAGGCCTATATTAGACCTCAAACGCCTAAATCGCTTTCTAAGGATTCAGACCTTCCGTATGGACTCCATACGTTCAGTGACAACCAGCCTGCATCAGGGCGACTTCCTAGCATCTATAGACATAAAGGATGCATATCTGCATGTGCCAATTTACCCAGCACATCACAAGTTTCTTCGTTTTACGATAAACCAAAGTCATTATCAGTTCGTAGCCCTCCCTTTCGGGTTGGCAACAGCTCCACGGGTATTCACAAAGGTGTTAGCCCCGGTACTAGCCGTCCTAAGGACAGAAGGCATCTTGGTCCTAGCATACCTGGACGATCTCCTGGTTATCGACAGTTCAGCTTCCAACCTCAATCATGCAGTAGTCCGCACAGTGCGGCATCTAGAAGAGTTCGGGTGGATTGTGAACCAAGAAAAATCAAGGTTACATCCCACAAGACAGTTGGAATATCTAGGCTTTCGGTTAGATACAGAATGCCAGAAGGTATTTTTACCTCAAGAGAAGATCAGGTCGTTGATTCAAACGATTCAAATAGTCTTAGGCAAAAAGAAGCCGACTATTCGCCTATGCATGCGACTGCTGGGGAAGAGGGTGGCCGCCTTCGAAGCAGCGCCCTACGCCCAGATCCATACCAGAATTCTGCAAGCAGCTATTCTCTCTGCTTGGAACAAGTCCATACAGGCATTAGACCGTCCATTAGTTCTTTCTCCAGAAGTCAGGCACAGCCTGTACTGGTGGCTGATCCCTCAAAAATTATCAAAAGGGAAAACCTTTTGCCCCATCTCGTGGAAAATAGTAACCACAGATGCCAGCCTAACAGGTTGGGGGGCAATCTTAGGAAAACGGACCCAGCAGGGACAGTGGTCAGAGGCAGAAAGTCTGCTTCCCATCAATGTCCTAGAGATCAGAGCTGTTCGGTTGGCCCTGGTCGCCTGGACTCTCCCCCTGCAGGGTCTGCCAGTAAGGATACAGTCCGACAATGCCACGGCGGTGGCATACATAAACCACCAGGGGGGCACAAAGAGCCTGGCGGCTCAAAGGGAAGTAAACCTAATTTTTGCATGGGCCGAAGCCCATGTACCCTGCATCTCAGCAGTGTTCATCCCAGGGATAGACAATTCTCAAGCAGATTTTTTGAGTCGTCAACAGTTGCTCCCGGGAGAGTGGTCTCTTCACCCCCAGGTATTCCAAGAGATTTGCCAAAGATTCGGAGTTCCCGATGTGGACATCATGGCAACAAGATTCAACAAGAAATTGGACAAATTTGTATCCCGAGCCAGGGACCCCTCGGCCTACGGGACCGATGCGTTGGTTTGCCCCTGGCACCAGTTTTCTCTCCTGTATGCGTTCCCTCCACTACAGATGATTCCCCGCCTTCTACGAAGGATCAGGGTGGAGCGCAGGCCGGTGATCCTGGTGGCCCCAGCCTGGCCCAGAAGGGCTTGGTACGCACTCATCGTGAGGATGTCAGTAAGGGCACCGTGGCCACTCCCCCTGCGCCCAGATCTGCTGTCTCAGGGCCCGATCTACCACCCTGCTTCACAGCAGCTAAATTTGATGGCTTGGCGGCTGAATCTCTAATTCTTAAGGGCAGAGGCCTCTCGGCCCAAGTCATATCTACGTTAATTCAAGCTAGAAAGCCAGTCTCTAGAAATATCTATTACAGAGTCTGGAGAACCTATGTGGAGTGGTGCGAGTCTCAAGGAGGGCATCCTCGCAAGTTTTTTATTGACAGGATCTTGCGATTCCTCCAGGTTGGCGTTGACAAGGGGTTGGCTCTTAGTACTCTAAAGGGGCAGGTGTCTGCCTTATCGATATGGTTTCAAAGGCCTTTGGCCACACATTCGCTTGTAAAAACCTTTTTGCAGGGGGTCTTGCATGTAAATCCCCCTATTAGAGCTCCCCTCTGCCCCTGGAATTTAAATCTGGTCTTGTCAGCTTTACAAAAGCAGCCGTTTGAACCTCTGACAGAAATCCCTCTTGTGCTGCTAACCCGAAAGTTGGTTTTCTTGGTGGCTATGGCTTCGGCCAGAAGGGTCTCCGAGCTGGCAGCCTTGTCTTGCAGGGAACCGTACCTTATTCTGCATAAGGACAGAGTGGTTCTGCGGCCTCAGCCTTCTTTCCTTCCTAAGGTCATATCCAGTTTTCACTTGAATCAGGACCTAGTCCTACCATCCTTCTTTCCTACTCCCCAGTCCAGAGAGGAAAGATTGCTTCATACTTTGGATGTGGTCCGAGCCATGAGGGTTTATCTCAAGGCTACAGAAAAGATTAGGAAAACAGATGTGCTTTTCATTCTTCCGGATGGCCCCAAGAAGGGTCAGCCGGCTGCCAAGTCTTCCTTGGCTAGGTGGATTAAGCAGCTGATTTTTCAGGCCTATGGTCTGAAGCGCGTTCCACCTCCCTTATCAGTTAAAGCCCATTCTACGAGGGCCATGAGTGCCTCTTGGGCGGCACACCATCAGATCTCTATGGCACAGGTTTGCAAAGCGGCAACCTGGTCTTCCGTACATACGTTTACTAAATTTTATAAGTTGGACGTCACAAAGGCTGCGGACGCAGCATTTGGGCAGGCGGTCCTACGGGCAGCAGTATAGAATCCTCTGGCCCGGTTCACGCCCCCTTTTTCTGTTGGTGGAGCTATTTTACCTCCTGATATAGTTTCTGTTTGGCTATTTTTTGCCTTACGGTCTCCCTCCCTTCATAGAGCATTGCTTTGGGACATCCCATATGTAATGGCTATGCGCTCTGTGTCCCGTGATGTACGATCAAGAAAAAGGGATTTTTAATAACAGCTTACCTGTAAAATCCTTTTCTTGGAGTACATCACGGGACACAGAGCTCCCACCCCTCTTTGTGGGAACATTGTGTAACCTCAGAGAAATTGCTTGCTACAAAACTAAAGCACTCTCAGTGGGAGGGGGTTATATAGGGAGGAACTTCCTGTGAAGTTGATTACACCAGTGTCCACACCTGAAGGTACTCCATATAACCCATATGTAATGGCTATGCGCTCTGTGTCCCGTGATGTACTCCAAGAAAAGGATTTTACAGGTAAGCTGTTATTAAAAATCCCTTTTTTTTCAAGGATACAGCTGCAGTCTCCTGGGGTTGTATCTGTGGCTCCCATCCCCCGTACTTCTGAATTCACAGGACAAAGTCATCATTTGTGAATCCCAGGAGAAAGTTGTTTCCGTGATTAAAGGAAGTTATAGTTAAAAAATATTAGCGATTGCTCACACCATGTGCAGTTCCATGCATTTACAGTGCAGGTCAGTATAAGAATGCACACGTGCAGCTGTATGTTGCATTTAAAATGAAATGCAACATGTTTTTATTTTGATGCAGCATAATTGCATATAACTGCATGTAAATGCAACACAAGGCAACTGAAAATAAAGATTTAAAAAATTGTTAGTTTTTTGACCCATCCAGAGACATGTCCATTCACAACAGATGACATTAAAACTCATGCCGACATGCATAAAAAAGCAATTCAATGCATGTGAAATTGTATGCTAATACATACCAATCTACATGCATTTTTGATGCATTAAGATGATTTTTATGTGCAGTACTCTATGGTGTCAAAGAACCCTGAAATATGCAATTGTATGCAGAAACTAAAGTGTACATTAGATATTCACACTTAAAAAGACCCTAAACCTGGAAGGAGACCAGAAGAAGATGGAAGCTACGGAGATGACATGGCAGCTGTGCATACTAGGACAGTATGGCAAACGGCTCCAGGGGGCCCAACATTTTTTTTAGTGTGGCAGTATACAACAAGATATGAGAGGAAATTTCTCCAAAGATTATGGAAATCTAGACTTATGCCTTGTACACACGTCCATGTTTCCCGGCGGTAAAAAGTCTGCAGGGAAACCCGAGGGGAAAACCTGAGAACCTGCTCGATAACTTTTTCTCCCTACACGCGACTGGGTTTCCTGACAGGAAAACTGCCATGAGAGCTTTGGTCTGGAATCCCGGCCATGGGTATGCTCCATCGCAGTGTTTCCCATTGGAAAACTGCCCAGTTAAAAATCCCGGCGGGAAAAAAGAGAGCTGTTTTTTTTTTTGGCAGTTTTCCTGTCGGGAATACTGCGATGGAGCATACACACGGACGGTTTTCCCAGCCAAAAGCTCTCATGGCAATTTTCTAGACGGAAAAAACGGTCGTATGTACGAGGCTTAAGAGTGCTGTCATGGGAACCAGGGTCCCCACTGACAACAGTGCTCGCCAGGACAAACGGGGGGGGGGGGGGGGGGGGGGGGGAGTCTCCACAACAAAAGGTCTAACCTATTTCCCTGCTTTACCCAAACTAAAACTTTTTTATATTTTACATGAGACTGGCATAAATACCTGATTCATCGTGTTAATTTGTAGTTGAGTGAGAGAGTGCCAAACAAAAGTCCTAAAGAGGAGCTCCAGGTTCCTCCCAAAAAATGAAATATCAGCAGCTTTAAATACTGTAGCTGCTGACTTTTAATATAAGGACACTTACCTGTCCAGGGATCCAGGGATGTCCTGACCTGAGCCAATTCTTCAATCGGCTTTGGGTACAGGTGCCGGCATCTTAAAGCGGAGCTCCACCCTAAAGTGGAACTTCCGCTCATTGGATCCCCCCCGGTGCCACAATTGGCACCTTTTGGGGGGGGGGGGGGGGAGACAGGATACCTGTTTATTTCCAGGAGTCCGGCCGCAGTCCTGATGCCGACAGTGACGTCACCATGGGGCTCCCTCCTCCTCCTCCCCTGGCTGCCAGGCTAATACGAGAGAGGAGCGGGACCTCGTGCATGCACAGAAAGGCATCGAGGGACAGCAGGACAGGTGAGTGTCCATTTATTAAAAGCCAGCAGCTGCAGTATGTGTAGCTGCTGGCTTTTACATTTTTTTTTACCAAACCTCCTTTTTAAGTAAGGTAAACTGGCCATGAAGCCTACTGCGCATGTGTGAGCCACGCTGCAATCTGTGAATGGTCCTGCAGTCTTCTGGGACCTGTGATGTGTCAAGAAGGCTGTGGGAGAAGGAGGAGGGGAGAATTTCTGCTCTGATCAAATATGGCAGGGGAGAGGGGGATGATGCAAATGAGTGGAACTTCCCCTTTTTAGGCGAGGCTTCGCTTTTATGTGCATGGTGATGCACATGTCCTGGGACCCTGGCTCAAATTTGAGCCAGGGTCCCAGGACATGTGCATCACCATGCACATAAAAGTAGTACTGCTGCCTCTGTACCAGTGAATCGGTAACTGTGTTTCACTTAAGTTTCACGCGGCTGTCTACCTTACACTTATCAGTAAACGCTCTATGCGCGTTTTATTTCTTATGGTACATTCAGTCCTGGTGACCCCCACCCCACCACTTTTATATACCCTTTGGGTAACTAGGTTATCTCTAGGATCCCCTCTTTGCATATTTCCCACTGTTGGATTCCTTGGGACTTTGTCATGAGATCCGGACTTGGTGCCCACAGATTGTCTCCTGACGAAGCGATCAATATATCGCGACACTAGTAGAGACCTGAGACCGTTTGTCTCACAGCGCTCCTGGCTCACCCGTACCCCCTCTACACCCCTAAAGGGATTGCACAACTGGTGACCTAATCGCTGCTTTTGTATTGTATTTTAAATGTTTTGTGTGTTCTTTTTTATTATACCCCTGTTTCTATGTATACCATGTGATTAAAAGAAACTTTCTTCTATATTTTTGCCTCACTCTGGTTAAGTATAAATACCCTACTCTGTACCGGTATAGTCCTTCCTGCCTACTTAATACCTGTCGGTTTTCAGGGTCTCCGGGGATCCCCTGAACCCGTCTACTTTATCTATAATATTAGGACGATGGTACATCCTTAACCCTTCTGTACTTTCCATTAAATTGAGAGGTTCACACTCTAGCATCCTTCGGGGTCCAAAAAAATCCCCCCTTATCAGCATCACATCCTCTAATTAAATTATAATGGACATTACTAGTGTCCATACTGCTCCCCGCTGACGTAAGCACAACCACTCACGTAACAATCTACAGATTTGGAGTCCCATTCCCTGGAGCTTTCTGTTCTTGTTCCTTTTGATACACTCATAAATAACTAATAAAGGGGGAATTCTTTTTCCTTTCTGTCATTGAGGAATCAATAAACTCTTTGGACTCCTAAACTTTGTTTGGCACTGTTTTAGGCTCAACTACAGGTGGAGTTCTCAAATTGGTTAACGCTTAAACCTGGGGGTGGAGGACACTGTATAGAAATCTGCTGAATACAAGCAATCGGGTGCTATGAAGTTTGTATCTACTGTCTGTACCCAATGCCTCAAATTAATTTTTACCTCTGATTCTAAATGTTGGCACCCTGTAATCCCCTCTACTGCAGCAGTCTAAGGCCCCATACACACGAGCGGAGATGTCTGCTGAAACAGTCCATCGGACCGTTTTCAGCGGACATATCCCCTCGTGTGTACGCGGCCTAACTAGAAGAGGCGATAATCTGAGAAACTCAGGTCACCACTGCATTGCATAGTGTTAGAAGTTTAAAGCAGGGGTCTCCAAACTCTCTAAACAAAGGGCCAGTTTACTGTCCTTCAGAGTTTAGGAGGGCCAGACATTGGCAAGTGGGAATAGAAAATGGCCTAGCCTCAAATGCCCCATCATTAGTTTTAGTGGGAGAAATAGTGCCCCACTGTTGGCATCAGTGGGAGGAATCGTGCCCCATCATTGGTGTTGGTGGGAGAAATGATGCCCCATCATTAGTGTATATTGTGAATGGAATAGTGCGCCCCAAGCAAAGAGGCAAGCAAGGGGCCACATCCGGCCCCAGGGCCGCAGTTTGGAGAACACTGGTTTAAAGCATGAACAGAAAGGGAGTGTGTCTTGCTCTGCTTACCCTGTTACAGTCACATGCCGGAGTTATTGCAGTTTGTGGATCATGCTTTATTATTATGTACAGTGGTTTCTGTCAAAGTGAGCATGCTCACAGGAGGCGAAAAGAGAGAGGTGACCTCATCAGTGTGCTCCTGCTCCTTCATTGCCCAATCACAGGCTAGGTTGTGCCCTTAACCTGGTGGCATTGCTTAAAGCGGTTGTAAACCCGCATCAAAATTTTTTATTTTTTTTTCTCCTGCAAGGCAAAAGTCATAATGAGCTAATATGCACCGCATATTAGCTCATTATGAAATACTTACCTCGGAACGACGTGTAGGGAACTTACCTGGTCCACGCCGTGCGAGATCTCATCTTGACTCGGCGTGTCTTCCGGGTATCGCCGCTCCAGCGCTGTGATTGGCTGGAGCGGCGATGACGTTACTCCCGCGCATGCGCGCGGGAGATTTAAATCCGGCCAGCGTCTGGCGGTGGCCGGTGACGCGTCATATTCGGCTCCCCCATCACAGACTGCTCCGGAAGTGCTGTGGTGGCCAATGCGCGATGCGTTCCAAACGCATCTGCGATGGGTTCCAATGCATTTACGACACTGCACACCAGCGAAGCCGTCATTCAATCCACGGGGATGTTAAGGAAAGAGCCTGGATGCCGAACAAGGTTTCACTGGTGTGCACTGCCGTAAATGCATTGGAACGCATCGCAGATGCGTTTGGAACGCATCGCGCATGCGCAGTTGGCCACCACAGCACTTCCGGAGCAGTCTGTGATGGGGAGCGGAGTATGATGATACACCGGTTCTTTCGCCGTGGAGTCCCCCTGCGCATGCGCCGCTGCAATCAGCGGCGCATTGCGAGGGGAATATCTCCTAAACCGTGCAGGTTTGGGAGATATTCTCCTTACCTACAGGTAAGCCTTATCATAGGCTTACCTGTAGGTAGAAGTAAAAAAAGTGGGTTTACAACCACTTTAACTGCAATGTAGCTTTAAGGGAAGTCCAAGGCTATATTGAACAGGACCGTATGAATGCCTGGATCAGAAGAATGGGTGACCAGGAATACAAATAGTTTGAAAGACAAAGCCGCTCATATTAATGCGTTTCAGATATAAAATTTGCTGACTGCCTGGTGTTCTGTATTGATTTTCTTCCACATATTAATGTTAAATCCATACTCCCGTTTTTAATGATTGATTCTCCAGATATGCAGAATCATACAAATGTGTCATTGCTGTGTTCCAACCATACGATTTTCAATAAAAGTTGCCTGGTTTATTCACCAAATATCTAAATACATAGGTGTCAAACACAAGGCCCGCGGCCGAATCCGGCCCTCCAGGCCATTTGATGTGGCCCTCGCACCTTCACCCTTCCTCTGGTCCTCCTTAAGACCCTTACTTTTCTGCTTTTAAGGAATGCATCCAGCTTCTTACCAGCAGCAGCATAAGGAAAGGGGGGTGCACTGTGATGTAAGGGAGAGTGGGGGACTCGACTTCTGATGGTGGAGTGGCTCTTGACATCTAATGTCAGGGGAGGGGATACGCTGGACATCTAATCTTACAGATACAACCCGCCCTTTTGAGGACAATCATAATGCTGATGTGGCCCACGATGAAATTAAAGAGGAGTTCCACCCTAAAATTTTACTTTTCTTTAATCCCCTCCCCCTTACATGCCACATTTGGCATGTAATTTTTTTGGGGGGGGAGTGGGGGCTTCAGTAGGAGTGGGATTTCCTGTCCCACTTCCTGCTTCCGCCGAGGGGCTGGTTAGGCGATTAAGCCTTAATCGCCTACACCAGCCCCTCCCTGTAGGCGATCACATGGGACACTGACAGGTCCCATGCGATCGCCTCTCCAATCAGCGGCGAGCCGCGCGCGCATGCGCAGTGCGGCTTGCGCATGCGCAGCGAGTGCCCGGCCGTGAAGCCGAAGGCTGTCACGGCTGGGTGCCCACAGTCGGGATGGAGACGCCGGCTGGGGAGGGGGGGAGAGGAGCGGAGCCCCGGTCGGCTCGTCGCTGGAACGCAGGAGCAGGTAAGTGAGTGTTTATTAAAAGCCAGCAGCTACACTTTTTGTAGCTGCTGAATTTTAATAAACACAATTTTGGGCTGGAACACCCCTTTAAGTTTGACACCCCTGATCTAGAAGATCTGTCTATAGGATACACTTAAGCCAGGGCTCGACAATTGTGCCCTGGCTCCTAGGTTTTGTCAGTGACAGGGTGCCTCTGCTGTAGGGCTGGGATGGAGCAGCAAGAGACAGGCGCAGCAGCCGCTGACACAACAGGAGGAGCGAGCAGCCAACAGAATGAAATCCAGCTGGGGATCCATAGGATTAGGATAAGCGCTCCCCCACCTTTTTTCATTATAACAATTTTTTAATGTTATCATAAACAGGATAGAAGCTGTTCCCTTATCCTTTTTTATTTTTTATTTAAATGTTTGGAATTTTTTCACTGGGCTGTTGATACCCAGCGCAGGTTTTCCTCTCTTTTAACACAATGTTAGCCCCACGTATGACAGCGTGTCGTACAGCCTTGTACATAAATTGTCTGTCTGGTATTGATTCTGAGCCGGCTTTAGAGGGAAGGCGTGTGTCCGCCCCCCCCCCCCCCCCAAACGTGCCACCAATTGCCGCCACCGGTCTCTATGTGCAGCCTTCTCCACAAGGACAATATATGACCCAAATGTTAAATCTGACTGTTCCTCCGAGTGGGCTCGTCGTGGAGTCAAATAAAAAAAAAACTGTCTCCTAACTTTTTTAGCTGGCGCCTAGTTCCAGAGTAAATTTGTCTAGCCCTGACTTAAGCGGAGCTCCACCAAGAAAAAAAAATAAAAAAATGCTCCAAAAAAAACTTTTTTCTTTTTTTTTATACATACCTGAGGTGCCTGTTGCCAGGCAGATCGTCCTAATCTGCCACTTCCTGATCTGCGGTCCGTCTTCTTTCTCCTGTTCCTCAGCTGCCTCCTGTGGAATGGGGGAGCGGTGTCTTCTGGGATCTTGTGTGTGTCCCAGCAGACATCATTCATTTATGTTGCGCCACCTGGCTTGCGCATGCGCAGTAGGGAATCAGGCGGTGAAGCCGCAAGGGGCAGCCGAGACCCGAGCGTTTGCTTGGCTTCAGCTGCCCTCATCGTGGGCATTCTGGACAGGTAAGTCTCCTTATTAAAAGTCAGCATCTACAGTGTTAGTAGCTGCTGACTTTTAATTTTTAGCACCTGTAAGGGAATATCTGAATGATACTTTGTTTTCACACTCATGAAAACCTCTACAAGTTACAGGTATTGGGTATGCATCTTACTAACTAACAGTGTTCAGATAGTAGGGAACCAAGCTCTGTTGTCAGATTGAATATTGTGAATTGTTTTTAAGATAGTTTGACGTTGCACTTGTTTCATTACAGCTGGGCCTGGATATGGAGGAGTTGGAGGAGATTGAAGAAGATGCAGGTCTGGGCAACGGAGGACTGGGACGCTTGGCAGGTATACCTTCTATTTTTAATCCAAAGACCCTACCTAGGGTGCTCATTAGTAGGGTTGTCCCGATACCAGTATCGGTATCGGGACCGATACTGAGCATTTGCTGGAGTACTTGTACTCCCGCAAATGCCCCCGATGCCAGATCCCATACTACCCCCCCGCCGCTGCCGTGGATTGCAACGCCGCCGCATACCGTAACGCCGCCGCCGCTTAGTTCATCAGCGCGGGGAACATCACAGCTTTCATTTGAATAGCTGTGTGTTCCCTGCCGCGCCGTGTATAGACACTCCCCCTTGCTCTGACAGTTTGATAGACAGATCACCCGTCCCCAGGAATGGACTGGTGATCTGTCTATTAAACTGTCAGAGCAAGGGAGAGTGTCTATACGCGGCGCAGCGGGGAACACACGGCTATTCAAATGAAAGCTGTGATGTTCCCCGCGCTGATGAACTAGGCGGTGGACATGGTTGCATATGTGGTGGGACATGGTTGCATATGTGGGGGGACATGGCTGCATATGTGGGGGGACATGGCTGCATATGTGGGGGGACATGGCTGCATATGTGGGGGGACATGGCTGCATCTGTGGGGGGACATGGCTGCATCTGTGGGGGGGACATGGCTGCATCTGTGGGGGGGACATGGCTGCATCTGTGGGGGGGACATGGCTGCATCTGTGGGGGGGACATGGCTGCATATGTGGGGGACATGGCTGCATATGTGGGGGACATGGCTGCATATGTGGGGGACATGGCTGCATCTGTGTGGGACATGGCTGCATTTGTGGGGGGACATGGCTGCATTCTTGGGGGACATGGCTGCATTTGGGGACACATTTAAAAAAAAGTATCGGTATTCAGTATTAGTGTTGCTCACGAATATTCGCATTGCGAATATTCGTTACGAATATTGCATATTCGAGTATTCGCGAATAAATCGAATATCGCGGTGAATATTCGCTATTGCGAATATTCGTATTTTTTCAAATTTATTTTTAAAACAGATCACATCCTAGTGATCTCCATCGATGTCTAAAAGCATTGCTGGTATGATTAGAGACCTTGGACCGAGTAGCTGAGGCGATCCTTTTATGTTGCCGAATATTCGCAATGCGAATATACGTATTACGAATATTCGCGAATGCGTTCTCTGCCCTTCTGTGTTTTGTGTATAAAAAAAAAAAAAAATAGCTTTAGTTTAGTCAAATAAGTTTGTGTAAAAAAAATATCGGTACTTGTACTCGGTCCTAAAAAAGTGGTATCGGGACAACCCTACTCATTAGTATACAGCACATGAAATGAACAGCCTAGCCCTATCATATCAACATCCTGACTTGGGAACCAGTTCAAATAAAAGTAGACTAAAAGTAGACTATAATTCTGATAGCTATTGACTTAAGCAGTCCATAGTAGATGATGTATGACAGGAAATAAAATGGCTCTATTCCCACATCAACACAGTCGGTGTCGATGGGGGAATCCATTCCGCTGAGATATTGTGTTCTTCTGGGGGGAGCTGTCCCTTTCGGTATAACCCTGTGATTATTGCTATCGGCAAGAGGCGCTTCTTCTTTACATGATAGAGCTTTAACTTTTATTTTTGGATGGCATGGTGAACTGTATTCACAGGCAGTGATTTTTGAAAGTATCCTGGCTGAGCCCATCTAGTAATGTCCAATCACAGAATCACACCTGGTTTTAAGGCAGTGCCATCTGAGGGCCCGAAGATCATGAGCATCCAAAATTGCGTTTCATCCTTGTCTCTTGTGCACAGAGATTTCTCCTGATTCTCTGAATCTTTTGATGAAACATAAAGAGTTTGACTGCACTCCAAGGTATAGAGGTATAAAATGCAGCTTTATTGTAAATTCAAATCCATGTGGATAACATCAATACAGACACAGCAGACAAATCAAATTCATGTAATCATAATCTCTATAGAATTGCTTCATACACAATCAAACATTTTATTGTAAAACACTATAGCAGTCCTTGAAGTGTATTTATAGCTTAAATCTTTTTTTTTTTTTTTTTTTTTAGATTCGTTTTTTTATTTAGCTTGTTGTC
Organism: Rana kukunoris; assembly: GCA_029574335.1. Classification (NCBI taxonomy): domain Eukaryota; kingdom Metazoa; phylum Chordata; class Amphibia; order Anura; family Ranidae; genus Rana; species Rana kukunoris. Next base: position 448,266,507 of record CM056052.1, read on the forward strand.
TGTACCATAGGGCGGATTTCTCTTCTCTTCCTGTTCCAAAGATCTAACAGGAAGTTAAAGGAAATCTCCCAAGTAAGAGAGAATCCTCACTTATGCCTCGTACACACGACCAGTTGTCCCATTGGGAAACTGGCTGTGTGTATGCTCCATGGCAGTTTTCCCGACAGGAAAACCGCCGGGGATCCTGGCGGGAAAAATGAGAACATGTTCTCTTTTTTCCTGCCGCGATTCCCAGCGGTCTTTTTCCCAGCAGTTTTCCTATGGAAAACACGGCGGTGGAGCATACACACAGCCTGGTTTCCCGGCCAAAGCTCTCATGGCAGTTTTCCTGCCAGGAAAATTGTCCGTATGTAGAGGGATTAAGCTGCCGAGCAGGTTCTCGGCTTTCCCCTCGTGTGTACGGGGCATCAGAAAGTCATTTATGAGATAGTTATCTCATTGGAACCTTTCCCCTTACTTCTTGTTCTGTGGTCAACACTAGTGATGGACGAACATCTGACGGGACGGTTCGCGAACGATAACCGCAAACTTTCGCAAATGTTCGCGAACTGCAAGGTTTGCGGCGGGCCACATTGACTTTAATGGCAGACGAACATTAAAAACCTGCATGTCATATTTGCAGCCACAAAATACTTACTAGCTGTGCACAAATAGTCCCACAACATGGACACTGACCTACCAGAAGTATTAAGCGAAAAACCGGATACAGATGTAAAGTGCCGGCCATTACAGGCCCCAAAAATTACCTGTCAGGCGCTTACCTGACAGCAAACAACTTTGTGTTCTGTCATTTTGGGGGGCCACTGGTTTATCGCACCAGTTATAAAACTTTTTTTTCAGGAAATGTTGTCAATGTGTGTAGCTGAGGTAACGCAGCGAAAGTGGCTCAAATTCTACAGTACACAAATACACCTCCAGTCACAATGCTGCACAATACAAACCACTATAATATGCTTTCTATATTAGAAAGTATATTATAAGTGTATTACACCTATACCAGTCCTTAAAAGGACTTTTGTGGACCTGTTAGGTAATGATATGTGTCACTACAGTCTGCTGTCCCTGCTCCACACAGCAACCTGTCCCTACACTGACAAAAAGTATAGAAGTGTTATGTATTACACCCCTATATACTGCACACCAAATAGTACACCTATACCAGTCCTTAACCACTTAAGGACCGGACCAATATGCTGCTAAATGACCCAAGGGGTTTTTACAATTCGGCACTGCGTCGCTTTAACAGACAATTGCGCGGTCGTGCGACGTGGCTCTCAAACAAAATTCACATCCTTGTCTTCCCACAAATAGAGCTTTCTTTTGGTGGTATTTGATCGCCTCTGCGATTTTTTATTTTTTGTGCTATATACAAAAATAGAGCAACATTTTTGAAAAAAAAAAAACAATATTTTTTACTTTTTGTTATAAGAAAAATCAAATAAACTAAATTTTAGTCAAACATTTAGGCCAAAATTTATTGAGCCACATGTCTTTAGTAAAAAAAAATCATAATAAAAAAAATAGCTACCTAGCGGGAACAGTGACACTAATACAGCGATCAGAAAAATTATCGCTTAGTGACATTGGCAATAGGGAGTGAAAGGGTTAACTAGGGCGGTGATCAAGGGGTTAAAACTTTATTAGGGGGGGGTACGGGGGCTACCCTGGACCTAACACTAACTGCCTGTCACACTGACACTAAATGCAGTGATCAGTACATATATGATCACTGCATTCAGTGACACTGTGACAGGGGGGTGGGGGTGGGCAGAGATCACATCACTTCCTTCTTCCTGTGTTTACACAGGAGGAGGAAGTGACACACGGGGGAGCGCGCGGATTGGCTGGGGGCGATCCGGAGGGGGCGGACAAAAACGAACCGCCGCCCCCTCATCCCGGATCGCTCACACAGCAAACTGGACCGCCGCATGTACCGGGGGGGTCCCGATCGGACCCACGACCCACGTCAAGGCAGCCACATACAGGTACGTTAATGTGCCTGTCCGTGCCATTCTGCCGACGTAAATGTACATGTAGCGGTCCTTAAGTGGTTAAAAGGACTTTTGTGGACCTTTTAGATAGCTATTTGATTCAACACAGCAACCTCTCCCTACCATGACAAAAAGCAGAATATAAAATGGCCACCAGATCCGGTCTATTTATAAGGTAGGGGGTATGTCCATGTGCTGAAATGTCTCAATTGGCTGTCCTGTACACCAGATGTATGTGTCATGGGTCAAAGTTATTTTCAATGTAAAATGGCGGACCGCCACGAATATCGCCAGATGTCCGCCTGTTCGGCGAACGAGCAAAGTTCGCCGCGAAACGACTGCCGGGTGAACCGCCAGGCCATCTCTAGTCAACACAAAAATGTGGAATTTGCTCTCCCTTTCTATTTGGTGACACCAGTACAAGCAGAGGGATGGAACTCCCTAATGGGCTGTTGTTATCGTTTCTTTAGCTGTATTCATTTTTTCTTTTTATCACATTTTAATACATTTTATTTTTATTTAGCCCTTTTGGAACTGTACATAAGCAAACATATCCTCGTCTGACCTCCTTTATTTGCCATAAAGCATAAATGCAGGATTTGATGTGTCACCACTTCCTGCTGCATACAAATGTCATGTCATGAAGTAGTGGAGGTCTGGTGGCGGGTAGATGTCCACTTATATATAGAATATATTATGTATAAAACTGGAAGCATTCGCTAAACTGCATAATTGGAGTTCATTTATATTGTGAAATTCCCTGATTGCTTTACTTTTGCATTTGCTGAAGGGCACTTTGTTACTGTGCCAGCTTGGCGCTGTTCCAAGCTGCTTCCCAATGACTAGTTCTGTTTTTCTCAGTGATGGAGGTTTTTGTCCCAAAAGCATTTCTAGACTTCCAACTCTAATGCCATAGAGACGACCATGAAGCCAGAAAAGTGATTATACAAGGCACTCTGTTACATTATAATGGATTTTTTTTATATACCAAATAGAATTTTTTATTTTCCATCTACTGAAGGTTCTTTCTGGCTTTTCACCTATACACATCAATCTTGAGTCTGAATTGGCACATCATTCCTAAGTCTGCATTACCCTGACTGTGTGTTACAGCTTGGAGTGGCCATACTGCCTGTGCAACATGTGCTTTTGTGTAGGTGGCCCATCAAGGAAAACAGCCTGCATATATGTAAAGCAACTGCGACAAATGTCGGAAGGGGCCCTTTTCAGCCTGTGTGTCTCACAGCTGTACAGTTTCATTATGCTCTTATTTTCTTTTGAAGCTGCCAGCAAATTAATATTCATGAGAATTCAGGGGACAGTACACCGTTTGTTTGCCAACACAGATCATGGCCACTGCTCTTTTAACAAACTTGCATGGCTGGAAATTTCCGATGCACCAGTATGGCCAGACATTTTCCATTGCGTGCCAGTAATTTATGTAGTAGCTCTTATGCCGCGTACACACGGTCGTTTTTTTGCGATGATTGAAAACGTCGTTTTTCAAACTTCATTTTCCAAAACGACGTTGCATACACACCATGGTTTTTCTACAAAGCTCTAGCAAAGCGTGGTGACGTATACCACGTTCGACAGCACTCTTTTCCATTGAAGCTCCGTCTCATAACTTGCTTCTGAGCATGCGCGGGTTTAAAAACGTAGTTTTCAACATCGTTTTGCCCACACACCATCACTTTTTATGACACAAAAAACAACCGACCGTGTGTACGCGGCATTACAGTAGCTTTCAGTGCAAATTTACAGTTGCCATTATTCACAAAAATGTGTTATTATACATTGGAGTGTGTCTTTTATCCAATGTATAGTATCAATGTAATATTCAAGGGCCAGTCCATCCAGAGGAGATAGTTTAATTATAGGTGGAGAATGGTTGACTAAGTCATCTCCTAGGGTTTTGTATTACGGTATATGTGGAGTATGGTGGACTAAATCATCCCCTGGGGTTTTGTATTGTAGGTAGAGTATGGTTGATCTCCTAGGGTTTTGTATTATAGGTGGAGTATGGTTGACTTGGTCATCTCCTAGGGTTTTGTATTATAAGTGGAGTATGGTTGACTTAGTCATCTCCTAGGGTTTTGTATTATAGGTGGAGTATGGTTGACTTGGTCATCTTCTAGGGTTTTGTATTATAGGTGGAGTATGGTTGACTTAGTCATCTCCTAGGGTTTTGTATTATAGGTGGAGTATGGTTGACTTAGTCATCTCCTAGGGTTTTGTATTATAGGTGGAGTATGGTTGACTTGGTCATCTCCTAGGGTTTTGTATTATAGGTGGAGTATGGTTGACTTAGTCACCTCCTAGGGTTTTGTATTCTAGGTGGAGTATGGTTGACTTAGTCATCTCCTAGGGTTTTGTATTATAAGTGGAGTATGGTTGACTTAGTCATCTCCTAGGGTTTTGTATTATAGGTGGAGTATGGTTGACTCAGGCTGCATACACACGATCGGTCAAAACCGATGAAAACAGACTGAAGGTCCGTTTCATCGGTCCAAACCAATCGTGTGTGGGCCCCATCGGTCAGTTATCCTTCGGTCAAAAAAAGGAGAACTTGCTTTAAAATTTAACAGATGGACGCCTAACCGATGGGTCAAAAACGATCGTTAGTATGCAAAAGCATTGGTTAAAAATCCGCGCATTCTCAGAATCAAGTCAACGCATGCTTGGAAGCATTGAACTTCGTTTTTTTCAGCACGTTGTTGTGTTTTACTTCACCGCGTTCTGACCCGATTGTTTTTTTAACCGATGGTGTGTAGGCACATCAGACCATCAGTCAGCTTTATCGGTTAACTGATGAAAACGGTCCTTCGAACTGTTCTCATCAGATGGACTGATCGTGTGTACACGGCCTTATTCATCTCCTAGGGTTTTGTATTATATGTGGAGTAGGGTTTAATTAAATAGAAATAACAAATGTTGTGTTTTCTTGCATTCTAGCTTGTTTCCTTGACTCAATGGCTACTCTGGGTCTGGCTGCCTACGGCTATGGGATCCGATATGAATTTGGGATATTCAATCAAAGGATTCTCAATGGATGGCAGGTAATGAAATACATTTAGCGGTACTTGAAAAATGTTTTTAATTAGTATTAAAAGAAATGACCTTTCATCTTTCAGGTGTGACCCTTCTCATGGTAACAATTTCTGTATGTTAAAGTTGAACTGCAATTAGACTGGGTTCACACCCGAGTCCTGTGATTCTTTGGCTCTGTTTCAGGGCTGAATTCAGGCACAAATTCGGCCCCGATTTGTCCTTGAAACAGAAAACAGAGCCGCATCCTTTGGAGGTGTGAACCCACCTTAAACTACTGTTTATACTTTAATTGGAGAGGGTTTAACCCCCTGTTTGGCTTTTACCAACATTTTACCCTTTAGGGAGATTCTTTCTCACTCTCTTTTCTGGTAATCTGCGTAATCAGGACAGAAGGTGATAGAAAATCTAACATTTTACAGTTTTCACTAGAATAGGTCAGTGGACTTTTACTTCGGACATTGACAATTTTCAAAGTTGTGATTTCCCTTCAATTTGGGCAATGATATTCAGGTCTAGAAAAATCCAACTCTCTATGTAAATGGTGCCACTCCTTAGGCCTCATGCACACTTGAGTGTTTAGTCTATGTGTGTCAAATCCAGGCAAATCCACATGGAATACCTGACCATAGAGCCCTAAACATACAGCCCTACAGCCCTAAACACATCTTTTACTCGGTTCAGCTTCCAACTGCTGCTTACTTAAGCCCAAACTAGATTTCGACTGGCTGCTGACAGGTAGGGTTGCCACCATCATTTTTCAGGTAGAACTTTAGTCAGTCAGGCAGCAGAGAGATGATGTAATCTCTCTGCTGCCTGCACAGTGAGGGCGGAAGTTACTACAGGGATGCATGGTGGGCCCCTGGGTGATGAGAGATGATGTCATCTCTCTGCTCACCCGCCCACCGGCTCGTTGATTGGCCAGCCGCCCACAGAGCAGCCCAGCTGACCACCCACTTTCTCACCCGCCGCCAAGGCACACAGAGCCACCCGGAAGCTCACGCTGTCACGCGCCCACTCTATCACCCGCGGAGCCGCTCCACTCATACCCACAACTTGTCACAGACCTGCAACTAATTTCTCCAGAGTGGAAATTGCCACGTTACCCCCCAACTGGATCCGCCCCTGCCTCCCTCCCTTACCAGCAGCTATATGCATATGTGTGGCAGCACAGCCATGCGCTTTAACACTGACTTACAACATGGATTTAGCTGCCATTACTGCTCTGAGCTAGGAACATGTACACTCAGCACTCCCGCCCTGGCTCTGACTGTTCCCAGTCACTGTTTACAATTGTGTGCTGGTGGGTTGAGCTTGTGATCACTGCAACAGACAATCGTATGACTGGGAAACCCATGTAACGCCTCTGGTGTTAAGAGCTTTAAAGGGCTGGCTCTTGCTGACTGAAAGAGTTAACAACCGTTATAGATATAAGCTGCACAAGGGTGACTCAACTAGATTTGCATTGAGAGAAGAGCACTTAGGCCCAACCACTGTGTAGCACTGCAAAGTAGTGAGGAACAGCCTTTGTATGTCAAGTATAACGTATGTACCGTAATTAAAATGTATGGTTGCCTTCATGTACATGTATAATTACAAGCTATACATAGAAGTTTTTTTTTTTTTTAAAACCACTAACACACATTGCTTAACATTATTTGTAGCAAGTAGGACTCTAATGCCCCATACACACGACCAGTTTTCCCATCGGAAAAACTGTGATGAGAGCTTCTGGCCGGGAATTCTGACCGTGTGTATGCTCCATTACAGTTTTTGCGAGGGGAAAACTGACGGAAAAAAAACGAGAGCAGGATCTCCTTTTTTTTCCCGTCAGGAAAAAATCTTAGCGGGAAAACCGTTCATCTGTATGCTTTTCCGACGGGAAAAAAGACGTGCACGCTCGGAAACAATTTGACGCATGCTCAGAAGCATAAAACTTCATTTTGTCGGCTCGTATTAGTCTTTTACGTCACCACGTTCTTGGCAGTCAAAAGTTCACGGACTTTTGTGTGACCGTGTGTATGCAAGGCAGGCTTGAGAGGAATTCCGTCGTTGAAAACCATCGTTTTTTTTCCCTACAGGAAAAGTGGTCGTGTGTACGAGGCATTAGGCTACTTACGCACAGGCAAATAACAGCGGGAATAATCTGCTGATTGCTGCAGCTGATTTTGCCACCTATGAGTGGACAGCCACTGATAGCTGCCGCCAACCTCTCAGTGGCGGACACAGCAACTGCTCTGGGGTGACAAAAACAGCTGCAGGAACCAAAAGATTCATGTCGTTGTCGTTCACACTGGGGCTAGTCGTCCGTGCAAATATAGCCTTACACGAATATCTTAAAACATAGTTTTCCCCTTTTATAATATTTTCGAGTGTCCAAATATATCACACTAATTTATTTTATTACAGATACTTGTACTGTATATCGCTGTCCATTTACGCAGCACTTTACATATGTTTGTATTGTACATTCACTTCAGTCCCTGCCCTCAAGGTGCTTACAATCCAAAGCACCTAACTCGCATTCATACATACATACATTTACTAGGGCCAATTTAGAAAGGAGCCAGACAACCTTCCAGAATGTCTTAGGAGTGTGGGAGGAAACCGGAGTACCTGGTGAAAACCCACGCAAGCACACTAATGTAACAGCAATCGACAGTTCATCCAAAAAAAAACATTTCTCATTAAATCGAATTCTGTATCCAACTTAATATTGCCACATTGTGAATCTCTTTAATACTTCATGCCACCAGGACAAGTGCTGTAAACCTCCACCATGTATGGCCACCCCTGCAGTTTGACCTCTAAATAATAGGTCAGAATAATAGCAGCAAGCTCTTGGCAACTCCTGTTCACTCCCAGCGATCCTTTCCCGGACAGGTTCCATCAAAGTTTTCCTCAATTAAAAAATCAAACATCCGTAATGCTTTCTGTATTTACTTGCCACTTGCTGTCCTAGCCCTACGCTTGCTTGCCTCTCGACGCGCCTGTCCCCTTTAGACAGCCTCAGTGTACCGGCTAATGTGTGATGACATCATCAAAGCAAACCTCACCTTTTGTGTTACTTCCAATATAGACTTCATCAGAGACTCTTGATGAAGACCATATCTTGCATAACATGTAAGGTGGGGTTTCCTTTGATGACGTCATCACACATTAGCATGCCTACAGGCTGTAGTGGCTTCTGAGAGCTGAAACCATTTTTTTGTGAATTACGCCTTCAATGTGATCACTAGGCCATAGCCGTCTTTGTATCAAGGTATTTTCGACAGCCAAATTGATACCAAGCTGCAGCACAAAGTATCGGCTGCCATCTGTCAATGGGAGAACCTATTTTTTATGTATCCTCAGCATGGGGCATCGTGTTGAGGAACATTAACATAGAGATTAATGCCAGAGAGGTTATGTATATAAAGAATTAAAAATAAAAACCCTCCCAAAAAAAAAACACATTTACTATGTTCAGCATGAATTGTTAAAAGTTACAATTATTTGTTATATTGTTGACAAATCTTCCTTGTAAAGCATTATTTATTCCTCTCTTTTGCCACAGGTGGAGGAGGCTGATGACTGGCTTCGGTATGGGAACCCCTGGGAGAAGGCTCGTCCTGAGTTCATGCTTCCTGTACATTTCTATGGCAGAGTGGAGCGCACTGCTGAGGGTGCTAAATGGGTGGATACACAGGTTTGTATCTGTGCATACTAGAACAGAGACCATCAAATGGCTGTCTGTCTAACATCATTCACCTTAGTTATATTATGTATATGAAAGAATATTATTGGGCACATTTGCATGTGTATTTTATTTAAACAATTGACTTGCAAATAAAATCATTACTGCTTAAAGTGGATGTAAACCCTCCATACACCCATCCTCAGATGATACACAGAGATTAACCAAATCTCCCTACATAGGTTTTATATGTATATCTGCTGTTTTCACATTTATATACTGTTTAGAAAGTTCAGATTTTGTTAGGAGATTTTCTCTTCCTGGTTAACACAGAGTGTGATGTCTGGGCATACAGCCAAGATAGCCAACATTGCTGATTGGAGGAAAGGCACACACCCCTCTCCTCAGGCAGAGACTCTCATGCCCTGTACAGACGATCGGTTCATCCGATGAAAACGGTCTGATGGATTTTTTCATCAGATATTCGATGAAGCTGACTTTCATCAGTCTTGCCTACACACCATCAGTTAAAAAACCGATCGTGTCAGAACGCGGTGACGTAAAACACAACAACATGCTGAGAAAAATAAAGTTCAATGCTTCCGAGCATGCGTCGACTTGATTCTGAGCATGCGTTGTTTTTTAACCAATGGATTTCCCCAAAGACGATCGTTTTTTTTCTATCGTTTTTTTTTTTAACCATCAGATTTTTAAACAGGTTCTAGGTTTTTTTCACTGATGGGGAAAAAACCTTATAGTGCCCACACACGATCGGTTCGTCTGATGAAAATGGTCTATCAGACAGTTTTCATCAGATGAAGTGATCGTGTGTATGCGGCATTAGAGCTGTTTTGTAATAGGAGCTGCTCTCTGATAATCTATTTTAGCAACCTCCTTTGACAAAAGATTCAGGCTGCCTTTGTCTAAAAAGTCAAAAAATATGTCAGGAGTTCTCATGCTGAGAACAGAGGAACCGTTCAGAAGAGAGCTGTAAGACTTAGCTCATTGAAATGAAATAATAAAATACTGCAAATATATGTGCCCAGCTCAAATTTCATGAATCGGGTTTACATCCACTTTTAGGCCTTGTACACACGAGCAGACACATTTGTTCAAATCGGTCAGACAGACCAATTTGAACAAATCTGTCTGCTGGGATGTATTGGTTTGATCGTGACGTGTCGGTGACGTGGCGGTGACGTTGACGCCGCCACGTCACCGCACCAGGAAGTGAATTACTTCCGCGCATGCGTCGAATCCATTCGACGCATGTGCAAGAAGATATGTCTGCTGGTTAGCGTACTAACCAGCAGACATATCGGGCCGACGGGTTCCCAGCCGACAGATTTCAAAGCATGCTTTGAAATCTGTCGGGTGGCCAAATCCGTTGGCTCGCCTGTACACACGATCGAATCTGTCTGCCGGGACGGTCAGGCCGACCGTTTCCAGCAGATAGATTTGATCGTGTGTACGTGGCCTAAGGAATACTTTTGAAAGATCGTTCAAAAGCTGGGGAATAAATCGGAAAATCACTTTTAGCAATGAGCAATCATTATTGCTTCTTAAAACGGAACTAAATCCATCAATCAAAAAATTGCATTCAGAAAATGCCGAAAATGATAACTTAATGATCACAGTTGCTTGTTTTCTCAACTCCATGGCAACTGCAGATCCGACCGAGGCTAAGATGGCAGCTTCCTTTTCTTTAAAGGTTCCACTGTAAAGTAGCCCTAAATGGTCCAAGCATCAAATGGGGACAGGGATCAGTGCGTTTGTAGGCATGGTACCATGCGATTTGGTGCAGTGCATTTTTAAAAGTTGTGCATGCACTACTTTTCCTCAAATAGAGATGGTGAATCCCCCTAACGGGGGCACAAACAGCACTGAAGACCTTACATTTATTCTAATCCCTCTCCACTCTATCCAAAACTAAAAGAAAATGCCTTTTGGGTATACTTTATCAGCTTAAACAGATTAGTCCTGCAAGCTTTTTTTTAAATATAAGTAGAGCTTTCTGAAATCTTCGCCACCTATAACATTAATAAGACATGCTACTTTCTGTTTGTATGTTATTTGTCCAAATTTACATAGTAGTATTATGTTTATCTAATGAGCGGATGGTCTTCTGTTCCTCTGTAGGTTGTGCTTGCGATGCCTTATGACACTCCTGTTCCTGGCTATAAAAACAACACTGTGAACACCATGAGGCTTTGGTCAGCAAAGGCACCAAATGAATTCAACCTGAAAGAGTGTAAGACTTAAATGTATTTCCTGTGCTTTTATCACCCATTGTGACAACCTAGTAGTGGCGATAGTAGTACACGGAGGCTAAGCACATATGACCCATGCTGGGTGTATGTAGGCAGGAAGGACCAGGTTGGTGGAGGTGGAAATAACAAGTAGTGAGCAAAGTCAATCCAATGCCAGTGACTTTGCCACCCTGTGTAAAGAAGACAATTTTACTCCCATTCTTAATGCCAGTTAAGCATGCAGTGCTCTGTAGAAGGTCTATGTAGAAGCATAGTGATGCTGTTGAGGGCAGCAAGGTTAAAAACAGGTTTGTGGCCTCTAAAGCCTGGTATACACAGTCAGTTTTTTTTTTTTTTTTTAGGCTAAAATCAGTGGGGCTGAACATAAAAAACTCAAGGACCTCGCAGTACTAACTATGCAATGGTAGAATAGCGACCTCCCTGCTATGCTATTGTGTTATGATAGGGATACAAGACCCCATCCGCGCCAGAACATGCTGGTCAGCGCTTGCAGCCATTGGCTGCAAGTGCTGATCGGATTCCAATTGACTTCTGGATTTCCAGCATGCTCATTTAAGAGAAGCTGGTCAAGAAGCTGTACGCAGAGGTCGAAAGTTGGCTGATGACTGCCGACTTGACCGTTTTCCGGCCCATAGGTAACTAGCATAAGAGGCCCTATAGCTGGTGAGTTGTCAGCATCAGATTACTTATGTGACATGGCCCTTAAAAAGGAAGAAAATTTTCATCTTCAAGTTTTACCTATAGGTAAGCCTATATTAAGGCTTACCTATAGGTAGTGTAAATTAGAGGTCGACCGATATGGGTTTTTCTCTGGCCGATGCCGATTATTTAGAAATCTGGGTGGCCGATGGCCAATATATGATGCCGATTTTTGCGGCCGATATTTTAGGCCGATTTTTATTTTTATTGGTGGCACTGGCTCGTGGCACTGGATGGCACTAATTGGCACTGGAAGGAAGATGGCACTAGCAGAAGGCACTTATTGGCACTGGCAGGTTGCACTGGATGGCACTGAAAGATGGTACTAGCAGGTGGCACTGATTGGCAGATGGCACTGGTTGGCACTGGTTGGCACTGGCAGGTGGCAATAGTTAGCACTGGTTGGCATTGGCAGGTGGCACTGATGGCTTTAGTTGGCACTGGTAGGTGGCACTGGATAGCACTGGCAGGTGGCACTGGATGGAAGGTGGCACTAACTGGCACTGGATGTGCCACTGGTATTGGCACTGGCAGGTGGCATTGGCGGATGGCACTGGATGGAAGGTGGCACTAATTGGCACTGGATGGGGGCACTGGTATTGCCACTGGCAGATGGCACTGGATGGCAAGTGGCACTGGCAGGTGACACTGGTTCAAAAAAATTGTGTCACCCCCCTCAGTACAGACCCCCTCTCCATCCAGTATATACACCCCCCCTGCCCCCCGTAGTACAGACACCAGTGAGCAGTGTGTATCCCACGAGCGCGGGTCCCACCTCCACTGTGGGCGTAAACAGAGGAGGGACACCGCGCTGGGTGGCCACGGCTCCGGAGCTAGGCCGGGGCCGCAGTCTTTCCTGATGCTGTGACCGTGGCGGCAATCCGCGAATCCGTGGATTGCCGCCGTGGTCACAGCATCAGGAAAGGCTGTGGCTTCGGCCTAGCTCCGGAGCTGTGGCACCGCTAGCGGGATTTGTAAAATATCGGCCTGATTTGGATAAAAATCGGCCGATGCCGATTTCTCAGACGGCCAAATATCGGCCGATATATCGGCCTGTCAATATATCGGCCTGTCGATATATCGGTCGACCCCTAGTGTAAATATCTCCTAAACCTATACCGTTTAGGAGATATTTAATGTATGTCACTGGCGCATGCACTCTGAAGGAACGGCCGTCCGTGCCGTTTCTTCAGAGCACTGTGCCCTAACTGCCGGCTCCTGCTTGCTCGGGAATCCGGAAGGAAGACCGGTTATAGATGGACACTGTATACATCGATGACATTGCATCGTTTTGAGGTAAGGTAAGTTTTACATAATGTATACTAGCATATTATGCCTTTGCCTTGCAGGTAAGACAAAAAAAATAAAATGAAGCCAAAAAAAAAAATGTTTTAATAACTCATTGATTGAGCAGCTTGTCAGGTTTCCCATTGGAAGAGAACAGTAACACAGATTTACTGTAGGTGCTGCTGGCAGCAGGTCATACATTCCTAATTGCAATTTTTGTGCTGGTCTTTACATGATTAAACTACAAATACATTTATGAAACTGCATCTGCTGGCTACAAGGCCCAATGTTCTCTCTTCTTCTGACCTTGCAAATTACAGCAGGCTTTATCAGCTAAAATGAAAGCCTCTTAATGATATATGCTTTACAAAGGCCTGTATAGCAATTTGTAAGCTGAAGACTGTTTTCCTGGGCAAGTCCAAAAATAACAGCAGTCATAATAGTGCCATTGATAGCTGACATCCAGAATGTGCTCTCTGGTGGCACGTTCTAATTGTTCATGGTGCAGTTGACATTTATACTGGAAAGGATCCTGGAAAGTGATGTCAGTTTTCTCTGCTTTCCCAAGTAAATCATTTGCACATAATAACAGATTGTACACTCAGCACAAATAAACCACAGCCAATTGTATTGTGTTTGAACACAATGGGCAGTGCTGGAGCCCATATAAACCAATCGCACTTGAGTTTTTTAAAAGTTACATCGAATACAGTGAGAATACAAACAGGAATAACAATCTGATATGTCCTAACCATTGCTTACTTTATTTTATTTAAAACGGAAGCATGGGATTATAAAAACAAAACAAAAACAATCATACTTGCCTAGATGGCTGCAGTACTGATCCCAGCTGCAGCTTTCCCCTGCCGCCTCTAAGACCGTGAACTGAGTAATCAAACGATACTGATCGTTTAGCTCTCGATCTTAAATCTGCAGAGACTGTCATCGTTGTCTCTCTGCGCTGCCCCTCCAGTGCTCAGTGTTGGATTATGGAGGAGGAGGGAGGGACTGGCTCAGGCTCTCAGTTACTTGTTGAGAGGCTGAGCCAGCTGCCGGTCCAGGCATCTGGGTGGATATTGACCATATGGTTGGGATCTTTTCAGAACCTGAACCGGGTCTTTGATGTCTGCTTTAGCCTGCTGTTGGCTCAAAACGAGTCACAAGAGTGCAGAACTATCTGAACTCTTATGATCAATAGAAGAAGTACAGCCAAAAAAGCCTTGGCTATACTTCCCCTTTAATACAGGTACTTACAGTATATTTTCACCAGTTTACACACCACTTTACATCATTTTCTGCCCATGAGGAGCTTATAATCTAAGGTCTTTACCTTGTATGACAACTTAGACATCAAGCAGTTAACCTACCAGCATGTTTTTGAAGTCTGGAAAGACTGGAGTACCCAAAAGAAACAAACCCATGCAAGCATAGGAAGAACATGCAAACTTCATGCAGGTAGTGTGTGAGCGGGAGCCTACAGTCACGGCACGGGCCCTATAGAAATGGCACAATCATGCCCTTTATAAAGTGCACATGCTTTGATGACATCAGTACAAGCATATATGGTAAATATCTCCTAAACTGTGTAGGTTTAGAAGATATTTCCCTTATCATAGGCTTACCTGTAGTGGAAAGTGGTCTCTAAAGGTTTAGGGCCAGATTCAGCAACACTTGCGCTGGAGTATTTCGATATGCGCCGCGTAACTGTGAAGATGAGCCGTCGTTTCTATGTGCCCGTACCCACCAAACTAGATGCGCCCAATAACGGGCCATTTGCGACCGGCGGAACGTTCCGACGCCAGAGTATCGTCAGCGCTTAATTTCGCTTGGCGCATCAGTCGCGCCTATTGATTTCCCCTGCAAATATGCAAATGAGGGATTTTTCCCAATTCACGAGTGGATTAGCACCATACGCTGGCTACATGCACCGCGCGTATCTCGTCCGTCCGACGCAAAGTTATTTCTACAAATAGCTGCTTTATCTTTACTCCAGATGGCCACAGGTCAGCAGGAGAGCAGCTACAGCAGCGTTACCGACGATAAGAGCTAGCTGAGCACCCCCACTTGCAGGACAACACCTCTGTCCATGCTTGTCTGTCAAATTTTACAGCCATGGAGGAAGACATCATAGGTCTCCATAGCCGAGATGACGGCTGACAGCTCCTGGCCATTAAAGTTCAGCTTTCTCCTGTGTGTTTGCGGGGAACGGGAGCAGCCATCTCAGAACAAAAGTAACATCACTGCGGGGAGGGGGAGCAGGATATACTTTAGTGCCGGAATGGCGCTTCTACGGGCGCATTTAAACGCCCAACGGAAGGCATTGCGCTGACGTTTCCCGTGAAGTGGTGCCGACGGAAGTTGTGAGCATGCGCACAAAGGGGGCGAGTGGAGCCTCACTCACTGCGCATGCTCCGTGGTTGATGCGCTGAACGTAAGCCTCTGCGCTGGGCTCCGCCCATCATTTACATATGATCACACCCACTTCCCCTTGCGTCGGGTTACGCCAACGCATTATCGTTACTCTGGCGCAAGTTTACGCGCAACTGCTATGTGAATAACAGTACTTGCGCTGAAAGGGTCGTCAGAGTAACGTAAATGAGAAGCGTTACTCTGGAGCAAAGATGCTCTCATCTACCTGAATCTGGCCCTTAGTCTTTAAGTGGTTGAACTGACCTCATTTGTAGACCAAAGTTCACCCCTTTAATCTAAAAGAACCAAGAGATACATTGTTTCTCTTTATCTCAGCTGTTGATAAACCTTTGTCTGCTGAGTTTCTTTATTTTTATGACAGCTGAGCAGAGAAGGCTCTGCACTTGTTTATTATGAATCGTGGAAATGCTGTATTAAGACCGTGAGGGGGGTTGAATCGAGATCACAATTTTTTAACGATTTAATTGTGCAGCTCTACTATATATATATATATATATATATATATATATATATATATATATACACACACAGTATATAGATCGATATATATCTATATATAGATACATCTCTCTCTCTCTCTCTCTCTCTATATATATATCTATGTATATATATATATATAGATATATATATATATATATATATATAATCTCTCTCTGGCTAAGTGGAAGTTGGTTACCGTCAGCAGCTTTCTATTTTGGTCGGCTCCCTCTGCGGTTGCTGTACGTTTACTGCAGCTGGCTCGTCACAGCCATGTAGACAAAGGCTTCTGTCAACACCTTTTATTAGGAGAGGAGGCAGGGAACCATTGGAAGGATTAGAACAGTGAGCAGCTCTTATGATTATCTCCACAATTCTTGAGCGACTATATAAGGCAAATATGTCAGTTCCAGACCATTGCTATTTAAGGTTGAGCTTTGACAAGGACATCACTTTCCATGCTTTGGAATATACCATAAGGTTAATTAATTATTTAGAGCCTGGGAAAGGTCATGTGAGTTTAGTTTCATGAGAAGCAGATCATTAAATCATGACATTCCTATGTGTCTTTTTAGATATACGTGTTTGTAATTCTAGACACTGGGAGGCAAACAAGTGTTGAATATAAAACAGCAAAGACTACCAATGCCTGCCTGCTCTTTTCACATTATAAGCATTATAACCTCTGCAAAAGTTTCATCTATTTAAAGTGATTGTAAAGGCAGAAGTTTTTTTTAGCTTAAAGGGGTTGTAAAGGTTTGTTGTGGTTTGTTTTTTGTAACAAACATGTTATACTTACCTCCTCTGTGCAGTGGTTGTGCACAGAGTGCCCCCCCCCCCTCCCAGCACTCTTCCCCGTATCAAGTGCCCTCTCGGAGACCTGCTTTCCAAGGGGGCACACATGCAGGCTTGCTTCCAAGTCCTGCTGCTGCGTCCATTGACACAGACAGTAGGACATGGCTCCACCCCTGACTCTGTCACTGGATTTGATTGACAGCAGCAGGAGCCAATGTGGATCTGTCCAATGAAGACTCGAGACAGCGGCTGGAGCTGTGGGGCTTGTTCTGGTTGCTGGAAATATGGAGTTCAGGTAAGTAAAAGGGGGGCTCTGGGGGGCTGCTGCACTACAGAAGGTATTTCACCTTAATGCATAGGAATGCATTAAAGGGGTTGTAAAGGACACATTTTTTTCATAATAAGCATCCTTTACCTGTAGACATTCCTCTTTTCACTTCCTCATTGTTCGTTTTTGCTTAGAAGTTGCTATATTTCTTCTCTGTTCTGTTCACTTCCTGCTTGTCTGATTCCTACTCACCACCGTGAAGGGAGACTTTACTGGGGTGGTCAGTGATGTGCTTGCCCCCTCCAGGGAACTACATCTGTGCGGCAGGACACTCTCTATGTGTTAAATACTTCAAGGAGGTGTGAATTACTGGGCGTGCCGCAATGCGTTCTGAGAAATGTAGTTCTTACATGAACGAGCGTCGCAAAACAGGAAGTGAATGAGATAACAGAAACTAGAACGCCGGAGGTGATATAGATGAAGGAATTTAATAGGTATTTACTTGTTTTTTAACAGAATCATTACACTATTCTGTCTGTCTACCTTGCAGACATTAATTTTAGGCAATTTTTTTTTTCCTTTACAACTTCTTTAAAGGAGGTGTAAAGTTTTTTTTTTTTCACCCTAATGCAACTGGTAAAGGCGGCCCCCGGTTTTACTTACCTGAGCCCAAATCTGCTGTGCGTGTCTCCTGGCGTCCTCTTTTCCTCGGAGTCTGGCCGTCGATTGACTAGATTTGCTAGACTGATTGCTGCGCAGCCATTGGCTCGCGCTGCTGTCAATCACATGCAATGACGTGGCGTGACGAGGGTTGGGCCGTGTGATACAGTCGGCGGCGCGCCCGCAAGCTAACTCCCTTGGGAGAGCGCTTTCTATAAAGGGGGTTAGCTGATGTGGGGAGGAGCCAAGACAGCCACAGAGGGACCCCAGAAGACCAGGGTCAGGGCCACTGTGTGCAAAACGAGCTGCACAGTGGAGGTAAGTATAACATATTTGTTATTTTAATTTTTTTTAATGGGAACCTTTAGTGTCCCTTTAAGGTGAAAAACCACAAGGATTTACAACCCCTTTAATGCATCCTATGAATTAAGATAAAAAGCCTTTTATGTTCAGCAGTGCCTTTAGTCGGAAAAAACTCCACGGTTTTGTTGTCGGAATGTCCGATCGCATGTACGCGGCATAAGGAAGAGTGGGCCAAACTTCCAGCTCAGCCAACGTCATTTGGTTGTATCTCAGCAATGCCATTTGCAGAGTCCCTGGTGGGGAGCTTTACTGTCACTAAGAATATTGTCTGTTTCTCTTGTTGATCTGATCTGTGGTGTTCAGCTCAGAAAAACAACTATACCTTGGCAGGGCGAAAGTTCAACTAGTGATAAGAGTCACGATCTCTGCTGGTATTGATCCAGCTCACACACTGTTACATGCATGTGCTGTAGTAAAGCTAATATATCATTTTAATAATGCCGATAGGAATATTGGATCTGCTATATAAAACGTGACTGTAATGCATCAGATGTCTCCAGCAAAGACTTCATTGGCAATGGAGAATGGCATAACTTTTATGTTTAAAATCTTAGGGCTTGTTTATACTTGCAGTTGGGGTGTGGTAAAAGCATGCAGGTGAGTCTCCTTTTTACTGCCCCCCAACCATTTCCCCTTAAAGCGGAGTTCCACCCAAAATTGGAACTTCCGCTTATCCCACTTCTCACCCCCTTACATGCCACATTTGGCGTGTAATTTTTTTGGGGGGGTGGGGGCTTCAGGAGGAGTGGGACTTCCTGTCCCACTTCCTCCTTCCGCCGAGGGGCTGGTAAGGCGATTAGCTTAATCGCCTTACGGCAGCCCCTCCCTGTAGGCGATCGCCTGTCCAATCGGATGGCGCAGCGCCGCTCGCGCATGCGCAGTGACACTCGCGCATGCGCAGTGACACTTGCGCATGTGCAGTGGGTGCCCGGCCGTGAAGCCGAAAGCTGTCACAGCCTGGTGCCCATAATTAGGATGAAGACGCCGGGGAGGAGAGGAGCGGAGCCCTGGCTGGCGCGTCGCTGGAACGTGGAGCAGGTGAGTGTGTGTTTATTAAAAGCCAGCAGCTAAACTTTTTGTAGCTGCTGACTTTTAATAAACACGAAAAATGCCTGGAACGCCCCTTTAAGCTGCAGAAGCAGCGGACAGGGCAGTACTGGTGAACTGGGCCCACGCCGCAACTGGACTTGGCTTTTAGGGTTGAAATAAGCAGTGTGGAAAGGACAATAATGCCTCCTCACTGCCTGTCAAATGCCCTCTGAGAAGCAATCCACCTTGGAGCCCCTTGTTTTTTGTTCATCTTATAATAGTAACAAACCATTTTCTTTGCTGCATCAAATTGGTGTTCTTACTTCCGTTCTTTCCCTTGAGGATACATAAGCAGTATGTTATACCTCTTCTTTTTTTTATTAATTATTTAATTTACCATTTTGTCTACTGGCGGGTTGCATGATGTACTGGATCCTCAAGGGCTGACAACATTATGCCCTGCACTCACAATCGTTCCTCAGTCTTCAAGGTTGAATAATGCTCGGTGGCGGTCATTCAACGTTGAAGACTGGGGACATCTTGTGGCAAAAAGAGGTACTACATAAGACTGCTGCGGATTGAAGCCAGAGCTGCCTTTTTATTTATTTATTTTTTATTAAACCTTTTTGGGGATATTTAAGAAAAAAATTGTCTGAACTGAATTAACATGGCCGCATACTGACCTTATAAATAAGATCCCTTCGCTTGTATGTTTTACAGTTAATGTTGGTGACTACATCGAGGCTGTGTTGGACAGAAATCTGGCTGAAAATATCTCCCGAGTTCTCTACCCCAATGATAATGTAAGTCTTTTTTTCAGTAATCTCTGACATCAGTTTTAGTTTGAGTCTCCTGTGAGCTACTGTGAACTAAATGCAGAAAATTACATTTCAGACTTTAACATTTTCTTGCAGTTCTTTGAAGGCAAGGAGCTGCGGCTGAAGCAAGAGTACTTTGTGGTAGCGGCTACGCTCCAAGACATCATCAGGAGATTCAAGTCTTCTAAGTTTGGATGCCGCGATCCAGTGAGAACCTGCTTTGACACTTTTCCAGATAAGGTAAGGTCTGCGTTATAGAAAGGTTACTACAATGTGTGTGCAAAGACATGAAATGGTGAGCTTCTTTGGGGAAGGGACTGCTATAAACTATCCTCTATAAGGAGCTATCGTGACTAAATATATAAAAGCTTGGTGTAAAATCAAAGCCCACTGTTGTACTGAACTAGTTTTTGTAATGGCCTATAGTCCCAGAAGCCAGATATTTGTGAATCATTATGTAATAAAGGAGACTTAATACTAGACTAACCACTGTGTGTGATTTATGAGATTCAGTTTGAGCCTTCTGGCGCACTGCTAAGTAACTACACAAACAAGTAAGGGCCCTTTCACACGTCCGCCTCCACTCGTCCGTTTTTACAAGTCCGTAAACGGACTTGTAATGGTTCCCTATGGGATGCATCCGCTAACGTCCGCAAAGATCCGCGTCCATCTGGATCCGGTTTTTCGTACGGAAAAAAACCCTATTTTTCTTCCGTCCGGCGGAACGAATCAGATGAAGACGGACAAACGGTCCGTTTTCATCCGATTCCCCATAGGGGAGATCAAAAAACAAGAAAACAATAACTGTGGAGAGGTATTGATGGTCGGACTTTGAGGCCAAGGAAGTAGGTAAAAAATAAAAATTTTAATATTACCAATTAAACATAACAGTATAAATGCATAGTAACAATTATATAAAAAAAAAAACAATAATACATATACATGGAAAAACCGCTGTATACAAAATCCCTAAAGTGGCGACTTTAGGGATTTTGTATACAGCGGTTTTTCCATGTATATGTATTATTGTTTTTTTTATATAATTGTTACTATGCATTTATACTGTTATGTTTAATTGGTAATATTAAAAATTGTATTTTTTACCTACTTCCTTGGTCTCAAAGTCCGACCATCAATACCTCTCCACAGTTATTGTTTTCTTGTTTTTTGATCATATATACGGATGTGGCCCATGTGAGTGCAATTCCCTTGTATTTTCTTATCCCTTTCCATTCCCCTGGCCCACCCTTCCCCTTTCCCAATCACTCCCCTTTTCTTTACAATTATCCCCATAGGGGAGAGCGGAGGAGAGACAGGGCGGTCCCTGCACAGTGTGCGGGGACCGCCCTGTCCGCCGACAGCTGAGCGGGACCCCCCGCTGAGCTGACGGACACACACGGAGCGGACCGAAAAACGGTCCGCTCCGTGTGAAAGGACCCTTTAGATTAACTGAAGTTTATTTATGGCCGTTGATAAAAGAGAAACATGAATGGCATTGCTTACACAAGTACCACCTGCGCAAGCAGGGCTGTCTTAATGAGAGGGCACACCTGGGCACTGCCCAGGGGCCCCAGCTGCATGGGGGGGCCCCTGCCTTTTCCCCAAAGCAGCTGGTCACTGAGCCCGGGCTGCCCTTTTACATCCCAGATAACTCCCCAGCACTCCGACCCCTCTACACCCTAGACATCCCCTACCTCCTTGATTTCTGTTTACCTGCACTGTCTCCATCGTAGGGGTCCCAGAGCTTTACTTTGCCCAGGGGCCCATGATGCCATTAAGACGGCCCTGTGCGCAAGTCAAGCACAGGTCAGGAAAACACCATTGACTTTAAAGTAGTAGTACAGTTTGTAGATTGTGTTTGACCTGCTTTGCGTTGTCGCTTTCTGTGAAAAGCTGCAGGTCAAATTAAGGTTTTTCTTTTCAAATGCTGCATTTTTTATTTGAAAAGATGTGTTCAAAGGAAGATGCAGTGTTTGACAAGAACACCCCTTGACATGAACCTTTAGACCCCCTTACCAGAGGTGTATTTAGGTTTTGTGCTGCCCTAGGCCTGACTAAACTTGTGCACCCCCTAATTTAAATATGACCCACCCCTTCCTGTCACGGCCACACCCTGTGTTGTTTAAGACCCGCCCTGAAATTTTCGAGTGAGGACACTAGTTCTAGTTCTGGGATCCCTTAATTTTCTTAGATTTCCTCTTACTTCCTGGTTGCCCATAGAGCAGGAAGTGAAGGGAAATCACCGCAATGGGACAGGGATGGTAAAAAATAAACTGGCAGGGGCTATAACCCTCCCTTACTCTACTCAAAACGAAAAAAAAAAGTGTTGCCTATAGTTCCAATTTAAGTAGATGGTGCAGCAGAAACATATAGCATAGTGAGGAAGGTTTGTGGTCCAAGATGATAAAACAGTCAAAATTAGAAGCGCCCCCCCCCTCCCCCACATTTGCGGAATGTCGGCCGCCCGCATACCAGAAGCAGCGCGGCCGCCTTATGAGGGCGCTAGACTAATTTTCCTAACAGTGTAGCACAAGCCGGCGGGGACTCTTTTCATGCTGCCCCCCTGCAAAGTGCTGGCCTAGGCCAGGATACAGCTCTGCCCCTTACACACCAGCAAGACTGATCGGGTCTGTCTGTCGTTTTTCAGGTGGACCTGATTGGACCACTTATTGTTGTTTATGGGGCAGTGGATGTCGGCGGACATGTGTCCGCTGTCACCCGTAAGCATCCGATCCGATCTAGTCTGCTAAAAACAGACAGATGGATACGTTCGCCCTCCCTCCGGTGCATCGGATCTGGTGACAATCAGATGGAAACGGACATGCAGTTAGTTTCCAGCCAACCTCCTCATAGAGAACAGCGGGCTGTGCAACCGGTCATCCTCCTGCTTAGTGGGGGCAAGGCCGTCTTTAAGGCAGGGCAAAAGGGGAAGCTGCCCTGGGCCCCATCATTGTTGTGGGGCCCAAAGCAGCTGCCTCATGCTTTCCAACTATCCCAGTTTAAATTCCCTTGTCTCATGATTTTTTTAATCCTGTACTGTGTCCTGATATCTCAGTGTAAAGTTCTGTTACTAATGCTGCCCAGCTCTGCCCTATTGCTGTGTACAGATGACTCACCTGCAGACCCTGTGTTTACATGTAAATGACCTGCATTATTATGTAAATAGCCGTGGCATTAATATGTAAATAGCCGCAGACTGGCAGTAACCTCTAGCAACCAACCAGTGAGCAGTATGAATGTACAGTAATATCTAGCAACCAATCAACAAGCAGTGGTCATGTGCTGTAACCTCTCGCAAATAATCAGTGTGCTACAACCTATAACAGCCAGTCAGTGAGCGGTAATGATGCCTCTGGCAAACATTTGCAATCGCTGCCTGATCTGATTCTGTAAACCCTGGGCAAGAAAATGTTTGCCCAGGGTCCAATCAATAATAAGATGGCCCTGAGTGGGGGTATTACACATGTGAGGAAATGGATTTCAATCCAGTAGCCAATAGTAGTTTATCAACCGCATCTCTGTTTCCACCATGTAATCTCATAATCTGAGACCTCAAAATACTATTGTATTTATGAAAAAGGTACAAGTGTGTTGCCGATTGATGCAAAACAATCAATAATATTCCTCCCTGGTCAACCAGCTGAGTTTGATGGAATTCAATTGAAAAGGAGTCTGAATCGATATGAAGGGAAATTATGTCTATTTGGTTATTTGCCAATAGCAGTTTTGATTAAATTGCACATTAATTGGATGAAAAGACTGAAACTTATATGGCCACCATAAGACCCATAAACCTGACAACATTGTTTAATATCAATGCTCAAACCAGGGGTCGCAAACTGGCGGCCCCTTCAGCTGTTGTGAAACTATAAGTCCCATCATGCTCTGCCTGTGGGAGTCATGATTGTAACTGTCAGCCTTGCAATGCCTCATGGGACTTGTAGTTCTGCAACAGCTGGAGGGCCTAAATAATGATCATTCTGCACCACTGAGCTAGTACAGATGATTTTAAAGTAAGCCCTAACTGAATTGAGTTTCGTTTGCCACAGTGCTGTGTTTCATAACCAGTTGCCGTTTGTTTAAATTGTGGGTCTGTCTGATTTCTACATTAGGCATCTTATTTTATCAATTACAATTGTCATCATCAGATTTAACTTCCTCTATCTTCCTCTATCTTTCCCTGCAAAGGTAAAGCATAGCATTATGTGGCACTTACCTGCAGTAGAAGCCCGCGATGGCTGGCAGCGAGCGTCCATCTTCACCCCTCTTCTTCCGGGAGCCGCAAACTCTGGCTCTCTGTCCGGAGTCGTGTGACGTCACTCCCGTGCATGCGCGGGGGAGCCCCTTTTCACGCCATGACCCCAACTTGAAACGGCACATCGTGCCCTTTCAAGACGGCGCATGCGCCATTGATGCCGTCACTCAGGGAAATTGCAAATATCTCAGAGACCGTGCAGCTCTCAGAGATATTGCAAGCACCTACAGGTAAGCCTTAATCTAGGTTTACCTGTAGGTGTAACTTGTCCCAGAGGGTTTACAACCACTTTAATGCAGTTTCTTCTGTTTCATAAAAATGTTTAATATGTGAAATTCACACTTGGTCAGATTATTCGATATTTCAGGAACAACATTGTGAATAATATTGCATTTTAAACACCTTACAACTTCAGTACTATGGGTTGTTGACCCTGAATATAAATGCAGATTGGAGTTCTTATCTGCAGACTTGTTAGAGGACAGAGACTTAGGCCCAGATTCACAAACCACTTACGCCGACGTATCGCACGTTATGCCGAGGAACGTGCTAATGTGCGCCGGCGTATGTGTGCGGCAGACCCACGGACCAACATGCGTCTAAAAACAGGCTACAACCCGCGGACGTAGCGTAGGATGGGCGCACATACGGGCTGGACGCATGGTGCTGCTCCCATTGATTCAAACATGCAAATGAGGGAAATACGACGATTCACGAACGTACGTGCGCCCGACGCATGCTGTGCGAGGTGTGCGTTAGTTGTACGTCCGGCATAAAGTTATTCCCCATAAATGAGGTGGAACCCGGCAACAGTCATGCACAGGTCTGCACCAGGGAACACAAGCCGGCATATTGTGCGTTGGATGTGTGTCTGGCTGGGCGTACATTATGTTCACAGCGTACACGGTGATCCGGCGTAGTTTAGGCAGTTGTGCCGGCGTGGTTGTAAGCAGGCGCAGGGGGGTGCTGTGCATGCTTCCACGTCATGGCGCATGCACAGTTTGTGATACGCCGGGCGTAAAACACTGCGCCGCGCTGGCGTACCTGTCTGGCGCTCGGACCATCATTTGCATGGGGTCACGCCCACTTCCACCTACGCCGGCGTGCGTCTTCGAAACACACACCACGCTGGCGCAGTGTTGGGAGCACTGTCTTGCTGAATGCAGTGCTTGCCTCTCCTCGCTAAGTTGGCATGCCGTACGGTGTGTGTGCTACGGCGGCGTAATGTGCGCCTTGCTCTCTGTGAATCTGGGACTTAGAGACATATTTAAACAGTTTCAAACCCAAAACAAAAATTTTTATATATTGAAATTTACCAATTTATAGACATGGTGGCTGTATTAGTTATCTTTTTTAGGCTCTTTTTTTCCCTTGGCTTTCATCTGGTGAGCTGGCCAGTAGCACATCTTCTGTATTATATAGACACTGCTCTGGATGAATGAGCACAGGGGCAGTAGTATTCTGTATTTTTTTTTTGGGGGGGGGGGGGGGTATTTGATGCACTAGCTTGATATTTCATAAAACAAAATAACTCCTAGGTAAGAGGAAGAAAAATCGCATGTTCATGAGGTTTACAGTACTATTGCCTTTCTAATGCAGCATGTCATTTACAGGTTGCCATTCAGCTAAATGACACCCATCCAGCTCTGGCCATTCCTGAGCTCATGAGGATTTTTGTAGACCTGGAGGGAATGGAGTGGGACAAGGTGAGAACAAATATCCTAGACAACTATTGGCAAACCATAAAATGTATAGTTAAAATACACATATGTCTTACCTACTACGAGATTTATAATTCTGTCATGTCACTTTTGTGATTCATTGAAACCTAGGCAAAAATTGTTCACTAAATGATTGAACAACGCAGGGGCTTAGTGGATAACTTTACCATTTCACATGACTGTGATTGTGCGCATCCCCTTGGTTGTTCCTTATTCCTCCCTGGGATCACAGGGTTTTCAGTGCACACATATTCTAAGCACAAATACGGCAGCTGCTGACTTTTAATAAATGGACACTTACCTGTCCTGCATGCCCGCAATGTCGCCATCCTTGGTGAGGCCTTGCGGCTTCACTGCCCGGTTCCCTACTCCGAATGCGCGATTATCACAGCGCGTTCCCAATGGTCCCCGCTGTCTCCTGGGACCACTGTGTTTCCCAGAAGGCAGCGGGGAGGGACAGAAAGTGGAGTGACTCCCGTGGGAGTCTCTCTCCAGAAGTGGGTGCAAATACCCGTATTATACAGGTATCTGCACCCAGTCCCCCCTGAAAGGTGCCTAATGTGACACCGGAGGGGGGAGGGTTCCGAAAAGCGGAAGTTCCATTTTTGTGGGAAACTCTGCTTTAACATAATACTAAACACACACTGATTAATTTACACTATCCTTTCTTTTCCTGTATGTGGATGATGGCAGTGTAATTATTTTAATTTAAAAAAAATGCCTTTTCCCTAATCAATATACAGCTGTCACATGACGCAGCTCTTTCCCAGCCTGTCTGCAGGGAAACATAAGCAGGAGGAGCTTCTAGTCCTCTGCTGCTGGTCACATGTTAAAAAAAAAAAACAGCCTTTGGAATACCAATTAAAAATAAATAAATAAAATGAATAAATTGTTTTAACCACTTGCTTACTGGGCGCATATGCCCCCCTCCTGCCCAGGTGAAATTTCAGCTTCCGGCA
Organism: Rana kukunoris; assembly: GCA_029574335.1. Taxonomy (NCBI): domain Eukaryota; kingdom Metazoa; phylum Chordata; class Amphibia; order Anura; family Ranidae; genus Rana; species Rana kukunoris. Next base: position 448,293,253 of record CM056052.1, read on the forward strand.
CTGCGTCGCTTTAACTGACAATTGCGCGGTCGTGCGACGTGGCTTCCAAACAAAATTGGCGTCCTTTTTTCCCCACAAGTAGAGCTTTCTTTTCGTGGTATTTGATCACCTCTGTGGTTTTTATTTTTTGCGCTATAAACAAAAAAGAGCGTCAATTTTGAAAAAAAAAACAATATTTTTTACTTGTTGCTATAATAAATAGCCCATTTCTTTAAAAAAAAACATTTTTTTTCCCTCAGTCTAGGCCGATACGTATTCTACATATTTTTGGTAAAAAAGAATAAAATAAAATAAATCGCAATAAGCGACTGGTTTGGGCAAAAGTTATAGCGCCTACAAAATAGGGGACAGAATTATTATTATTATTATTTTTTTACTAGTAATGGCGGCGATCTGCGATTTTTATTGGGACTGCGACATTATGGCGGACACATCGGACACTTCTGACACATTTTTGGCACCATTCACATTTATACTGCAATCAGTGCTATAAATATTCACTAATTACTGTATAAATGTGACTGGCATTGAAGGGGTTAACACTATGGGGTGAGGAAGGGGTTAAATGTATTCCCTGTTAATGTTCTAACTGTGTGTGGAGGGGGACTGACTGTGGGAGGTGACCGATCTCTGTCCCTATGTACAACGGACACAGATCAGTCTCCTCTCTCCCTGACAGGACGTGGATGTGTGTGTGTGTTTACACACACACATCCATGTCTCTGTAAACGCCGATCACTGGAGCATGGTGGACATCGCGGCCGCCAGGCATGCGCATCGCATCTCAGTGATGCGGCGGGCACGCACGCGCCCTCCAGTGGCCGGAGGAGCGGAAGCCGTATATAGACGGCCTCCCGGAGATTTAGATCCACCCTGCGGCCGTATAAAGTCGTACGGCCGTCAGGAAGTGGTTAAATTGTCATACAAAAATATATTTGAAATCAAATCTTTGTTATTTTTTGGCAAATACGTGGTGTGGGCAGATTTCTGCCAGTCACAGACTGTGTCACACCCTTCCAGCCTGTGTCTTAGGCCCTGTACACACGATCAGACATGTCTGATGAGACTTGTCTGACGGACCGTTTTCATCAGACAACTCTGAACTTGTGTGATGTGCGTACACACCATCGAACCAAAATCCGATCAGACCAGAACGCGGTGACGTAGAACACAACGACGTGATGAAAAAACGAAGTTCAATGCTTCCAAGCATGCGTCGACTTAATTCTGAGCATGCGCAGGTTTTTGGTCCGATGCTTTTGTGTACTAACCGACGAACCTGTCTGACGGACAGGTTCCATCAGACAGGTTTTAAAGCATGTTTTGATGGACAACGGTCTGATGGGCCGTACACACCATCAAACTGGTCTGATGAAACTGGTCTGCAGACCAGTTTCATCAGACATGTCTGATCGTGTGTACAGGGCCTTAGACTAAGAATGAGGTGAAGCCTCTATTAATCTACATGTAATCCCCCCCCCCACCTATTGTGTTTTAGCTGGTTAGTGGGTATGGAGGAGGGAGGGAGTGGGCTGTCGTTTACCACTGTGTATACACCCACACGTGTGACTTAATAGTCACATGAGCTGCTCTGATGTGATAGGGAGCACATAGAATGCATGAAGGTAAAAAACATTGAGCCTTTAAAACCACTTTAAGCCATAGTTGTCTGTCATGGAGCCCTATACAGTGTATTGTCTGGCCAGGTCATTTACTGTGATAATGATCTGTGTTCTTCTCCGTAGGCCTGGGTCATTACAAAGAAGACCTGTGCGTACACCAATCACACAGTACTGCCTGAAGCTTTGGAACGCTGGCCAGTTCATTTGTTTGAGAAACTGCTTCCTCGCCATCTGGATATCATCTATGAAATTAATCAGAAACACTTGGATGTAAGAGAACACCTTTGTACTATATGTATCAATTTATGATGAAGTAATCAAGTTATGGAGCACCTGGAGTGATTGAAGTCACAATTTATATATATATTTTGAGCAACAGCAATTTACAAATATGTTTGTCGCTGCATGAGAGGCTAGGGGAAAGGGTCAGAGTTTTACAACATACAAAAACAAACAGTCCACATCCTGCTACAGATCCAGTATTTCTCTTTTTTTTCCCCCATAAGGTCATTTAGAAAATGTTATCGTGTGATTGGCTGTTTAGTTTACACCAATATTTTTTGTAGTTGTAATAAATGAGATCCATTGCCCTTACTAACTGTTTCAATAGTAGACATGACAAGGAGACCAGAACACCCGTCCTTTCCATTCGATTTTTATATTGGAAATCCATAAGCAGGAATGGTGGTTTGCATCAGTGGCGTAACTAGAACCTTCATAGCCCCGATGCAAGAAATTATGAAGGGCCTATTTGTAAGTGCTACCTTTGCAATCCCAGTAGTTCCGCCATTGGTGTCATTAGTATTTTTTTTATTTTTGTTATTTCATTTTTTTAATAATTTTTTAACCATTTTTTTTTTTACAATTTTTTTTTTTTAACATTTACATTTTTTTACAATTTTTTTTTTTTAGAATCCCAGACTGGGGGCTTTGGTGAAATATCAGGGGTCTAAACAGACCTCTGATGTTTCACCTTTGAGACAGAGAAAGGATATTGAGGACACCTCAATCTCCATCTTTGCAGCCTCAGCAGCACAGAATCAATGAACAGGAATATCTCTGTACAGAGCTTCCTCTTCTTTCATAAACTGAAGCAGTGAACACAGTTTACTATGCCACAGCTATGAATGAGAAAAAGGAATTCACTGACTATTAATTAAGACAAGTAAGGGACCAGTAATTTACACATTTACCAGCTCCTTCCCTGCTCTCCAGCCTGACAGTAGTGGGAGGGATGCCGGGGGGTGGTCGAGAAGGTGGGGGGGTTGGTGCAGGGTAGCACAGGGAACCAGGGCAACAGGATAGGGAGGAGGCAGGGGCAGCACGTGGAGGAACCGATGCCCTCCATTTCCGTCCTGTAGTCGTTGAATGTCTGTGGGAGGGAGAGGAGGAGAAGTGGGCATTAAGTGGCTGCATGGATGGATTGGTTCCTCTACATGCCACTGCTTTCCTGTTGAGGTGTATAGGGGGGCGGGGGGCAGTTGGGCCCCTTGGAGCATGGGCCCAGGTCGCAAACGCGACCCCTGTATGTACGCCCCTGGCTTGCAGAACCTGTATTGTGGAGACTGTGTGCAGACAAAGCAAGCAGAGAGCAAATGACTAGTTACCAATGTTGCCTGTAGGCTCCCTGCAGCTGATCATTTTCCCATTACTGATTTACCACACCTTGTTCAGCACTGTGTAGAGGGGACAGCAAGACTTACTCAGAATCTATTGCAAATAGCAGTCAGGGGCAGCAGTGTCTTAGATGATGTCATACTGCAGATACACAGTTATGAGGCTCAAGGGTGCCCTGCTATTTTTAAGGCAAATGGTAACATTTTATGGGCACAATTAACCAATAATAACCATAATAAACCAAATCTTTAATTCTTGAGTTCAGTTATTATTCAGGAAGGAAAAGGGCAATATAAATCATTGCAGCAAAATGAAATAATCTATCATCCCACCTACCCTGTTTCATTTACTATTTTCATATTTTTGGAATAAGCTTTGTGTACATAGCAGGACCTAACATAATATAATATACATTTAAAGAGTATTGCAGGCAGAAATAAGGCATCATTTGTAATTGCAGTATACTATACACTATTGGTAGTTTAATAGATTTTTGTTCTGCCTTTCTCTGCATATGCTTGGAGCATCTGAACGGGTTAAAGCGGAGCTCCACCCTCAAACATAACTGTACAACAGTAGTTTTAAAAAAATGTCATTAGTCCATTAAAAAAAAATAATAATAATTTTACATGCTTTTAAACTGTTGTTGCTAGGCAGATTAGTTAATCTTCCCTCTTCCTGCACCGCGGTGCTTGTGCTTTCTAGCCTACACCGCGCAGACTCCTGGGAATGTAGTGTCATAATTTCCCAGGAGTCTGTGCGCTCCTAAGGACAGTACAGGTGCTGTTTACAGCGCCATGCTTAATAAGGGGACAAAGCCCTTACTTTTCATTCATCTGCAGGACGAGAGAGAGAGAGAGAGCAGTGTGGGGATTCTGTTATCATCGTTGTCATAACAAAGGGGCGGGACGTTCCTCCTCCGCCCGTTGTTATGACAACGGCACAAACAATAGCTGCTACAAGTGGCGCTCTAATGCGCATGTGCGGGATTTAAAGCTTACCCAGCATTCACATCTCGCGGGGAAGAGTGAAAAAAGTTTACTGGGCTTCAATCGCCCACACAGGAGATGGAAACAGCCACATCATTTTGGACAGCAGTGGAGGCAAGTTTTTTTTATTATTGTAGACAACGATGTGGCATATTTGATGCTCTTTAATGGGAACTTTATCTACAACATATTTTAATGGGCAAAAAAAAAAAACGTGACTGGAACCCCGCTTTAGGCATAATTTTTACTACAAATTTTTTTACTGATGATTCCTATGCCAATTTTTCAGGAGGTGGCAGCCATGTTTCCTGGCGATATGGATCGGCTGAGGAGGATGTCAGTCATTGAAGAAGGAGATTGTAAGAGAATAAACATGGCTCACCTCTGTGTGATTGGCGCTCATGCTGTCAACGGTGTGGCAAGGATCCACTCAGACATAGTGAAGAATTCAGTGTGAGTATTTGACAAATTAGGCCATCGCTGTATTTAGATTTCCTAATATTACCTATTGTCACAGGATCTCTTTTAATCAGGGTGTTTTAAAAATCATTGTACATGGTATATCTCAGAGGATGCTATATATACATAAATCAGGGGTGTGGCAAACGTTAGGAGCCTATATAGAAGACATATGAAACACAAGTGCCAATTATTTGAAAACCATCATCAACCACAAAAAGAATTGCAAGCACTCTCATACAACTACAGTAAATGTATAAGGAATTAATGGTTACAAATGCAGTCCTTAAAGGATAAGTTCACCTTTTGCAAAATGTTACACCCATATACATGTTATGAACGGACCGGCCCCCGCACCTTCCCGATTCCCCGATCTGACAGCTAGCAATTAGAAAAAAATCTGGCCGAGCGGGGGTTCCGCCCGGCAGCGTCACTCATTCAGTGTCCAGGTCCGGCAGCCTTTGCATCTGTCGGCTTGTAGTTTTTATTAAATGTCGTTTTCAGTGGAGCGCCGTGGTAGTTCATTATCTCTTCCTGTCAAAATGTATCTGCTTGACAGTACGGGATCTACGGCACACAGATACACTGGCAGATCTGCTGGAGACTTGCATGGCACCAGGGATCTGCTGATTGCTGGTACGATGCTTTACAGGCTCAAATTTTTTTTTTAATAATAAATGCACATTTACCGTATTTGCTGGTGTATAAGGCGACCCCCTAATTTTACAGTTTTTTTGTAAATATTTTTTGCCTGTATTCACTGTATAAGACGACCCCCCTTCCAAGGCTTCAGAGGCTTTATATCTCTTCCTTCTGGAGCCATATTCTTCTTCATTCTTGCTGGAACTGCAGCCATATTCTTCTTCTTTCTTGCTGGAGCTGGAGCCAATCACTGCGAGCAATGTATTCTATTAATGAATACAAAGCCTGCTTGGCAGAGGCTGTAACATCATCAGCCCACGCCTCTCTGACTCTCAAAGCCATGTATATAGCCTGCTCGGATTGGCAGAGGTTGTTACTCCAATCCGAGCAGGCTCTGTATTCATTTGAATTCATCGCTCACGGTATATAAGCGGTATATACTGTTAGTAGCCAAAGCTACATACAGTATTACCGCACATCCAGCAGGCATCCGAGCAGCTGACCCGGCGTATAAGAAGACCCCTGCTTTTTGGCCAGCTTTTTAAAGTATAAAAGGTAGTCTTAAATGCCAGCAAATACAGTATTTATTTTTTTACCTGCATTTATTTTTATTTTTTTCTAAAAACTGAACTTATTCTTTAACTTTGTCACCATTTTTGTTACTAGGACGGGCTGTTGTGTTTTACAGACAAAAGATCTGCACTTGGGTATCAGATAATCATTAACTAGTCTTGCTAGTTACGGTAAAAACTGGCTTGCAAACATAATGCAACCTATGCTTTTTCTTAGTTATGTGATGGTTATTTTTCAGGCATTGTAAAAACAAAGCTTGAGAATTGGGGTTCTCATGTAATTAGAAGGCTAAAATCTGTGCGCTTTGGTAACTCATACCATCCAATTAGAAATCCTCCATCACCAGGTGGATGTAGACGTACTAATTATTTATGATTGGCTGACAAAATTGCTACCCTGTTGTTTAAAATCCTCCATCACCAGGTGGATGTAGACATACTAATTATTGCTGATTTCCGATTGGCTGACAAAATTGCTACCCTGTTGTTCAAAATCGTAAAGTGGGGCTCCAGACACATTACTTTGGAAAGTCTTAAAACCTCAACCACAGTTTTACTACTGCCTGTGTGCCTGTAGGTTGGATAGAAGAATTGGTATATCTACAAACAAGTTGGGTCAAGGTAAGGAGTATCCTCCCACTGGACCCCCTGCCTCAGATCTGATATAACAACATAGAAGAGCTGGTGGACTCCTGACCACCCGAGGGAAGGGTAGTTGCTCAAAGCCATTGGTTGTAATTGGAGGAGTATTTTAAAATCATTCCAATGAAACCATTTCTTATTGGCTTCTAATGGTTCTGTCTCTAATGGTCACTGTGAATATCGTTTACTCTGGAAAACCACTGGCTCACAGTGTGGGAAGGGAAGTGCTTTTCCAGGCCTTGGCTGCATTTAACAGCTGTAGAAGCATGGATTTCTTGTACCGTTCGCTCGTCAAGGGGGTAAGGTGGAGAAAAATGGCTGCTGGTGTAATGGCTGTTTTATGTGAGACTTTTCCTCTCTCTCACATGACCTGTATACTATATTGTACTGTCTATTATTAAATCATCTTGATGTCCTACCATTCCACGGTCTTACATTAATTTGTTTAATTTTGTACTTTTTTCTTAAACGAAAAAAAAGTATAAAATCTTTACTAGATTGAATGTTTCCTTAATTGAAGCAAACCTCAAAGTGATGACCAAATGGTACTTCACCCCCGCCAAATTAGCACGGATATTCTCCTCCGCGAACCCCCTCTGCTTCAGGGGCTGCGAAATGTTGGGCTCTATGGCCCACATATGGTGGGAGTGTCCTAAAATTAGGCCCATCTGCAAAAGAATTTTCAAAGTGACTGATCTACAGATCCCAAGAACTCCTGAGGTAGCCCTCCTTAATGCTGCCATTCCCAGGACTCACAAATTCACCCGCAATTTTATCCACTTCATCCTATTAGGTGCCAAGCGGACGATAGCCAAGGCATGGAAACACTCAAGGGTTTCTTTTTTAGCCACTAAAAACAAAATAACATTGATCATGTACCAGGAGAAGTTAACAAGCATCTTGCTTGATTCCAAAAACTGGTTTGATTCCACCTCGGAGCACTGGGCCCATCATATAGGCATTTCCCTCCATCCGGGGTTACCGGCATAACAAACACCTAGAAACTTCACACGGCTGTGGTGTGCCCTGCTGACTGGCTCCTCCTCTTCTTCTTCGCTTTTCTCCCCTGCTCTGTCTTCCTCCCCCTCTTTTATTTTATTTTTTTGATAGCCTTTTTGGCCCATTATATGGTAGGCTTGGGAAGGTTAACCTGATCCCTCTTAGCGTTTTAAGTTGTGGGATCTTCCCACTAGAGATTATAGGTGTGATGCCTTTGCCACGCTTGAAAGCCTCAGATTTCATTGTATGCCAATGATATCCGCTACACTCCGGTGTCGCGAGGGTGACTGTCCCGGCACAGTTTGTGCCCATTTGGGGTGCAGGGGCAGTCTCTCCAGGCACCGGGTTTGGTGATGTTTGGGGTTTGTAGGGCTTGGCGATAATGAGGACTCTGGGTCAGGATCTCTCATCATCCTGTTTCTGTGACCTTCTAACGCTCTTATTTGAAAGTTAAGCCATTTTCCGTATGTCCTTCTCGCTTGTCTTTTTTTTCTGTCATTTTTTTAAACCAATCTCACTTCTGAAACAATCTTTTTATTTTTATGTTGACTTCTGTGACAGAGTGTGGAAATAGTTCTAGTCAGATTTTCTTCATATACTTTCCACTTTAGAAGGTTTATTGAGCCTACCAAACCACATTTGTTCTTCTGTTTTGTGGTTCTGTTCTGTTCTCCCATGCTTTTTGTTTTGTATAAGATTTGAAAAACTCAATAAAATATTTGAAAGAAAATCTTTACTAGATTGAGGAAGAGTTATAACCTTTATCAGGTTTTTATTGCGACCATTCGAAATATTTACACCCCAACTTCCTGTCCTAGGAACCCGCAATCTTCCAGACAGGAAGTGAGGGGAAAATCTCCCTAACAGTACCAATAAAAACCTGACGTGGGCTCTAACTTTTCCTCACTGTTTTATAAATGTTAAATGTTTTGGTTGGAATAAAATTTAATGCAAACCTATAACTGGTACACACCAGAAACAAGCCAAATATTTGTGTGAAGCGTTTTTGAGCTAATTGTTAAAAATTATGTTACTAATATACGGGGCCGCGCACAGAAGCAAGCTCATAAATCGCTGGAGACTAAACCATCTAAACCAGTGGTTCTCAACCTGGGGGTTAAATGACAATTTGCCACGCCCATCATATATTTTGGGACTGCCCCCAGATCCAGCAGTTTTGGTCTGGGGTCACTTCCTGTATAGCGGAAGTCCTGGGGATACCGATTCCACAGGTCGTCAGTGTATGTCTGCTTGGATTGGTTGAGGAGGTGGTCCCGTCAAGAGCACTCAGAACTCTGCTTACTATCTTACTATTTTATGGGAAAAAGGCTATCTTGATGGAGAAGTCCGGGGGCTCCTGAAGTTGCTTTTTGGAAGGGGCTGGTGAATGCTATCATCCCGTTTTATAGGGCGACCTACCTGTCTCGGGGTTGTGTTGGGAAATTTGAGAAAGTCTGGAGGGCTTGGTATGAATCTGATATAACAGTGGGGTAGACTTGTGAGTCCTCCAGTTCAAGGGGGACTTTGTAATACTGATGTTACTCCTCTAGGCCGGGTGCATCGAGCTTCGAGGGCTGTTTCTTGTCATGATGGGGATGGAGGAGGCTAGTGTACTGTGTGGTTGATGCTGATTCTGTGGGCACTGCCACTCATCCCAATTCCCTGCCAGCACTGCCACTCATCCCAACTCCCCGCCAGCACTGCCACTCATCCCAACTCCCCGCCAGCACTGCCACTCATCCCAACTCCCCGCCAGCACTGCCACTCATCCCAACTCCCCGCCAGCACTTCCACTCATCCCAACTCCCCACCAGCACTGCCACTCATCCCAACTCCCTACCAGCACTGCCACTCATCCCAACTTCCTGCCAGCACTGCCACTCATCCCAACACCCCGCCAGCACTGCCACTAATACCACCCCCTCACCCCCCCACCAAAGAGTGTACTAACCAGCGGACATATCCGACGGACATGTCTCCGGCGGACAAATTTGATCGTGTGTACGCGGCCTAAGGGGTTTTAAAACTGTACGAGTAGAAGGGACCCAGAGAGTGCTAAATGTCCGTGGGTTAGGGGCACTAATTACTTGTCTTGCCTTGGGTGCTGAGAACCCACGCTCTGAAAATTATTTTACTGTTAGGGGTCCCCACAACTTGGGAAAATTTATCAAGGGGTCACAGGACTAGAAAGGTTAAGAACCACTGATCTAAACAATGGTCTGTTATCTGTACCAATAAGTGATTTTATTCTCTGGTTGTCTGTGTTCATGATTCACAGGAAAATGACTCTACGGTGCACAGTAAATGTTTCATTCTGTGGAAATGGTTTAGCTGCCTGTTGAGTATACCAGCATCTAGTCCTTAAATGTCTGTGTTGCTATAATATTTTTATGTTTCAGCTTTAAAGACTTCTATGACATGGACCCACCGAAATTCCAGAACAAGACAAATGGCATTACTCCAAGGAGGTGGTTAATGCTGTGCAATCCAGGCCTGGCCGATATAATCGCAGAGGTAAAATGCCATTTTACCTCCTTTTAAAATGCCACTAAAATATGCTAAAGAAAGGATGGGGGTGAATGAGACCTGTCCAACCATTGTTTTCTTTGACCATTTTCCCTTATCACTATCAAATGTCCACAGTGTCCAAAATTGATAACCCCCAAACTATAAACTTGTAACATTTTTCTTAATTTTTTTGGTGATTTTCTGTTCTAAGTACATGTCTTATTCTACTAAATAGATATGGTGATTTTCTGTTCTAAGTACATGTCTTATTCTACTAAATAGATATGGTATGTTAGTAATGAGCAATCCTAGCCTATATATGTGCATGCATAGTCCATCTAGAAATTAGGGTGTTGAATTACACCATTGCTGGATAGGAACTTGGTACATTTGGTAAAGGCCATTAGTTCCACCAACGCTTGTGTTTAAAATGCTGAGAGCGCTATCATAGTGTTTTAGTATCAACGAATTCAAGCCCAAAATTGTCTTTTAGTCGTAGGTGAAGCCTGGAGGGGCGCATCATCCTCTAGCTTTTAGTATTTCTTGGATACTCCAGCAGCAAGGTCTCTCAGCCATAATTCTCGACTTTGTTCTTGTCAACCTGAGAATAATGGGTGTTCCTGCAAAGGCATCATACAATGAAACTCATTGGATCAGGCATTCACAGGCAGGGCTGGTGCAAGGATTTTTGACACCTAATTTTGTCGCCCCCAAACTCCACACCCCTGACTCCACCCCCTTTGCCCTGTCCAGGTATACCCCACCTTTTTAATGAAGCGCCCATCAAATGCAGCCTCACCAGTGCCCATCAAATGCAGCCTCACCAGCGCCCATCAAATGCAGCCTCACCAGCGCCCATCAAATGCAGTCTCACCAACGCCCATCAAATGCAGTCTCACCAACGCCCATCAAATGCAGCCTCCCAGCGCCCATCAAATGCAGCCTCACCACCGCCCATCAAATGCAGTCTCACCACCGCCCATCAAATGCAGTCTCACCACCGCCCATCAAATGCAGTCTCACCACCGCCCATCAAATGCAGTCTCACCACCGCCCATCAAATGCAGTCTCACCACCGCCCATCAAATGCAGCCTCACCAGCGCCCATCAAATGCAGCCTCCCAGCACCCATCAAATGCAACCTCCCCAGCACCCATCAAATGCAGCCTCCCCAGCGCCCATCAAATGCAGCCTCCCCAGCGCCCATCATATGCAGCCTCCCCAGCGCCCATCATATGCAGCCTCCCCAGCGCCCATCATATGCAGCCTCCCCAGCGCCCATCATATGCAGCCTCCCCAGCGCCCATCAAATGCAGCCTCCCCAGCGCCCATCAAATGCAGCCTCCCCAGCGCCCATCAAATGCAGCCTCCCCAGCGCCCATCAAATGCAGCCTCCCCAGCGCCCATCATGTGCAGCCTCCCCAGCGCCCATCAAATGCAGCATAGCAATGCTCATTTTGCTTGCTTCCATTAATTCGGGAGTCGGGACACAGACACAGTCCTCCGCCACCGCTGCGCCTCTGACACTGTGCAAATGGAGCAGCGGCTACCTGATGCTGAGACTTAGTTGCTTGCTGCAGAGAGAAAAGAGTAGGAACACCAGTGGCCGGGCGACCTAGGAAGTGGTGCGCTCTAGGCGACTGGCTAGTGGTAGCACCGGCCCCGTTCACAGGCTTGGTAACCCATAAAAATTACATGTCCCAGTCTCTTTTAAATGATTTTCAATAGTAATATGTAGGCATTGCCATACTCAAGGCCTGATGTAGCAAAGTGTCAGTACTAATAACTGGAGACACAAGCCTGTCAAATAAGTCTGTCCTTTCTTCAGCCACCAGAACCTTAATTATTCCTATTTCTCTTTGCAGAAAATTGGTGAAGATTTTGTAACTGACCTGAGCCAACTGAGGAAACTGTTGGATTTTGTGGATGACGAGAGCTTTGTGCATGATATTGCTAAAGTCAAGCAGGTAATTTAGTGCACATCTGTGAAGACCGCTGAATGTGTATTCAGAACATCCTAAAAATGCCATATTAACCAGATCTGTGGAAACTTGTGACAAACTAGCCCAGTACAATGTGATGCAATGGGGGCTGATGATGTTTTATTTTTAGGTTGTTATCGTATCTTATACCTAACCTTTAACATCTGTTGTTTTTTATGTTAGGAGAACAAGTTGAAATTTTCAGCTTATTTGGAGAAGGAATACAATGTTAAAATTAATCCATCTTCATTGTTTGATGTACAAGTGAAGAGAATCCACGAATACAAGAGGCAGATTCTAAACTGTTTACATATCATCACTTTGTACAATCGTAAGTATCAAACCTGGGATATTAGGGTGACTATGCACATAACGATTATCTGAACAAAAATAAACCGTTTAACCTCTGTTAGCATTTCCAGAATAGTCCGTAACCAGTAAGAGCATAGAGCAGCCCTCAAAAATTCCACTCTTTGCTCGCAAAATGCGAGTAGAATTTAGTCCAGGGCGAGTGAGGAGCGGGGGGTGAACCAGGCTGACAGTTTCCTGGCTGAAGCAATGAGCCAGGAAACTGTCGGCCGAATAACACAGCGAGAGGCAGGGCTGGACTGCCCTGGCGCCGCTTTGAGCCGTGGATGCAGCTCTCTCCTTCTCCTCCTCTCATATCACAGACACACAGCGCTTCCGCTGTGTGTCATGGAGCTGGGTCTGTGTCTGAGAAAACATTCAAGACTCTGAGGCACCCGGGTAACCAGAGCTGCGGTCAGGACAACTCGCAGCCCTTCTAAGCATGAATAGCTCAGAAACCTCGGGACTGCACTCTCCGCCCCCTGTACCTCCCCCAGCAGCAATTCAGCCTCTCTCCTGCAGGCTGCTGCTTGAGTGGGCGGGATGGGGATGTGCCTTTCCTCAGAGAAGACGCTCGTCTGGAAGAGGAAGATGCGTGCACTTTGCAGCTGAGCAGAGAGAAGCCATGTGAAAGTTCCTGCAGGTGAGCTCTGCTGCTTGCACTACAGTGTGGATTGTTTACAGGCACCTCTATGCTGAGTCTGCTGAGTTACTGCAACCTAGCATAGAGGTGCTGTTAGCTGACAAAACAGATCTTCTTTCATGACATGTGAGAAATGGAACTCATTTAAAGGATTATGACTGCCCCTCAGTGTATACTCTCCTGTCCCCCCCCCCCCAGTGTATGCTCTCCTGATCCCCCCCCAGTGTATGCTCTCCTGATCCTCCTCCCCCCGTATGCTCTCCTGATCCTCCCCCCCCCCCGTATGCTCTCCTGATCCCCCCCCAGTGTATGCTCTCCTGATCCTCCTCCCCCCCCCGTATGCTCTCCTGATCCTCCCCCCCCCCCCCGTATGCTCTCCTGATCCCCCCCAGTGTATGTTCTGATCCCCCCCCAGTGTATGTTCTCCTGATCCCACCCCCAGTGTATGCTCTCCTGATACCCCCCAGTAGCAATGCGGCACTGATGGGGCACACTAAGGCTGCATTGATGGGGCACACTAAGGCTGCGTTCACGGGCACAGATGGGTACTGATATGCTTTATATTACTATTGTTAATATTTATTTTTGGAACGTAATTCTGCTTAAAATATTTAACAGTGTAATTTCATGAGATAATTTACCAGGTCGTGTTTAGGGGCGGACTTAGGGGTAGGGCAGGGGAGGTGTTGGGTGGGGCAACTGGTGGCGAGTAACTCATTAGGCCTGCTTAGTGGCTCAGGACTTGAAATTTTGAGCCCTGGCATACAGTACATAGATATTTCCTCAGTACAGGTTACCTGTAGTTTGGTTCTTGAATGTGCCTCTAATGTTTCTTAACCTAACTATGGGGGAGATTTAATAAAACTGGAGAATGCACAATCTAGTGCAGCTCTGCATAGAAACCAATCAGCTTACAGGTTTTAGCTCTCATTCACACTAAACACGGCTTTGAAATCTGAAAATGCACAAGTTCAAAGCCGCATTTCAGTATGACTTCAGGGGCGACTTCAAAGACATCTGTGCGGGTTCATGCAGAGATGTCTATTGAAATCGCCCCCCAAAGACGCCAAAAGTAGTGCAGGAACTACTTTTGGAAATCACTGCAGCGCTGCAAAGTCGCCGTCGCACCGATTGGGATGCTCTTACTGACGGCGATAGGATCCAATTTGACATGCAATTTGACCTGTCCAATTGCGCCGATGTGAACGGGGGCTTGTTGTCAAAGTTTAGTTGAACAAGCTGGAGTTAGAAGCTGATTGGCTACCATGTATAGCTGCTCCGGATTTTGTGCGCCAGTTTTAGCAAATCCCTATGTTGGTAAAGAGTGTAGGACTTGCATTATGGCAAAGTACGTAACTCGTAGTACAAGAGCCATTCATTGTATTTAGAGAACGGCCAACACTCAACATTCCTACTCCTAAAAGTTAGCAATGCCTTAATACTTTTCTTAGATGTGATTGTTCCTTCTAGATACAATTAATAGGTCTATATACCTATATCCCCACATAAGACTTGAAAATGCTATTACATGTAAAATCACACATTTCTTACATCAACGTTGATTGAAATTTCATTCACCTAAACCAGGGGTGCCCAACCTTTTGAAGGCCGAGGGCCACTTAAAGCGACTTAGTAACCAGTCGCGGGCCACAATGAGCAGAGTGGGCAGATAACAGGTCTGTGTCCAGTGTGCATATGCCAAGCAGACACAGCCCAATCTACTCTATGGGCCCTCTGATCCAAATCAGATGGAATAGGCTGCAGCTCCAGGCCAGCTCCAGATAGGCCTATTTGCGCCCCCCCCCCCCCAAAAAAAAGAAGATTGAATCCGAGGGTTGTAGCTTGGTGACCAGGGGGCACAGAGACCCCACATTAGACAAAAGTCTGTTTACATCTGCCGATCCATAGAGGTGAATGGAGGGTCCGATTGGGTCAGAGCGATTGCTTGAAAGGGGCCTAAGGCTGCTTTTATACTGATGGTCGGTGGTCTATTGTGTACCTGTGGTTTTCCCGCCGATTAGCTGAACTTTGCCATAGACGTCTATTATATCCTGCAGGTGTGGTGCACTTTTTGAAAAGCCACTTGCTTCCTCTACCATTGGCTTTATTTACAACACTGATGCTCTTAGATGGCAGGTCTGCAACCTGCTATCTGGGCTTGCCAACCAGCCATCCCAAAGCAGGAGGTCGTGGGCCACATCAGAGGGCTCCGCGGGCCACATGTGGCCCCCGGGCCACTGGTTGGGCATCCCTGACCTAAACAAACAAGCCTCTACACGTGTTTTCCAGTGTGCATTTACTCCTGCTACACCCTTTCCCTCCAAGGATTATGGGTCTAACTTCATTATATTATCACAAATGTATTAATGTAATATATTCTTGCATCAGATTTAATTCTTTATTATGGTACAGAATAATGCCCATGCAGGGGCAAAAACTTGGCAGACCTCAGGAGTCTGCCGCACCAAGTTCAAATTACAAAAGACGGTGACAGCCTAAAAAATAAACAAACACTTGGTAGAACAAAGCTACCGCTATTCGTGTGTGTTTGTGTGTGTGTGTCCCACGCTAATACCATAAGAAGGCAGTAAAGATGAGATAATGGCTCGGACAGAGACCAGCCCCATAGCCCCCCCATATCAACATGAATCATGGAACAGCACCGTTCAATTAAAAACATCCTACAATCGAGCTGTGAAACCACCCTGAAGCTACTTGGACTATATCTTGTCAAAAATTTTAGGCAACCCCAATGGCAATAGGTGGCAGGCAGGGATGGACTGAGACCAAAATTTGGCCCTGGACTTTATCCAGACCGGCCCACTTTATGTTTGCAAACAAGAACAAAAACAGTATACAAACTATACGCAATTGTGCAAAAAAACATAAGTAGCATAACAAAAGGAGTCCTCACTCACCTCTATTATTTCACTTATTCTCCTCTTTATTTTCCTCATTCTTCTCACATCACTGCATGAAGTGGAGGGCGAGCTGCGCAGCCATTACTTTGACAGGCTGTCACTGAAACCGGCCCACTGAGCCATCGGCCCACCGGGAAACTCCCTGTAGTCCCTATGGCCAGTCCATGCCTGGTGGCAGGGCTGTGTTGACCAGCTGTTGCCAAAATATGACCGTTGGAGAGGTGGGCTTTTTCCAAGTGAAGGTGATGGCTTTCCTGCCGTAAAAAAAGAGAAGCCCCAGTATTGTTCATTCAATTACCGTGGGAGCTAGATCATCAACAAGCCCATCAGACAGACACGCAGAGAGGGGGGAAATAATGCTTGGCCTTCTTGATGTTGGCTATACCATTCCTAATGAAAACCTGTATTCTGCCAAGACACAGGTCACTGGCCTACAGCGAGTAACAGATGAGACTATGGTGGAGTAATGGTATTTATTTCAGAGTTGTACTCTTATGTACATGCTGTTTTATTTTTTAGGAATCAAGAAAGATCCATCCAAAGTATATGTGCCAAGAACAGTCATGATTGGAGGAAAGGTACAGTATGCAGTTTATTTACTTATTATCAGAGCTTTTTTCTCAGAAAATAGGTGCAGGAACCAGCGCTGTATCCTGGCCTAGGCCAACAAGGCCCAGGCCTAGGGCAGCACTTTGTAGGGGGGCAGCACAAAAAGAGTCCCCGCCGGCTTGTGCTACACTGTTAGTGTAGCGGCAGTCTTATGGGGCAGGCTGGGCTAAGAGGCAGTTTAGTCTATCGCCCCCATAAAGCGGCCACACTGCTTCTGGTATGCAGGCGGCCGGAATTCTGCAACTGTGGGGGGGGGGGGTTCTGCTGCAGTATTGGCATTGTTAAATCTTCTTAGTCCTCTCCATAAAATCATCAGAAATCTGTGCTTAAAGTAGAACTATTGGCACGTAACTTTATTTTTTATTTTGGATAGAGTAAGGGGGGGTTATAGCCCCTGTTAGTTTATTTTTTTACCATTCCTGTCCCATTGCAGATTTCCCTTCACTTCCTACCCCATAGCCAAACAGGAAGTAAGAGGAAATGTATACAAATTAAGGAAATCCAGAATAAATAGAAAGGGGCATGGCCTTGTCAGGAAGGGGTGTGTCATATTTAAATAAGGGGGTGCGCAAGTTTAGTCAGGCCTAGGGCAGCACAAAATCTAAATACACCCCTGCCAGGAACTCAACCATGACCCTGTTCAGATTTCACAAACAGTAGAAGAGTCTTAAAAGGGTATTAAATACCAGAACTGGCTCAGTGAACAGCAAGAGAAGGAAGCAGCAAGACGTGCAGCAAGACGTGCTCTCTCCTCTCTCTGTGCTGATTTCACGACCAGGTGTCTACTGCTGGTTGTGTCGGCCCCCTCTCTCTCCTAGGGCTTGAACCAGGGAGTAGCAGATACTGGCGCACGGATCCCAGCAGTGGGACGTGTGGCTCATACTCCCTGGATAGGCAGGGTTTTTTGGCCACCCCCGTTCCTGCTCCAGCTCCTTCTCTGCTCCAGCCCCCATCCGCTGAAGGTAAGTCTGCCTGCTCTCCCTGGGACTAAAAGCGGCCGTCCTTGTCAGGACAAGCCGCAGTCTTCTCTGTCCCGAGAGACAGGAATCTTCTTTTTTTCCCCAGCCTAGGTTCCCCTGCACTCCCTCACCTCCCTTACCTCCATCATCCCCAAGGGCCCCAAGGGCCCCCCTTCCTCTATTCCTCCGCCCGTGTAGTTTTCGCCGTTCTGGTGCTCTGTTGAGGGCACCGCGCCAGGCCGCTCCGAATCGCGGGGCCGCGGTCTAGGAAAGACCGCGGCTTCACTTGCGGCCTAACGGCGCGCCGCTCCCCACGCCTCTGTGGTCCTCTCTCAGCCCCAGGAAACCTCCCCTACCCCAGAGGGCCAGCTACCCGGCCTGTCTCTCACCCCCTCAGCCCCCTGTTCAATTAAAGAATCACCCTGTCAGCCCTCTTCCCACTGCCTGAACAGCCATCCCGCCTGACCAGCAACAGGGTCCCCCTCACAGCCCCAGCCCCCCCCCTGTCTTTCCAAAGCACAGAAGCCTGATCCAGGGGTTACCCGATCGCCTCTTACAGGGGTCAGGAAGGAATTTTTTCCCTGCTGGAGCATATTGGCCGAGCACCGCCGGGGTTTTTTGCCTTCCTCTGGACCAAGCCTGGAAAGAGGAGTTAGCCAATTCCTCTCCCCACTGCCCCGAAATCCCCCCCCCGTGTATTGACGATCATGGCACGTAGGCAATATTCTGCCGAAACCATTTGGAGTTTGAGGCAATGCGCCGCAATACTGCCAGCCATCACCAAAAAGGCCCTAAGAACTGAGCGACTATTGAGAATCGATCATAGATCGACGGTCAGTCATTTCAGCCATTTACCCCAGCTCAAGCACATATCATGTGCTCTGATCAACACAAGATCGGCAGTAAAACACCGACTAGAAATCCGCGACTTCATTCAACAAAAGGATCTAGACTGTCTTTTTATTACAGAGAGCTGGCTCACAGCCGACTGTAACACCATTCTAGGAGAACTGGTGCCAGAAAATTACCGTATCATAACGGAAAACAGAATAGGGCAAAGAGGAGGCGGCCTGGCGGTGATCCTCAAGACTCATCTTACGATCACCAAACCAGTCCGCCAAAACCCTCTTCCATTCATGGAAACCCTTACTCTACAACTTCAAGCAAGTTCAAAGGAGACCGTCCACATTCTGCTCTGCTATAGGCCGCCCGGCCCAAAATCGCAGCTGCTATCATCATGGACGGATTTCTTCTCCACTTATACCCTCAACAGCAAACACCTGTTGCTGCTCGGGGATTTCAATCTCTGGGCCAACTCCTCACAGGACCCCATTGCCGACGCCTGTATTGACCACCTGGAAGGATTAGGATTGCAGCAACTAGTATGTGGGCCCACACATGCTTCAGGTCACACACTTGATCTTATTTTCAGACAAGCTCTGGAAATAAAAATTTGGGAAAATGAAAAATTGCCATGGACAGATCACCATGCAATTACCTTCAATATTTCCACAATCCCCCCCGCAACAAAAACATCAAATCCAGTGACAACACACTGGACTAGATGTCAGAAGAAGCTCCACTCGGAACTCTTCAAAACCACTTTAAGGAAAAAAATAGAAACAACTCCGCCGCATCAAACGGCCGTTGAAACATTGGAAGCCATAAACTCGGCCATGCTACAGTCAGCCGACTTGGTAGCGCCGAAGCGACGAACCCGCATCCGGAAAACCAACCGCAGCTGGTTTAGCAACCAACTGTCGTTACTGAAGCAAGAACGCAGAAGGGCCGAATCTGCCTGGAAAAGATGTTCTTCAGAGCTAAACCTATCCATCTACAAGGCGACTACAAGAAAATACCACAAAGGAATTTTCCAAGCCAAGAAAAATTATTTTTCGGAGGCTATCAACGGCGCCCTAAACCGCCCCCGCGAACTCTTCAAGATGGTCACCCAGACCATGAAGCCAGGATGCATTGAAACCCCCAGCTCGGACACACAAGAATTTTGCAATGAACTATCGGATTACTTCATTAATAAAATCGAGGTGATCCGTGAAAGCATTCAGCAAAACAATTCCCCCCTCAGCCCCCCCTGCAGCCTCTCACACAACACCCATAGTAATTCTTCTATATCAGGTAAGTTCGCCCTGGAACCCATCTCCATCGAGACCACTAAGAATGTCATTTGTACTCTGCGTAATAGCACAGCGCCAAATGACGTTATCCCCACTAAACTGCTGAAGGAATGCGCCGACATTCTGGCTCCTCCCATCACGCAGCTTATCAACCAGTCTTTCTTGGAAGGCATAGTGCCCTCACAGTTGAAAGAGGGTGTAATCCAACCCATCCTGAAGAAACCCTCCCTGGACCCCAAGGATCCACTCCACCGCCGTCCCATAACTAGCCTCAACGTACTCTCAAAGATAATGGAAAAAGTAGTGGTACAACAGCTGCAACAGCATCTAGATACCCACAAGCTACTTGACCCATTGCAATCAGGCTTCCGTCCCGGACACGGGACAGAAACAGCATTACTGAAAGTATGGGACGATGTTCTCAAGGCCGCAGACGAAGGAGAATCTTGTCTTCTAGTTCTGTTGGACCTAAGTGCCGCTTTCGACACTGTAGACCACAATCTGTTACTGACTCGGCTTGCTGAAGTAGCCAGAGTCGCAGAAGGCGATCTATCTTGGTTCTCCTCTTTTCTGGAAAACCGATCGCAAACAGTGAAGTTAGGACCTTTCACGTCTGACAAACGCACAGTAACATGCGGAGTCCCTCAAGGATCGCCTCTGTCACCAGTGCTGTTTAACATATATCTTCGTCCTCTCTTTGAGATTATCAGCAGCCAAAAACTGCTCTACCACTCATATGCAGATGACACACAACTCTATTTCCGCATCTGCAACAGACAGGATCACCACCTCAATCTAGAGACATGTCTCTCTTTGATAGAGGACTGGATGACAAAGAGTTATCTTAAACTCAATGGAGCGAAAACAGAACTTCTCCTGTTTCACGCCAAGCGTATGAATCAACTTTCAACAGCATGGACCCCCCCGCCCATTCTGGGCAAGCTCATCACCCCTAGCGCCAAAGTCAAAAGCCTAGGGGTCATTTTTGACTCCTTTATGACAATGGACGCACAAATAGGGTCAGTAGTCAGCGGATCTCACCATCTGCTGCGCCTACTACGCAGACTCACTCCGTTCATCCCTAAAGAAGATTTAGCGGTCGTGGTGGGAGCAATTGTTAACTCCAGACTGGATTATGCAAATGCCCTTTACCTCGGCCTCCCCAAGTACCAAATCGCTCGTCTGCAAGTCGTTCAGAATACGGCCGCCAGACTGGTGACTGGGAAAAAACCCTGGGAATCCATCTCACCTTCACTGAGAGCACTTCATTGGCTGCCAGTCAAAGACAGAATCGCTTTTAAAGCTCTCTGTCTTACACATAGATGTGTCCATGGGAATGCCCCCCTTTATTTATGCGAAATAATAAAAGCGCATAATCCCAATCGCGTTTTGCGATCCACGAATCAGAACCTGCTCCAGGTTCCGAAAGCCAACTTCAAGTCCAAGGGAGAAAGGAGATTCGCGATCCAAGGTCCCAAACTATGGAACGCTTTACCAACCAGCATTCGGTTGGAGGAGAACCACCTAGCATTTAGGAAAAAGGTCAAGACTTTTCTCTTTTGATATCAAAGGAGACAGGAACAACAAGCGCCCAGAGGCGATTCAGTTCGCATGTGCCGCGCTATACAAGTTTTCATTCATTCATTCATTCAGAATTGCATTACCTACAAAGTGTAGAGTTCAGGGGGTTACACACAAAATGCAGAGCTGTCACTTGGAGACACAGAAACCAGACTTCTGTGTTTACAAGTGATTGTGGTGAGCAGGCACCAAAGGGTCTGAGCCAGAGGTGGTGGAACTGAGTTCCCCCAAGTTCCTCCTGAAAAAAAGCCCTTTGTGAGCAACTTACAAAGAGTGAACAGGTGCAAACATCCAACAGTTGCCCTAGGGCTAATAGGGTTCAATGTTTTAAATATATCTGATCTGATTGGTTTGCTTTTTTTTTCAAAGTGAGTTGGTATTAATACTTATCTCTTGTTCTGCAGGCAGCTCCTGGCTACCACATGGCAAAAATGATCATCAAATTAATCACCTCTGTGGGAAACATTGTCAACAATGATCCTATAGTTGGGGACAGACTTAAGGTTATATACCTGGAGAACTACCGTGTATCAATGGCTGAGAAAGGTTAGTCATTGCATTTTGGAAGAGTAAAGGGGAGGGTCACATTGCTTGCTATGTGGAGTAAAAATGGTTATTCATTCTCACCCATTTTAAGAACTCCAGACAAGTATAAACACACCTTTTAATCGGGTTATGTATTATAGCAAAGTGCACTGACCGTTCCCTCCCTAGTGTGAGCGCTGCTTTACAGGTGACGCTAAAATAACACATAAACCATGTACTTATAAAATCAGATAAAAAAAAAATGATTAAAGTGGAGTTCCACCCTTAAAATCACTTTGTTTCATTACATCCAGCATACTGGCGTCAGCGCCAGTATGCTGTTTTTTTTTTTTTTTTTTAATGCACGTACTTACTTTATATAAAATCATTGAATTTCAGGCGCACCGCGGAATGTCGCCGCTATAAGGCGTCACGCCTTCCGGAAACAGCCGATTAGCATTCAGCTTTTCTCAGCGCCTGCGCACAGACCCAGGAGCTGACTGCGCAGGCGCCGTATATAGCCGTGTCACGCCCTCCGAAAAAACCCGAACTAGGACCGGCTATTCGGCTGTTTCCGGAAGGCGTGACGCCTTATAGTGGCGACATTCCGCGGTGCGCCTGAAATTCAATGATTTTATATAAAGTAAGTACGTGCATTAAAAAAAAAAAAAAAGGAGCTGTGGTGGCTCAACGTGATTGGCACTGCACTGACAAGCCGTTCACCTCTGCAGCCAAGGGTTCGGATCCCGGTCTCGGCTACATGTGAATTGAGTTTGGTGGTCTCAGCCCGGCTCCAGGTGGGTGTGCTATGCAAGGTACGCCTGTGCTTAGTACGCCCACCCCCCCACAAAAACCACCACACTTGCACGCACACAAAATTGGTTTAACACGCACGCACTTTGGCCATGCGGTCTCCTAAAATAAAGAGGCGAAGGACCTACAGGGCTGGCTGGGTGGGCTAGGCCCCCTCACTCCCTCATAGGGGGAGTCCCTCTGCCCCGTTGGGGTCCTGCTGTGGAGGTCCAAGTGGAGCAGGTAGGGCGGGGTCAGTGGGAGGCCCCCCCTCACACCCGCCATTGCCACCGGGGGCATAGAGAAGGATGGCGATTGCCCCCGGGGGGAGGGTCTGCCTACTCCCAACTCCTGCAGTCCGGCTCCTCTCTCTCGAGTTCACGCACAAAATACACTTTAAAAAAAAAAACAGCATACTGGCGCTGACGCCAGTATGCTGGATGTAATGAAACAAAGTGATTTTAAGGGTGGAACTCCACTTTAATCATTTTTTTTTAATCTGATTTTATAAGTACATGGTTTATGTGTTATTTTAGCGTCACCTGTAAAGCAGCGCTCACACTAGGGAGGGAACGGTCAGTGCACTTTGCTTTGTACAGTGCTGTCAGCCTAATACTGTAAGCATTTTTAAAGTGGTTGTAAAGGCAGAAGGTTTTGTATTTTACCTTACTGCATTTTAGGTAAAAACCTTCTGCATGCAGCCCCCCTTAATATATTCATGAGCCTGGTCTCGACCCAGCGATGTACATGAGAGAGAGAAGGCTCTCTGCCTTCTCCCTCTTCATTGGCTCAGATTCAGTAGTGGGAGCCATTGGCTCCTGCTGCAGTCAATCAAAGCCAGTAAGGAGGGGGCGGGGTTGAGCCACGTTCTGTGTGTCTTATGGCTTTGGGGGAACAAGTAAGCACAAGTGTCTTCATAGCAAGTGGCTTGCTATGGGGGAAGTCAGCTGGGGGGAGGAGCCAGAAACGCTGGCAAGGGACCCAAAGGAGAGAAGGATCGGTGCTGCTCTGTGCAAAACCATTGCACAAAGCAGGTAAGCATAATGGGTTTGTTATTTTTATAGGGAAAAAATCTAACCATT
This sequence comes from Rana kukunoris, assembly GCA_029574335.1. Lineage (NCBI taxonomy): Eukaryota > Metazoa > Chordata > Amphibia > Anura > Ranidae > Rana > Rana kukunoris. Next base: position 448,316,880 of record CM056052.1, read on the forward strand.
AATATCACTTTAAAGGATGGGAGAGCAGAAAGATGACCTAATTAGTGTGCTGTTTATACATTGTCCATTCGTCAGACTGGGTCATTGACCAGGCTGTATTGCTGTTTAGCAGCGGTGGACTCTCTCTGTATACAAGGTTGCTGCAGAAATTTTGTCTTGAGTATCTGTAAAGCAACTTTCTATAAACTTGAATGTGCTGTACTTGTCAATAATGCCGCCTACAGACCATCGGACATTCTGACAACAAAATGTTGGCTCGAACTTGTCTTGCATACACACGGTCGCACAAATGTTGTCGGAAATCCCGAACGCCAAGAACGTGGTCACGTACAACGGCACTAGAAAAGGGAAGTTCAATACCAGTCGTGTTAGTAGAAGTTTGGTGAGAGACATTTTGCGCTTTTAAGCCTCATGATTTTCAGTCCGTTACAGCGTGACGAATGTGCTATCTCCATTACGTGCGCTAGTTTTACCAGACCCAGCGCTTCCGGTTCGTACTCGATTTAGAGTATGCGTGGAATTTTCTGGGTCGGAATTTACGAGAACGGATTTTGTTGTCGGAAAATTTGAGAACCAGCTCTGAAACTTTTGTTGTCGGTAAATTCCGACAGAAAATGTCCGATGGAGCCTACACACGGTCGGAATTTTCGAGCGTGTGTACTCAGCATAAGAAGTTGCTGTGCAGACACAGTGGTCCAGTGAGTAGCACTTTCGCCTAGCAGCAAAAGGGTCGCTGGTTCGAATCCCGACCACGACACCATCTGCCTGGAGTTTGCATGTTCTCCCTGTGTCTGCGTGGGTTTCCTCCGGGTACTCCGGTTTCCTCCCACACTCCAAAGACATGCTGGTAGGTAAATTGGATCGTCCAAAAAAAAATTGACCCAGTATATATATGTATATATGTGTGTATGACTGTGTGTCCATAGCGTGTCAAGATCCTACGGGGTAAAAATGACCGCACCAGCCAAGCAGACACTGGCTGGAAAAAGCGCCCAGGCGATTCAGTTCGCATGCGTTGCGCTATACAAGTCATTCATTCAAACAGCAGTGAACACGTTTTTTGCAGTGATGCTGTACACGGCACAGGAGGCCACCACAATTGGACGTAGGCATCTGAGTGGGAAGGTTTAGCTTCAAATAGGGACCAGGAAGAGGTTCTAGGGCAGTGATGGCGAACTTTGGCACCCCAGATGTTTTGGAACTACATTTCCCATGATGCTCCACTACACTGCAGCGTGCATGAGCATCATGGGAAATGTAGTTCCAAAACATCTGGAGTGCCAAAGTTCGCCATCACTGTTCTAGGGAGACCCTGTCATTTAATTAAATTGGAGGTCAGATCATTGCTGTGCTGTTTGGCAAGGGAAGAGTTTCCAGAATAGATGGACAGCCGCACTCCAAAGTAACTTCAAAAGTTGTCTTTATTCGTAAAATCCAGGACATGCATGACAGTATAAAGCCAGGAAAAGGGACAGCTGACGCGTTTCACACTAGTCTAGTGCTTAGTCATGGCTGTTTGGCAAGGGCACCTAGATTCACAAAATTGGCTGAACTGATTGCATGGAATATAGTACTTAAAGCATATAGTACCTTCCGGTTCTCTCTGAAGATTATTGGATGAACTTTGAGGTATAAAAGCATAATAAACACTTTAATTGTCAGCTAAGTAGAGAATACTGAGTCTTGTTTTGCTGTTTTGTCTTCCAGTGATCCCAGCGTCTGACCTGTCTCAGCAGATCTCCACAGCAGGCACGGAAGCCTCTGGCACCGGTAATATGAAGTTTATGTTGAACGGTGCTCTGACCATTGGAACAATGGATGGTGCCAATGTTGAGATGGCAGAAGAGGCCGGAGAGGACAATCTGTTTATCTTTGGCATGAGAGTGGAGGATGTGGAAGCACTTGACAAGAAAGGGTTTGTATTGTGTTACAACTAGAAACGGTTTTGCATTCTTTGGCAGCCATTTGTGGGCCACTGTCCAACTGATTCTGCTCACCGACCCACCAGAAACACACCAATACAGTACCAACACTATGATCTTTATTTTATTCCACAACGTGGCTTTTTTCTTCGTTTGGAGTCTCTGGATGTATTGGAGAACCTTCCAAGCCATTCATTGCAAGGACGGAATAGAATATCCCTTCAATTCTTTTTGGCCGTCGCCTGAAAAGTAGGGCACTTATGGAGCTTACCTTTTGAAATTTAACGGTTTTCTTCCTATTACAATTAATGTTGGTTATTTGGGTAACCTGAAGAATAAATCTCTATCATTTAGTTTGTTTTATGTGCTGGCAGCATTAAGTCTCTATAATAATAATGCAAAACTGTATGGAGAAAAACCAGGACGGCCGCACTCCAAAAAAATGGTTCCTTTTTATAAAACTGGTCATAACATGAACATATCGCAGCAAAAAATCAGGAGAAAAGCTGACGCATTTCACACTATCATACAGTGCTTATTCATAGCTATGATAGTGTGAAACGCGTCAGTTTTTCTCCCGATTTTTTGCTGTGATATGTTCATGTTGTGACCAGTTTTATTAAAAGGAACCATTTTTTTGGAGTGCGGCCGTCCCGGTTTTTCTCCATACATTTTTTCATTCTATTGCGGTGCCTGCACCCAGGCGTTTGGACTCCACCTTGCAGTTCCCTGGGACCTCTGAGCGGTAAACTTTCTTTCTCATTCTATAATAATAATGCCAACGGGGCTCAACTAGACTATATTTATAGATTGTAGATTATATACCATTTTCCATACCTGACATACACTCACCGGCTAGTTTGTCAAGTACACCTTACTAGTACTGGATTGGACCCACTCTTGCCTTCAGAACTGTACTTAATTCTTCTTGGCATAGATTCAACAAGGTGTTGGAAACATTCCTCAGATTTTGATCCATATTGACATGATAGCATCATGCAGTTGGTGCAGATTTGTCGGCTGCACGTCCATGATGCGAATCACCCATTCCATCACATCCCAAAGGTGTTCTATTGGATTGAGATCTGGTGACTGTGGAGAAACCAGGAGTGAGATGATTTGAGCTTTGTGACATGGTGCATTATCCTGCTGGAAGTAGCAATCAGAAGATGGGTACACTGTAGTCATAAAGGGATGGACATGGTCAACTACAATGCTTAATTGGTACTAAGGGGCCCAAAGTGCGCCAAGAAAATATCCCACTGCCATTGCACCACCACCACCAGCCTGAACCATTAATGGATGGCAGGATGGAGCTATGTTTTCATGGTTGTTTACTCTAAATTCTGACCCTACCATCTAAATGTCGCAGTTGAAATCGAGACTCATGAGATCAGGCAATGTTTTTGCAATCTTTTGTTCTCCAATTTTGGTGAGCCTGTGCAAATTGTAGCCTCAGTTTCCTGTTCTTGGCTGATGGGAATGGCATCAGGTGTGGTTTTCTGCTGCTGTAGCCCATCTGGTTTGATGTGTTGTGTATTTAGAGATGATGTTCTGCATACCTTGGTTGGAACGAGTGGGTATTTGAGTTACTGTTGCCTTTCTTCTTTTTTTTTCAAATAACAATTTTTATTAATTGTAAATTGGCACTGCGATCCAAAAAAGCTTAGCATAACAGCAATAGAGCCAGTGTATACTGTTGCCTTTCTATCATCTGGAACCAGTCTGCCCATTATCCTCCGACCTCTGACATCAACAAGGCATTTTCGTTCACAAATCTGCCGCTCGCTGGATATGTTCTCTTTTTCGGACCATTCCCTGTAAACCACAGAAATGTTTGTGTGTGAAAATGCCAATAGATCAGCAGTTTTTGAAATACTCACATCAGCCCGTCTTGCACCAGCAACCATGCCACGTTCAAAGTCACCTAAATTCCTTTTCTTCCCCATTCTGATGCTTGGTTTTAACTTCAGCAAGTTGTCTTCACCGTGTCTGTATGCCTAAATGCATTAAGTTGCTGCCATGTGATTGGCTGATTAGCAATTTGTGTTACCAAGCAGTTGAACAGGTGTACCTAATAAAGTGGCCAGTGAGTGTATAAACCCATATTGAAGCATTAGTTCGACTTTTATTAAAAACATTGAAATAACTTCTATCCTAGCAACATTTAATATAATTAGGGTTGTCCCGATACCACTTTTTTAGGACCGAGTACAAGTACCGATACTTTTTTTCAAGTAGTCGCCGATACCGAATACCGATACTTTTTTTTAAATGTGTCCCCAAATACAGCCATGTCCCCCCAGCCATGTCCCTCCAGCCATGTCCCTCACATATGCAGCCATGTCCCTCTAGCCATGTCCCTCTAGCCATGTCCCTCACATATGCAGCCATGTCCCTCACATATGCAGCCATGTCCCTCACATATGCAGCCATGTCCCTCACATATGCAGCCATGTCCCTCACATATGCAGCCATGTCCCTTCAGCCATGTCCCTCACATATGCAGCCATGTCCCTCACATATGCAGCCATGTCCCTTCAGCCATGTCCCTCACATATGCAGCCATGTCCCTTCAGCCATGTCCCTCACATATGCAGCTATGTCCCTTCAGCCATGTCCCTCTAGCCATGTCCCTCACATATGCAGCCAATTCCCATGTCCCTTCAGCCATGTCCCTCCAGCCATTTCCCCCATACCTTTGCCGCCGCGCCGCCGCATGGAGAAAATCACAGCATTCATTTGAATAGCCCGCGCGTATAGACACTCCCCCTTGCTCGAGATTGGACAGATCACGATCACCCATCCAATCCCGAGCAAAGGGGAGTGTCTATACGCGCGGGCTATTCAAATGAATGCTGTGATGTTCCCGCACGCCGTTTAACCCATGCGGCGGCTTTCGATGCGGCGGGGGGAAAGTATTCTATTTAGGTATCGGGGGTAATTGCATCATTGGATGTGATTGATAGCAGCGTGAGCCTGCGCTGCTTTCAATCAACCAATGACAGAGCCGGGAGATGGCCCAGAAGCCTGCGCGTTCACGGCGCGGGACTTTCGAGGGGTCAGGTAAGTAAAGGGGGGGGGGGGGGGGTTTGTGGGGCCTTAGAATGCATTAAGGTGAAAAAACTTTTACCTTTACAACCCCTTTAAAGGTTTTTTCAATCACTGGCTTTCTGATTTTCTTAAACTGACAAATAATTTCAGTATGAATTCTTGTATGTATGACAAATGCACTGTTTGTACGCAGAACACCAACATCTGAAAATTCCAGAGTGACCCCAGAATATGCTTTGTTTAAGTTCACCTCAAATTCTGCTAGTAGTATTTGTTAGGCCTCATGCACACTGGAAATTATAAAAATGCCAGTCGCTGTAGAATGATTTCTTCAGCGTTTTTGCGGTAGCGTTTTCTAGCTGTAGCATTTTTCAGCTTTTTATAGTGAAACTATACTCCCACAGAGTGAGGCCGGGTTCACACTTGTCCGACAAATGCTCCGACATTGGGAGCCGTCTTAACTGGTCCGACACGTGTCGGACCGACTTTGAAAATGCTCCCTGTACTACTTTGGTCCGACATTGATCCTACTTCAGCCCATTGAATATCATTGAAGTCGGATCAAAGTAGGACCCTTGTCCTTACCATCCGACGTTTGACATCCAACATGTGATTACAACAGCAGTAAAAGGAATTTGGCCAGGTTCACACTGGTCCAACAAACGCTCCGACATTGGGAGCTCATGTCGCATGACGTGTGGAAATCAATGTTTTCCTATGGGAGCCGTCTTAACTGGTCCGGCTTTAAAAATGCTCCCTGTACTGCTTTAGTCCAACTTTGATCCTACTTCAGCCCATTGAATATCATTGAAGTCGGATCAAAGTAGGACCCTTGTCCTTACCATCCGACTTTTAACATCCGACGTGATTATAGCAGCAGTAAAAGGAATTGATCTCACTCTGGGATTGTTTATCATTGGTCAAAGAACAAGTCAGACTATCACAAAGTCGGATCAAAGTAGTATCCTGTTCATGAAAGTCGGATGGATGTAGGACCAATATCACAGAGCAAAGTAGGATGAAAGTCGTACTGCTGTCATGTAGTATAGTGTGAACCCAGCCTCAAGGCCCGTACACACGATCGGATATTCCGACAACAATTGTCCGACGGATGTGTTTTGTCGGATAATCCGACCATCTGTATGCTCTATCAGACAATTGTTGTCGGAATTTCCGACAACAAATGTTGGATGTGCATGCTTTCAAATTGTCGGATAACAAATGTTTTCTGTCGGATTATCCAATCGTGTACACAAATCAGTCGGAATAAAATCCAAAGTACAAACACGCATGCTCAGAACCAATGCTAAAATCAGACAACAATAGCAGAAGTTGCCCAAAGGGTGGAGGTAAAGAGCTGAAAAAACACATAGTTTGGTGTATGTTGGTTGAAAATGTTCTGCTGTCTGTATGCAGAACAAGTTCACGGACAAAAATCCACTGATTTGTCCAATGGGAGTCCGATCATGTGTATGAGGCTTTAGAGTGTTTTTACAGCTGAAAAACTCCTTTTTAAACCCACTAGTTCTGGGGGGGGGGGGGGTTTCCAGACAGAAAAAGGCCCTGCTAAAAAACTGCTGATAACAGCCTATGCGTTCATGGCATTGACACATAAGATAACGTGCTGGGGAGTTTACTGGCTGCAGAAAACAATGGCTAAAGCCAAAATAGCAGCTGTACAAATGTCCAGTGTGCATGAGGCCTTATGCCTTGTACATACGACCGGACTGTCCATTGGAATAAAGTCAGACGGATTGTCCGATGGAGTTTCAACGGAATTCTGCTCAAGCTGTCTTGCATACACACGTTCACACAAAAGTCCGATCGTCAAAAACGCAGTGACATACAAGACGTACGACGAGCCGAGATAATGAAGTTCAATAGGCAGTTCTGCTTAATTCTGAGCATGCATGGTTTTTAGTCCGTCGTAATTGCATACAGACGAACAGACTTTCCGATAGAAATTTTTGTCCGTCGGAAAAAAGAGAACAAGTTCTCCAAGTCCGTCGGAATTTCAGAAGGAGAAAGTCAGATGGGGCATACACACGGATGGAATATCCGATGAAAAGAGCCCATCTGACTTTTTCCATTGGAAAATCCAGCCGTGTGTACAAGAGTGTGTACAGTGTGTACATGAGTGTCAGCCCTCTTTTTGTAGCCTGCATGAAAATGAGATCTGTTGAATATGCATTTGACTAAAATGCAAAAACATTCAAAACGTTATCAGTGATATTTTACTTATTTCATTTTATTCTCTTTAGATACAATGCAAAGGAGTACTATGATAAAATCCCAGAGCTTCGGGAAGCGATCAATCAGATCAGAGATGGCCGCTTTTCTCCAACAGAACCAGATCTTTTCAAGGATATCGTCAATATGTTAATGAATCATGACAGGTAAGCAGATTACTGATCAAATACGTATATTTCAGTATGTTTAAAGCTGAACTCCAAGGAGATAAAATGACATTAATTACATGTATTCATTTAAAAAACAGTAAATGTGAGTCAGCAGATTTAAAATGTATATTTCAGTATTTAGTACATGTCTGAGAGTAAGGCCGGGTACACACGACCAGTCCATCCGATGAGAACGGTCCGAAGGTTAACCGATGACGCTGACTGATGGTCCGTCGCGCCCACACACCATCGTTTAAAAAAAAACGATCGTGTTAGAACGCGGTGACGTAAAACACAACAACGTGCTAAAAAAAAAATGAAGTTCAATGCTCTCAAGCATGCGTCGACTTGATTCTGAGCATGCGTGGATTTTTAACCGATGGTTGAGCGTACTAACGATCGGTTTCGACCTATCGGTTAGGCGTCCATCAATTAAATTTAAAACAAGTTGTCTTTTTTTTTTAACCAAAGGTTAATTAACCGATGGGGCCCACACGCGATTAGTTTTGACCGATGAAAACGGTCCATCAGACCGTTGCTGGTTAACGGATCATGTGTACGCGGCCTTAAACTACTCAGGTATTTCTAATATTTGTCAGTCAGTGTTGTACACCTGATCAGACCATTATGATGAGATCACTCTCTGCCCATTGGATTTTAAAGCAAATGTAAACCCAAAAAGAACAAAATAATTTGGCCCAGATTCAAAAAGCACGTGCAATTGTGCGCCGGCGTATGTGTGCGCCAGACCCACAAACCAACATACGCCTAAAAACTGGCCACCCTACGCCGACGTAGCTTGCACACGCCGGCGTAGCGTGGGCGCACATATGGGCTGGACGCATGTTGCTGCTCATATTGATTAGGCATTCAAACATGCAAATGAGGGAAATACGGCGATTCACGAACGTTAGTGCGCCCTACGCATTCTACGCGAGGTGCACGTAAGTTGTACGTCCGGCGTAAAGTTATTCCCCATAGATGAGGTGCAACCCGGCAACAGACATGCAAAGGTCTGCACCAGGGAACACAAGCCAGCGTATTGTGCGTTGGACATGTCTGGCTGGGCGTACGTTAAGTTCACGGTGTACGTGGTGAACCGGAGTAGCTTAGGCAGTTGTGCCTGCGTGGTTGTGAGCAGGCGCATAAGGGTGCTGTGCATGCGTCAACGTCACGGCGCATGTGCAGTTCGTAATACGCCGGGGCGTAAAACAGTGCACCATGCTCGGACCATCATTTGCATGGTGTCACGCCCACTTACACCTACGTGGAAGTGGCGTACGGTGTTTGCACTACGGTGGCGTAATGTGCGCCCATCTCTCTGTGAATCTTGGCCATACTGTGCAACATACCAGTACTTTTTTAACTTTATTTTTAGTTGGAAATTCTGCCAGTAACACACTTCCTAGGATGAAAACACTCACCCTTTTGTATCAGCACAACCGAAACAAAACCAGTATAGAAAGTATAGGGTGCCGCTCACCCAGCCTGATGCATGTGGATGGGTGTAATGCTCCACAGGCTACACCCTCAGAAGCATTTTACCCCGTCCACTGGGGCTTAGGTTAGCCATACATTACACAACTATCCAAAGTCATTTAATATGAGTTCAAACCTAAACATTATAAATTTGTATGCAATTAGAGCCGGTTCACACAAGGGCGACTCGTCAGGAGACTCAGTCGCCTGATAAGTTGCATCTCGTTCTGTTCAATGGAACTGTTCTGATAGGAGAGATTCAAATCAAAGCAGGTACCTAGTTTTGGCAGAGTGGAACTTCAAACTTCCCCTTCCTGCAACCTTGTAGGACATGTCACAGGTCCCAGAAGGCTGCAGGACCTTTCACAGGGTGTAGCACGGCTGGCAGATGCACAGTGTGAAGCCGGAAGGAGTCCAAGCTGGCTTTCCACACTTGACATATCCGCTCCGGTGACCCAAAGACCGGTTAAGACTCGACCCAGGTGAGGACACCGCTGGATCCCTGGACGGGTCAGTTTCTAATTAAAAGTCAGCAGCTACAGATTTGTAGATGCTGATTTTAAAATTTTTGGAACCTCGTTGAAATTCCTGTTTAATATACAGTATAATATAAATATTTGAAAATTCATCATATGCCAGCATCTACAAATCTGAATGTTCGTTTTGGATGGATGGACCCTTTAACTACGTAATGGCATTACTGTTGAAAAGACTATATTTTGCTTAAATGTAAGTTATTTATAACATTTTTATAAAGTATGTTTACTGTATGCATTTTACTTTTTCTAGGTTTAAGGTGTTTGCAGATTATGAAGCTTACATTAAATGCCAAGGGAAAGTGGACCAATTATATATGGTAAGACAGCAGCATTTAATTACACCCATATTTATTTGCAGGCAGCGCAATGGCTAAGGCCCCGTACACACGATCGGATATATCCGATGAAAACGGTCCGCGGACCATTTCCATCGGATATGTCCGATCGGGAGTTTGATCCGATGGCGTGTACACACCATCGGATCAAATTCCCCGCCGCCGGACGGCGCGGTGACGTAGTGGTGATGCGGCGGTGACGTTGACGCCGCCGCGTCACCGCACCAGGAAGTAAAACACTTCCGCGCATGCGCCGAATCCATTCGGCAGCGGCGCGGCGGCGGTGGGGGCCGACATGTCTGCTGGTAAGTGTACTAACCAGCAGACATGTCGGGCGGACAGATTCCCACCGGATAGATTTCAAAGCTTGCTTTGAAATCTGTCGGGTGGACAAATCTGTCCGCTAGCCCATACACACGAGCGGAGATGTCTGCTGAAACGGTCCATCGGACCGTTTTCAGCGGACATATCCCCTCGTGTGTACGCGGCCTTAGTGGTTAGTTGGTTTGCATAAGCAAGTTTGGGGTGGAGGAACGTGACTGACCTGCACAGAGTCCTGACCTCGACCTGATAGAACACCTTTGAAATTAATTGTAGTGCAGACCTGCGAGCCAGGCCTTCTCGTCCAACATCAGTGCTTGACCTCACAAAAGCGCTTCTGGAAGAGTGGTCAAACATTCCCATAGACACTCTCCTAAACCTTGTGATCAGACTTCCTAGAACAGTTAAAGCTGTTATAGCTGCAAAGGGTGGGCCAACTCAATATTGAACCCTACGGACTAAGACTGAGATATCATTAAAGTTCATGTGCTTATAAAGGCAGACGTGCCAATACGTTTGACAATATAGTGTATATACCGCAGGTAAAATAAGTATTGAGCACATCACCATTTTTCTTGGTAAATATATTTCTAAAGGTGGTCAGTAACATCCCATGTAATCCATACATACAAAGAAACAAAACAAGTTCAGAAATTAAGTTATGTGTAATAAAATGGAATGACACAGGGAAAAAGTATTGAACATTTGAAGAAAGGGAGGTGTAAAAAGGCATGGAAAGCCAAGACACCAGCTGAAATCTATTGGTAATTAGAAAGCAATCCTGCCCCTTGTCAGTGCAAATTAACATTATCTGGTTCAGTCTTAACTGATGGCCTATAAAAAGGTCTCTCATTACCATCTTATGATGGGTAAAAGCAAAGGGCTCTCTCAAGACCTTCGCAACTTTGTTGATGATGATATTGGTTACAGAAGGATTTCTAAACGTCTGAATGGTCAGTGAGCACTGTTGGGACCAAAATCCGGAAGTGGAAAGAACTTCATCATAAACCAGCCACAACCAGGTGCGCCTTGCAAGATTTTGGGCAGAGCTGTGAAAATAATTCTCAGAAGAGTTGTCCAAGAGCCAAGGGCCACTTGTGGAGAGCTTCAGAGTAATACACTCAACCGCCATGGCCTGTATGCACGCTCACCATGCAAGACTCCATTGCTGAAGAAAAAGCATGTTGAAGCTCATTCAAGGTTTGCTGCACAACATTTAGACAAGCCTGTGAAATACTGGGAGAATATAGTCTGGTCAGGTGAGACCTCAATTGAACTCTTTGGATGCCATAATACACACCATGTTTGGAGGTCAAATGATACTGCATATCGCCCCAAAAACACCCCCCATACCAACAGTGACGTTTTAGAGGTGGGAACATCATGGAGTGGGGCTGTTTTTCAGCATAACGGTACTGGCAAACTTCATATCATTAAATGAAGGATTAATAGAAAAATGTATAAAGACATTCTTGATAAAAATCTGCTGCCATCTACCAGGATGATGAAGATGGACATTTTAGCAAGACAATGATCCCAAACACAAAGCCAAAAAAATAAAGCTGCTAGAAAGGCCCAGCCAATCACCTGACTTGAATCCAATCGAAAATCTATAGAAAGGACTAAAGATCAAATTCAAACCTTCAAGATTTGAAGACTGTGTGGAAGAACGGGCCAAAATCACACCTGAGCAGTGCATGTGACCAGTTTCTCCATAAAGGAGGCATCTTGAAGCTCATTACCGACAAAGGATTTTGTTCCAAGTATTAAAAAGAAATCAGTTAGCGTGTTCAATACGTTTTCCTTGTGTTATTACATTTTATTACACATAACTTAATTTATTTACTTATTTGTTTTTTGGTTTCTTTTATATGTGTGTATATTACATGGGTTGTTACCAACGTGTGGTAAAAATTACATGTCAATCGCACCTTTAGAAATATATTTACCTAGAAAAATGGTGACAGGTTCAATACTTATTTTACCCGCTGTGTTTATGCATGTACAGTATAAAATAAGAATAGATTGGGAATGGGAAGGGGAGGAAAGGTGGGCCAAGGGAGAAAGGAGGAAGAAAAAAGAGGGTAAGGATACAAAGGGATAGCACTCACATGGGCCGCATCCGAATATATAGTACTAGAAGAAGAACAATAACTACAGGTAGATATTGATGGTCGGACTTTGAGGCCAAGGAAGTATGTTAAAAATCAAGTTTTAATATCATCAATATAATACAAAAATGAACATGATTATAAAATACATATACAGGAAATGACCACTGTGTACAAAATCCTTAGAAGTCGCCGACGCACGTTTCGTAGTGGGGCTTCTTCAGGACGATGACAAGGATTTTGTGGAAAAGTGTGTAACAGAGAACAAGTGGTTATATAACAGATGGTCTCAAGATGGATGCACTCCAAAGGCACATACAGCGGGCGGTATATCAAAACCGACAAGGAACTTGCTCAGAGAATCCTCAAAATTTAAAAGAATCGAGAATGAGGTGTGTAACGTAGGTGTACACCCTGGGACACCTGTTTGACCCTTTGACAGCCATCTGCTACTATCTATATAGGCTCAAATTTTGATGTCCAGCACAGGATCCAGTGTATTGGCGACCTGTTGTGTGCGGATGGTATCTTGTCCTGTCATTTGAAAGAAGGTTGTTGTCCCCGTTGGCTGCAGGGTCACCCATTCTCGATTCTTTCAAATTTTGCAAGGTGTTAATGTGCCTACATGTCCTGGTGTCAGTGTAGTGTTGTGCAGACTTACTGTGTGATGTGATCTCTTCTCAGCAGCGGTTGAAAAAACCGCCGAGGGAGAGATCACATCATTTCCTCCTCCTTGTGTTTACACAGGAGGAGAGGAAGTGCGGGGGGGGGGGGCGCGCATTGGCTGGGAGGGATCGTGAGGGGGCGGACAACAACGAATAGCCGCCCCCTCATCCCGGATCGCTCCCAGAGCCATCAGGATGTACCGGGGGGGGGGTACAGGCGACGATCAGACCCCCGACCCGCGTCAAGGCAGGGACGTACAGGTAAGCCATTGTGCCTGTACGTGCCATTCTGCCGACGTAAATGTACATGCGGCGGTCCATAAGCGGTTAACATACTTCCTTGGCCTCAAAGTCCGACCATCAATATCTACCTGTAGTATGCATGTACAGTGACAAAGAAATGATCAGTCTATATTTTAACAGTGAGAGACAGAATAAAAACAAAAATATCCAGAAAAATGCATTTAAAAAAAAGTTATAAATTGATTTGCATTTTAATGAGTGAAATTATTATTTGACCCCTTTCGCAAAACATGACTTTGTACTTGATGGCAAAAAATACTTTTTGCCAATCACAGAGGTCAGACATTTCTTGTAGTTGCCCACCAGGTGTGCACAAGTCTCAAGAGGGATTTTGTCCCACTCTTCTTTGCAGATCCTTTTCAAGTCTAATGGCGCGTACACACGGTCATTTTTCGGCATGAAAAAAAAACGACGTTTTTAAAAAACGTCATTAAAAAATGATCGTCCTCATCTTCTGAAAAACATAAAAAAAAAAAATTTGAGCATGCTGCATTTTTTAACGTCGTTTTAAAAAATGTATTTTTTTGGGTTGTAAAGAATTATCGTGTGTGGGCTAAAAACAACGTTAAAAATTACGTTTTAAACCCGCGCATGCTCAGAAGCAAGTTATGGAGCTTGACTGGAACTTCCACTTTAGAGTGCCGTCGTACGTGTTGTACGTCACCGCGCTTTGCTCATCATTTTTTTTAAACGATGGTGTATGGGCAATATCGTTTTTAATGATGAAGTTGGAAAAACTTTGTATTTTCTACATGCTGAAAAACTATGTTTTTTTTCATGCCGAAAAGTGATCGTGTGTACGCAGAATTAAGGTTTCAAGGCTGACTTTTAGAAACTCAAACCTTCAGTTACAGCCACATATTTTCTATGGGATTAAAGTCTGGAGACTGGCTAGAAAACGCCAAGACTTTAATGTGCTTCTTCTTCTTGAGCCACTTTTTTTGTTGCCTGGGCTGTGTGTTTCGGGTCATTCTCATGCTGGAATACCCATCCACAACCCATTTTCAATGCGGGAAGGAGGTTCTCATCCCAGATTTGAAGGTACATGGCCCCGTCCATCGTCCCTTTAATGTTGTAAAGTTATGTCCTCTTAGCAGAAAAACACCCCCAAAGCATAATGTTTCCACCACCATGTTTTTGACGGTGGGGATGGTGTTCTTGGGGGTAATATGCAGCATTTTTCCTCCTCCAAACATGAGTTGAATTGATGCTAAAGAGCTCGATTTTGGTCTCGTCTGCCCACAACACTATCACCCAGTTCTCCTCTAAATCATTTAGATGTTTATTAGCAAACTTCAGGCGGACCTGTACATGGGCTTTCCTGAGCAGGGGGATTGCGGGCACAGCAGTATTTCAGTCCTTTACGGCAAAGTGTGTTGCCAAGTCTTTTCTCGGCGATTGGTCCCAGCTGCCTTGAGATGATTGACAAGATTCTCCCGTGTAGTTCTTTACTGATTCCTCACTCTTCTCATAATCATTGAAATTCCACGAGGTGAGATCTTGCATGGAGCCCCAGACCGAGGGAGATTGACAGTTATTTTGTGTTTCTTCCATTTGCGAATAATGGCACCAATGGTTGTCACCCTCTAACCAAGCTGATTGGTGATGGTCTTGTGGCCCATTCCAGCTTTGTGTAGGTCTACAATTTGTCCCTGGCATCCTTGGACAGCTCTTTGGTCTTGGCCATGGTGGAGTGATTGGACTCTGATTGCTTCTGTGAACAGGTGTCTTTTATACAGGTAACAAGCTGAGATTGGGAGAGTTCCCTTTAAGAGATGGCACCTAATCTTTGCTCTTTACCTGTATAGAAATCACCTGGGAGCCAGAAGTCTTGCTGATTGATAGGGGATCAAATACTTTAAATCAATTTATAACTTTTTTGAAATTCGTTTTTTTTTTTTTGGATATTTTTGTTGTTTTTCTGTCTCACTATTAAAATAAACCTACATTAGGTTTAATAAACCTAAAATTATAGACCAGCCCTCAAATTTTTCCACTCGCATTTTGGGGGTGGAAAATGAGGGCTGGCGAGTGTAGGCTGCCTCAGGAGGAGGGGCTGTATGTGAGCCGCTCTCCCAGCAATCTCCTCAGGGAGGAGAGAGAACAGGCAGCTGGATCATAAGAGCGACGAAGAATATCGCTGTAACAGCTTTCGTTCGAACTGCCGAGTGTTCCCCGCACTCACTGTCGCACACAGCCCTGCCTTCTGCCCCATGTACTTTGATAGACAGATCACCTATTCAATGCCGGGATATGTGACGTATATCAAAGTATCTGGGCCAGAAGGCGGGGCTGTATGTGACGGTGGGCTGCGGGAACACTCTGCAATTCAAATGAAAGCTGTTACATCGATGTTTCTCGGTGCTCTTACGATCCGGCAATCCTCTTCCTCTCCTCCCCTGCACAGGTACGCTGCATTGATGGGCACAGGTAGACTGCATTGATGGGCACAGGTAGACTGCATTGATGGGCACAGGTTGGCTGCATTGATGGGCACATGTGAAGCGGCATTGATGGGCACAGGTAGGCTGCATTGATGGGCACAGGTAGGCTGCATTGATGGGCACAGGTTGGCTGCATTGATGGGCACAGGTTGGCTGCATTGATGAGCACAGGTAGGCTGCATTGTTTGGCACATGTGAAGCGGCATTGATGGACACAGGTAGGTTGCATTGTCGGGCACAGGTGAGACTCTGGGAAAAAATGTGTGTTACCGGCGCCAAGATGATATCAATATTCTTATTAAGTCTTGCTGCAATACAAAGTGCAATCTTGAACGTTGGGTTTAGATTTGTGTATTTGTGAAGTGAATTGCGCTAACTTATATTTATATAAACATATAACTTATATTTATATAAACATTTTACCACGACTGGTCCTGTAAACTTGTTACTCAAAAAACAAAAAGTATGTACATGTGTCTATGGTTGTTAATTAATGTGCAATAATCAACAAATAATGGGCAATTAATACCAATACAGTGCCCTTTTTTTTTTTTATATATATACTGCTATTACAATCCACAGATTGAATGTGCTCCAAGAAAGCAAGAAAATGTATTATATACGAAAAAAATATATAAAAAGTAAAAAGATATATATGTGCTAAGAAAGTCCTTAACCAGTTAAGGACCCCCGCACGCCTATGTACGTCCACAACATGGCTCGTACAGGCACAAGGGCGTAAATTTACGTCCTCGCCTTAGTGCGGTTCGGGGGTCCCATCGGGACCCCCTCCGCGGCGTGCGGCGGTCCCCCTGGCTCTGGGAGCGATCGCCGACGAGCGGGCGGATGTCCGTGTTTTCCGCCCCCCCCGCGATCGCTCCCAGCCAATGGGAGCGCGCTCCCAGCCTGTCACTTCCTCCTCCTGTGTTTACACAGGAAGGAGGAAATGATCATTTCTCTCATCGCAGCGCTGTTTCCCAGCGCTGCTGATGAGAGAAGACATGCCAAGTAAGTGTGCACCAACACAACACTGACACACACTCACATAGGCATATTAACCCCTTGTGATCGCCCCCCCCCACCCCCCTGTCACAGTGTTACTGAATGCAGTGATTTAATCACTGCATTTAGTGTCAGTGTGACAGGCACTGTAAAAAACAGTTAGTGTTAGGTTCAGGATAGCCCCCCCACCCCCCCTAATAAAGTTTTAACCCCCTGATCACCGCCCTAGTTAACCCTTTCACTCCCTATTGCCAGCGTCACTAAGCGATCATTTTTCTGATCGCTGTATTAGTGTCGCTGTTCCCGCTAGGTAGCTATTTTTTTTATTACGATTTTTTTTTTTACTAAAGACATGTGGCTAAATAAATTTTGGCCTAAATGTTTTACTAAAATTTAGTTTATTTGATTTTTTTTATAACAAATAGTAAAAAAATAGTGATTTTTTTCAAAATTGTCGCTCTATTTTAGTTTATAGCGCAAAAAATAAAAATCGCAGAGGCGATCAAATACCACCGAAAGAAAGCTCTATTTGTGGGAAGAAAAGGACGCAAATTTTGTTTGGGAGCCACGTCGCACGACCGCGCAATTGTCTGTTAAAGCGACGCAGCGCCGAATTGTAAAAACACCTTGGGTCATTTAGCAGCGTAAGTGTCCGGGTCTTAAGTGGTTAATAGATAATTTCTTGCAATGATGCCCAGCTATGTTTCCACCTTCACCGCAAATAGTGTCTATACCGTCACCGGATAAAATGGCCACTCACCAGATGGACCCAGAAATCTGCCTTTTGTTCATATGGATAACCACTCCCTCTCTCAGATTTATCAGCAGTCACTCCCAATGCTTTGGCTGTAGTCTTGTTTTATATCTGCTCATGTAACATATAAAAGACTATCATGGTGTAGTAAATCAAATAATTTATTATTATTAAAACATATAGTTATTCCACTCACATATAAAAGTGCCTGGGAGCCGGCACTGAGCTAATCCAGCCGTAAATAGGAGTATGCAAATGTACGAGTATGTCCTGATCCGCACGTGTGATGCCTCACTTTGTCGCTTGCGTTCTCAGCCTCGTTATACTCAGGCTGGACATGACGAGCTGGCAATGGTCCCGCAGCCTCTATGCACTTCGCAACTTAATGCGTCATCAGGAAGCTGCCTCATTGTTGCCCGTCAGTCTTTATATACCCCCATGTGCTACTTGTTATCCTATCATCTGCTTCATACAACAGGAAGCGCCACATCCGCCATTTTGACTACTGGTAATTTCTATGTCAGTGGGCAAACATACAAAATCAGCAGGGGATCAAATACTTTTTTCCCCTCACTGTATGTGGGTGTGTATATATAATATATATATATATTAATTATATGTGTGGGTGTATATATATCTGTACTGTATGTTGCCTTCTGAAACATGTTGTCTCTCTTTTGTAGAACCTCAGGGAATGGACCAAGAAAGTCATCAAGAATATTGCTTGTTCTGGCAAGTTCTCCAGTGACAGGACAATTAGTGAATACGCCACTGAAATCTGGGGTGTCGAGCCCTCCGCCGTGAAGATTCCCCCACCCAACATACCCAGGGAATAGATATATGGAGGTGCATGTGCTCACTGTTCTCTGCTGGTAGTTTGGTTGGCTCAGGATTAGTGTTTGTTCACCAGTTGTGATTGCTTTTTCCATCAGAGCATAGCCTTGTCATTGGGAAAACATGCTGATTATATTATCCAACACTGACTCTCTGAAGTTTAGCTGCTCGCAATGTTAGGATTTGATCTTTAGTCCAAACCTAGCTATATAATTAGGCCAGAGCCCTGACATTGGCACGACAATACTAAGGTCATCTATATGTCATAGGCAGTGCTTCCATAATATATTAACTAAGGAAGCAAGGGCAGTCGCTGCTGTTTCTTTCATAGAGAACACAAACCATTTTCAATGTTAAGTCATACAGGATTGAACCACTTGTAATCCACTGAATATTAATGAACCTTAGCTAGTATTTGTGCTCATTATATAGACTGTTTTTTAAATTGTTTCTTTTTATCCTGTATGAACAAATAGGAAGCACCCGTGAGATGCTTCTCCTTCTGCAATTCACATTGACTCCATGTAGTACTGTTGTATCATATTGTTTTAGTCCTATAGTATTAATAGTTTTATTTTTATTCAGGTTTTAGATTTTGAACACCTGTGGATTTTTTTTCAGTGAGGCAATGCAGAGAATAGTGGCATTGTGCAGAATGCAGTGACCCATAGGCGCAATCACATTGCAGTCATCTGTAGTCCAATTATAAATTATTTTTGATGTGTCGCTAGTGTTTACTGCAGTGTTGCACATCATTACTACTCTTTGCACTGTCTTACTGAATAAGCCTACTTGTCAGAAAAACATAAGCGGCAATGGGGACAGTTTGGATATACAAGGCTTAATAAAGAAGGGCATTATCCCTATGCAGAGTAAATATGTGACCTTAAATGGTAAGGACTAAAGTACTGTACCTCCAGGAGTAGAATGGTGCATAGAGTATGACGTAAGCCATTAGAAAAGGCCCATTTAGAGTGTGAAGTACTGTAATAAAAGCAGTTTAGTTGCTGCAACACAGTGGCACAGAGCAAACACTTTCTCGACGCTGGACCATCTGTAGGAATGTGGCCGTCATATCCTTGCTCTCCGCACAACCTGGTGAATGGGACATCGAGCAAGCTTGGCGTGAAACTTTGTAAATCATGTGTTTGTCTTTGCAAAAATGCTGTTGTTTTAGCATTTGTGTGTGTGTGTGTGTGCGCGCGATTTCAAAGTACTGTATTTCTAACTACAGATTTGCACGTTAACTCCACTTTCATGTTTGTGAGTCTTCTTCCTTTAATAAAACTAGTATCTACGCTCTGACTATTGAATGTTTTTTTATAGTTAAGGAGCATGCCAGTCGTCTGGCCTATATAGGGTTGGTTAGATGCAGTGTTGTAAGTAACAGAGTTAAAATAAACGCAGTTACCTAACGCAGCTCCTTTTGAGGGTAACGAGTAATCTACCTGATTACTCTTCCCCTCACGGTAACACAGTTGCCATTACTTGGGCGGCATTACCGCAATAACATCTGCCGCCACTAGATAGCAGCAGAGTAATTGCTTCTGCCGGCGCTGTGAACATAAATATGGGTGGAACTCCGCTTTAGAATCATGTGACCTGTCACAGCGGTCTGAAAACTCCCAATCGCAAGAAGCCCTGGATACAATGAGCCCTACCCGCCTCACACTGAGCTATCACCGGGGAACAACTCACATCGATCACACACACTGTGTGCGCAACCTGATCAATGATCCGGGGAACACATGGCCGGAACAAAATGTTCCACAGAACAAACGTTCCCTATACAACACAGTGTACACAGCGACATCTAGTGGTCAACATGGTAAGTGCAGGACACCTATACAGACCAATGATCAGCAGATTATTTTTGGTCAGTGATTTCATCTCTTCATCAGACAACAAAAAAAAATCTGACATCCCCATTCCAGATCCCTTGCATCTAATAAAGCTTATATAAGATAAATAAAATAATAAACAATAAACTATAGAAAATTCTAATAAAGCCTAATATAAGATTTTAAATTACAGACTCTGTAAACGTCAAGGGAATGTATATTATAAACATACATTTTAATCCAGCTTATAATTTGGATGTAATATATAGCAGATGGATAAGGGTTTTAAGTCCTATTAGCTGCATATACATGGTGGGACGGATGCACCTAGGCTGGGATATACACGAGATCACCATTTGTTTCCGGTTTTCTTCTCTCAAGGATCTGCCATTCTTTTGTCTTGAAGTATTAACTCACTGCTCCCTGGCAAGCGCCCGTCATCTGCTTCTCAACAAAGCATTGTAGAATATTAAAAAAAATTCAGTTACTTTGCTGAGTAACTAATTACTTTTTCAATGTAGTAACTGAGTCACTAACGCAATTACTTTTTCTGAGAAGTAATTTGTAACTGTAACTAATTACTTTTTTAAAGTAAGATGAGCAACACTGGTTAGATGTAGGTGTCCTTAAAAAGGACCTATACTCCACTGTAAAGATGGCTGCTATTACCTTTATTAACCAGAACTTCCTTGTGTGCCTCTCTTTCACATTTATACTGGGACACAATTCAAGGTCAAGCCATGCCAGATGCCACTCGAGAGTTTGTACTGCTGTCTGTATCCCTACTGGGGTGATATTTTTTTTTCTTACCCATATACTGGTGACATGACAAGAACTGGGAGGAAGTTTCCCCAATGAGGACACAGGTTGCAAAGAAAACACAATGAGGAAGGGGTTAAACCTGTGCTCTGTTGTGGAAACTTCTCATCAATGGTGGTATAAAGAAAGAAAATACAACTTTCTAGTGGTGGAGACACAACAAAAACAGCCAATGGGTATTCTAAATCTTACCCACCCAAAAAAAAGGGTAGAGCTCCATCACAACCCTGTTTATTAATGTAAGAGGTATGAAAGAAAAAGTTCAGAGCAAGCAATATAACCCAAAGGCAGGGGTCTGATTGGCCTCAATTGTGGAATTCCTTTTACTTTTTTCCCCAATTTTTATTTATGAGGTCGAATAGTAATATTAGTGACACAAACCCCATACTTTGGTTGTCAGTTAAAGTAGACCTCCTATGAGAGCAATATGGGGCTGCTAATGCTGAACTTCTTTTGCTTAAAGCTGCACACTGCAGTGGCACATGACAAAGGGGCTGAGATGCTGCGGGCATTGCACGAATATGGCCACATGGCCATAACTGGAGATTGTCATGCACAAAATATGGCCATGTGGTCATTTTAGGTCAATTCTGTCGCCCGCACCCCCACTCCTTTGCTCTGTGAAGCGCTGGGGTGGGAAATTCCATTACCACCACTAATTGGGACAACAGGGACCCGTTTGGCCCGACTCTTAGCTCATCCTTATTGCCTATGTGCCCAATAAGGAATATGACCATTGTCTTACACATAAGTCAAGCCAGTTAATTATAAAACTTTTTTTTTTATTATTGGCATATGGATAGCACCCTGAATAAAAGACAGAAGAGTAATATACAAATTCAACAGAAAAGTGGACCCTATTGGAAAAGAAACTCAGGGCCTCATAACTGCATGGCCACAGCATTATCCACCATCCTGTACAATCCTCATCATGCAAGTCTTAGTAACAACCGAAACAAGGCAATTGTTTTCCATTATAATTACAATTTATACTGTAAAATAATGCAGAAAACTAAGGTACTTTTTCACTAGGTATTAAAGCGAGCCTGAATTTTTCCCAAACTAGGCTCATTATCATTTTCTCTGTGGACCTTAAATAGCATGTACAGTGGGGATCGAAAGATTGGGCACCCCAGGTAAAAACTTGTATTAATGTGCATAACAAAGCCAAGGAAAGATGTAAAAATCTCCAAAAGGCATCAAATTACAGATTAGACATTCTTATCATATGTCAAAAAAAGTTAGATTTTATTTCCATGCTTTACACTTCCAAAATTACAGAAAACAAAAAAATGGCGTCTGCAAAAGTTTGGGCACCCTGCAGAGTTAATATCTTGTACTGCTCCCTTTGGCAAGTATCACAGCTTGTAAACACTTTTTGTAGCCAGCCTAGAGTCTTTCAATTCTTGTTTGAGGTATCTTTGCCCATTCTTCCTTACAAAAGCCTGCCAGTTCTTTGAGATTTCTGGGCTGTCTGTCACGCACTGCTCTTTTAAGGTCTATCCATAGATTTTCAATTATGTTGAGGTGAGGAGATTGTGAAGGCCATGGCAAAACCTTCAGTTTACGACAGAAAGCCCTGGCAGGGTAAGCCTTTAAATATCCTGGAGCCTGGCAAGCAGGGGAGACAGGTAGAAGATGGAGGACTGAGGTGGCTGTCGTGTGGCCTGGGAGGGGACCCTGGGTCTGGGGAGAGGTCTGTCTCCAGGCTGGAGCTGGGTAAAGGAAGGCAATGAGGCCAATGGAGGAATCTCCATTACCTTTGAGTCTTGTGCAGAAAATATCCAGGCTGGCAGTGGAGGATCTGATCAGTTGGAAGCCTGAACAGGGTTCTTGCCCAGTGCAGCTGGGAGCAAAGGACAGTGTAAGTACCTCAGCACACCCAGGGGGTACAAGGGGAGAGACTGCCAGACGTAGCATACTTTCCATAGACAACGTTGTGCTAAATCCCAATCCCTTGCCCTGGTGCATTCTTCAGAAGTGGCCAGGTGGGCTGGTAATATCTACAAGCATCAGAACTGTGTGAAGTTTTACTGAGGTGGAGACACTATACTCTTGTATACAGTATGGGACTTTGTGCTATTTTACTAAAGGGGACTGAGAGCTTCTGGTTCGTAAAGACCTTTTCCACTGATCCATAGAAACTGCAATTATTCCAGAGGGAGTATAGTCTAGGACAGGGATGGGCAAACTTTTTGAGTCGAGGGCCGCAATGGGTTCATATATTGGACCCGGGGGGCCGGACTATATATATATATATATATATATATATATATATATATATATATATATATATTACTGTACTGTATTAAATACTGTACTTTATATATACACATAGCAATAGGGTACAGCGGTACAAAAAAAATGTATATAAAAGTACAGTGTTTAATACAGTACAGAAACCTAACATTTGATTTTGCCTAATAACTTTTGTTAGCTAGTAAAGAGTATCAATCAATTTCAACTCCAATCTCCTTTATCTTGTTGCTGCGCAGCTAGACCGCCCTTACTGAATCCATGCTAGGGCTTGTGGTTCTTCTGGGAGCTGACCGTGGACCTGTGGGTTCTGCTGGCCACCACCAACTCCCAGCAGAATCTACAGGCCATGGCCATCTCCCAGCAGGAACCACAGTGTTGAGGCCTAGGCCTACCCCAACCTCTCACAAAGTAGAAATAAAATTGATACTGTGTAATGCTCCTCTTACCTTAACTATGAGTATTGTAGCTGGCTCCCGCATCCTCTGTGGCTGCCTCCAGTGGGTGGCTGGCCGACACCCTGCTGTGGCTGGCTCCCTGGTGTGGGTGGCTGGCTGGCATCCTGCTGCCGATGGTCACTGTGGCTGGGTGGCTCCTGTAAGTGGCTGGCTGAATCCCTGCTGTGGGTGGGTTACCGTGGCTGGCTGGTTTCCTGGTGTGGGTGGCTTGCTCCCTGCTGTGGGTCAGTGGGTGGCTGGCATGGTGCACCCCTGCTGTAGGGTAGTGGGTGGCTGGCGCCTGGCTCCCTGCTGCAGGTGGAAGGCCTGGCTCCCTGCTGCAGGTGGATGGCCTGGCTCCCTGCTGTGGCTCAGGTGGTGGGTGGCTGGCACAGTACCCCCTGCTGTGGCGGACAGAGGGGGGTGGCGGAATGAGGGGGGCGACGGACAGAGAGGGGCGGCCGGACAGAGGGGGATGAGCTGACAGAGAAACAGGTGGACCGAGGGGGGTGGGCTGACAGTGGGACGGGCGGACAGAGGGGGGTGGGCTGACAGTGGGACGGGCGGACAGAGGGGGGTGGGCTGACAGAGGGGGACGGGCAGACAGGTGGACAGAGGGGGGTGGGCAGACAGGTGGACAGAAGGGGGTGGGCAAACAGGTGGACAGAGGGTGGTGGGCAGACAGGTGGACAGAGGGTGGTGGGCAGACAGGTGGACAGAGGGTGGTGGGCGGACAGGTGGACAGAGGGGGGTGGGCAGACAGATGGGGGTGGGCAGACAGATGGGGGTGGGCAGACAGGTGGACAGAGGGGGTGGGCAGACAAGGGGACAGGTGGACAGATGGGGGTGGGCAGACAGAGGGACAGGTGGGGGTGGGCAGACAGAGGGACATGTGGGCAGACGGGGGTGGGCAGACAGAGGGACAGGTGGACAGATGGGGGTGGGCAGACAGAGGGACAGGTGGACAAATGGGGGTGGGCAGACAGGGACAGGCAGACAGATAAAAAACAAATACAGATTCTAAAAAATATGTCTCAGCTAAATGTGCATGTGCAGATGAACTGGCTGATGAAATTGCACTGTCGCCATAATCAATGAGACAGCTAAACAAAGCAGAGAGGAGTGGGCTGAGAGAAACCCCACAGCGCACTGGCAAGAGACGCGTGACTCCGGCAGCAAGATGGTAGGATGATACAATCACCCACAGTCTCAGACCAGCCAGCCCCGCCTGCCCGCATCCACACGCCAGCTCCGCCGAGCCAATCGAATGGCGCTCACGTGAACTCGAGTCCCAGAATGCCACAGCGGAACCACATGACCCTAGTCGGCCAATCAGTGTGCTTGTGTAGACTACAATTCCCAGAAGCCACTGTATGCAGCCGGACTCTGCGGCCATGCCCCTGGCTGACTCCCTCTCAGTCACTAGCGCTCTGCGGGCCAGATTAAAAGGTCCGCTGGGCTGTATACGGCCCGTGGGCTGTAGTTTGCCCAGTCCTGGTCTAGGATCTATATTTTTGTGTTTACATAAAGAAGGAAGTTTGTACTCATCTGTTGTTCTTCAAGTCAAGTTGGGCATCCCATAATCTCCCTATACCTTATCCAAGATGTTTTCCCCCAATAAAACAAGCACATGGACTGATTGCAAGTTGGAAATGCGTGTTGCCTGGCTGTGCAGGAATAGAGGGAATCCATATTCAGCGGCTTCTTTGGGGTTAGCGCCACATAGTATTTGACTGTATGCCTGTGTTTTTTTTCCTTTTTGAATACTTTAACACCTTCCCACCCTGCCTGTAGCAGAATGATGACCGTGCGGGGGCTCCATTGTCCTGACTGGGGTGTGCAGCGTGGCGATCTCCGATGACGGTAAAGAGCCTATCACGTAGGCTCTTTACCACATAATCAGCTGTGTCCAATCACAGCTGATCACAGTATAAATAGGAAGTGCCGGTTGCAGTGGCAGCTGGTGCTCAACATTTTTGGGGGGGCCTCACTGCAGCCTCACTGTGCCCATCAAATGCAGCCACTGTGCCATCAATTGTCACCACTGTGCCATGCCATCAAACGCAGCCACTGTGCCATCAATTGTCACCACTGTTCCATGTCATCAAACGCAGCCACTGTGCCATCAATTCGCAGCACTGTGCCATGCCATCAAATGCAGTCACTATGCCATGCCATCAAACGCAGCCACTGTGCCATCAATTGTCACCACTGTTCCATGCCATCAAATGCAGTCACTATTAGTGTTGCTCACGAATATTCGTATTGCGAATATTCGGCTCGAATATGGCATATTCGAGTATTCGCGATATATTCCGAATTTCGCGGTGAATATTCGCTATTTCGAATATTCGTATTTTTTCATTTTTTTTTTAGAACAGATCACATTCTAGAGATCCCCATCGACGTCTAAAAGCATTGCTGGTATGATTAGAGACCTTGGGCCGAGTAGCTGCAGCGATCATTTTATATTGCCGAAAAATCGCAATGCGATTATTCGGCAATAGCGATATCGTGCGATTATTTTCGAGAAATTCGCAATATTGTTTTTAGCTAAAATAACACATATATTCGATTTCAGAGTGTTACTGTCGAAATTCCGCAATCAATTTCTCATTCGCATTTTTGCGAAATTATGATAAAATATCAAGAATATTCTGAGCCAATCAGAGTGCTCCTTCCGCATTTGCCGAATATTCGCAATTATTTTGTATTGTAATATATCACGAATATTCTGAGCCAATCAGAGTGCTCCATTCCGCATTTCTCGAAATTTCGCAATTATTTTGTATTATAAAATATCACGAATATTCTGAGCCAATCAGAGTGCTCCTTCCGCATTTCTCGAAATTTCGCAATTATTTTGTATTATAAAATATCACGAATATTCTGAGCCAATCAGAGTGCTCCATTCCGCATTTCTCGAAATTTCGCAATTATTTTGTATTATAAAATATCACGAATATTCTGAGCCAATCAGAGTGCTCCTTCCGCATTTCTCGAAATTTCATTCGCATTCGCGAAATTTTGCAATCATTTCATTTCCAAAAAATATCGCGAATATTCGCATTTAACAAATATATCTTGAATATTCGACTATATATTCGAGATATATCGCAAAATCGAATATGGCATATTCTGCTCAACACTAGCCGCTGATAGAAATCATGGGGCCCATACAGCCTACCTGAGGGGTCCCCCTTCAGCTCTACCCCTGGTCCCGCCCCTGGTCCCTCCTTCAGCCTTACCCCTAGCCCCTCCCCAGACCCCGCCTTGAAACAAAGTGCAGGTTTGTCTACAGGTGATATTTATTTTTCTCACCCATGCCGCCAATGCCGTAATGTGCTGCAGACAGTGCCACCCATGACGCTAATGCCATATCGCATGTGCTGCCTGCAGAGACAGTGGGCACTGTCTGCAGCACAATATGTCATTGGCGGCATGGGTGGCACTGTCAGCAGGTAGCACATGCATTATGGCATCAGCGTCACTAGTTGGGGGGCTGGGGGGACACCTCTTCAGTTCTGAGGGGTTAATACTGGGACAGTGGGATCTGTAGTCCTTCACGAATTGGGAGGGGGCGGGTGTTATCCATCCTCAGCTCTGAGGGATTCATGCTGGGACCTGTAGTCATTCACTTTTTGAGGGGCCAAATCCCCAAAAGTGAGAGACTACATGTCCCAGCATGAATCCCTCCCCCTTGTGACCTCCTTCTCCCATCCCTCTGCCTCAGCCTGTCCAGCAAACACAATAAAGAGACTGCTTCTCACTGCTAGTGCTTCCCCTTCCCAGCCCACATCTGCAGAGTTGTTTTATTTGATTTAATGACATGACCTCAACCCCCATCCTAGTAATGACTTGTGTTGCTCACGAATATTCGCATTGCGAATATTCGCTACGAATATTGCATATTCGAGTATTCGCGAATAACTCGAATATCGCAGCAAATATTCTCTATTTCGAATATTCGTATTTTTTCTAATTTCGCAATCAATTTCGCAATGAATTTCGCATTCGCACTAGCAAAATTTCGCATTTTTTTTTTTTTTTATAAAATATAGCGAATATTCGTAAATATCGAATATTCGTGATATTTTATCCAAAAAAAAATAGCGAAATTTCGGAATCATTTTCGCTTTCGCATATGCAAAATTTCGCAATTTTTTTTTTTTTTTTTTAGAAAATATAGCGAATATTCGTAAATATCGAATATTCGTGATATTTTATCCAAAAAAAAATAGCCAATTTTTTTTTTATAAAATATCACGAATATTCAATATGAACGAATATTCGCGAATATTCTTTGAAATATTCGCGAAATATCGCGAAATCGAATATGGCGTATTCCGCTCATCACTAGTCATAGTGACTAGTGATGAGCGGAATACGCCATATTCGATTTCGCGATATTTCGCGAATATTTCAAAGAATATTCGCGAATATTCGTTAATATTGAATATTCGTGATATTTTATAAAAAAAAAATTGGCCTTGCCATCAAACGCAGCCACTGTGCCATCAATTTGCGCCACTGTGCCATGCCATTAAACGCAGCCACTGTGTCATGCCATCAAATGCAACCACTGTGCCTTCAATTGTCACCAGTGTACCATCAATTGTTACCACTGTGCCATGCCATCAAACACCGCCACTGTGCCATGCCATCAAACACAGCCACTGTGCCATCAATTGTCACCACTGCGCCCTTTAATTGTCGCCACTGTGCCCATTGATGTCAATGTGCCCTTTAATTGTCACCACTGTGCCATTAATGCTGCTGTGACAATTGTCCTCACTGTGCCTATTGTCCCCACTGTGCCCATTGATGTCACTGTGTGCCCTTTAATTGTCGCCACTGTGCCCATTCATGCCACTGTGCCAATTGTCCCGACTGTGCCTATTGTCGCCACTGTGCCCATTGATGTCACTGTGCCCTTCGTTGCTGCTGTGCCCTGTAAAATGCCCCTTTCCCTCCCCCGCCCAGCACTTACCTTTACTGGAGTCAGCCATCCATGTCCGTCGATGTCTTCTCCCACCCTCGATGACGCTTCAGCCAATCAGGTTACTGGTAGCCAGAACCGGCCAACCTGATTGGCTGAGACGCCTGTCAGTCTTATCCAAGGAATGCACCCCCTGTGCGTTCCGAGGATAAGCTTCCGGGGACCAGAGGGCTGTACTCGAAAAGCCTATCAGAGCCGCTGGCTCTGATAGGCACTCCCGTACAGCCAACCAGCTGCCATTATTCAGATGGTCGGCGGGCGCTCATGTCCGGCCATCTGAATAGAACAGCGGCAGCGGCGACAATAACATAGATTCGTGCAATGCATGAATCTATGTTATTAGACTCAGTGGCGGTAAGAGCCAAAAGGGGGCGGCGCTCCAGCGCCCTCTATGGACGAACCGCCACTGGCTGGTTGTCTGCATTCCTCTACTTGCGCTGACAGGGTGAGAGTAGAGAAGAGCCAATA
Organism: Rana kukunoris; assembly: GCA_029574335.1. NCBI lineage: Eukaryota > Metazoa > Chordata > Amphibia > Anura > Ranidae > Rana > Rana kukunoris. The sequence goes on from CM056052.1 coordinate 448,345,862, forward strand.
AAAAAAGAGTTGCAAAAAAACAGTGTTGCATGACCACGCAAGGGTCTTTCAAATTACAACCGTGCTGAAAGCTGAAAATTGGCTTTGGCAGGAAGGGGGTAAAAGTGCCCAGTATTGAAGCGGTTAAAACATTTTTAACAATCCAGTGGTGTCAGAAGGTGAAGCACTAGGCATTCCCTCTTTTCTTTGTTTTTCTAAGTACTAGGGGTGGCCGGAGGTTTACACTTTTTCTCTGGGCATTAGAGGAATCTGGGAATTTCACTTATCCCCAGAACCAACGTACTGCCTTTTTGCAAATGGAGTACATGGACTGTATGTGCCTTTTCAAACCTTTGACCACTTCTCTTCAAAGAAATTTGGCAACTTGTAGCTTTTCACAAAATATATCACTTGCAAACACTAAAATCTTTACAAATGAGAAGATTCCTAATCTATGGAAATATGCAAATCCATTCACCTCTTTAATTTGAGGAACTGAAGATTCCGTTTGATTCCCCTATTTCTGAAAGTAAATCTTTTCATGCAGTTTGATGCAAATAGAACACTACAGATTTCAGTCACGTTTGTGCTGCCTGTTGCTTTCTAAAGTACACAGAAGAGGTGACATTCTTGCTTGTGTTCGAGCTTGTCTGCGATTCTGCTGACATACTGAAAGGAAAGTTTTTTTGCTTCTTTTCTGTCCTGGCAAGTTCACAACAGCTCATTGTGACTGTGTTGACTGCTATTTAATAGAACAGAAGGGAGTTCTGGGTTATGAAATACACACCCTTTAGGGCCCCTGCATCAAGTAAGAAATACTATTTCTAAATATCTTACCACATTTTAATTCAAGCTTATTTTATTCATATAGAGAGACAGAAAAAAATGTAAACATTACAAACATTGGTAAGGTACACCAACAATAAGTATCATGGACTTCGGAACAAATGCATATCCAGGTTACATGAAAACATGTTTATAAGGCACGTCAGGAGACCATCTGTGATAGCAACCCCTGAAGATATTACAGGTAAAGTAACACTCACCATCACCAGAAAAGGGGATCATGGGTGTGCCATACATAATGCATCAGGAAAGGTTATATGAAAAACCGGTCTTTATGAAAAATAATACGTTGTAGGCGGTCACACACTGAATCAGTAACAATGCATAAGTCATAGTACATTTGCACAATGGATTCCTAATGCCGCGTACACACGATCAGATATTCTGACATCAAAACTGTGGATTTTTTTCCGACGGATTGTTCGCTCAAACTTGTCTTGAATACACACGGTCACACAAATGTTGTCGGAAATTCCGAACGTCAAGAACGCAGTTAGGTAAAACACTGTAACAAGCCGAGAAAAATTAAATTCACTGATTCCAAGCATGCGTTGAATTGATTCCGAGCGTGCGTAGGATTTTTGTGCGTCGGAATTGGCTAGAGACAATCGGAATTTCCGACAAGAACTTTTGTTGTGGGGAAAATTGAGAGCCAGCTCCTAAACATTTGTTGTCTGAAATTCCGACAGCAAATGTCCGATGGAGCATACACGCCGTCGGATTTTCCAACAAACAAGCTCACATCGAACATTTGTTGTTGGAAATTCAGACCGTGTGTACACGGCATAAGGGTGTATTTAGACCTGAAGAAAAGGGAATAGGGGCAGTAAAGAGGGGGTAGAAAGCTAGGAGACAAGAATTACTCCATCATAGTCCCAAGGCGACGTTGTCTAGACCACTCTCAGCCCAGGAGATAAACTCAGAGGAGTATCGGAACATGGACCATGAAGTCCAAGTAAGAGAAAACTGTTCATCTTTACCATATTCCTCTGCCAACAGACATTCAAGGTCCCTTATGCGGTCCACTTCAGTAGCCCAATCCCCTAGGGAAGGCATGGTTGTCGATCTCCAGTCACTGGGAATCTTACCATATTTTTAATTAAAATAATCCAATGTATAAAGTAACACTTTCAGATTTATTGTGTTGTAACTGTACTGTCTTCCCTCATGTTGTAAAGCGCTTGCGCAAACTGTTGGCGCTATATAAATCTTGTATAATACTGTTAACATGTTTCCTATTAGCATCTCAGTTGACTTTGCATGCAGCTCCAGACATCCCAACCTGCGAAAAAACACATTTCACAGAGGTGGCACTCTGACAACCCACCACCACCAATATAACACAACTAGAGGATAATCAAATGAAGTCACACAGAGACATAGCCAGTCACACAGCCAGTCGCATACCTGGTGACCTGGAGTGGAAGTCTGGAACATTTCACATGGTACAGGCAGGCCGGTGGCAGCTAAAAGCATCCATCTTCTTTCCTATGCCGCAACCAAAGGCTGGAAGCACTGTAAGGGGGCTGAGTCAATGTAAATGGGACGGACCGGTCGGTGGGTGGGCTGCCTCCCACACTGCTCTCAATGCTGCTGTCTCCTGTCTTGGAAGCTGGCTCTGACTGGACTAGTGAAGACATGTCTGGACTCTGAAGAAGTACAGAGACTGAGCACTGTCAGCCAGAACCTCCCTCAACCCAAGCCAAGCCCACAGCCCAGGCCGGTGCTTCCAGAGGTCAGTAGGTGTAATAGCAGGCATCAGCAGCAAAACTACAATGGATCGGCCCTGCAGCCGGGATATCGCAAGGGTGTCAGGGAGCCGCAGCCGTGATGCGGGAGACTTGGGATGTCTGCAGCTCTTTAGATCGTGTTGGTTGTCTGCCTTTCCCTGCTGTGGTTCCTCCTCTAGTCACTACATTATAGCCCCCCAACTGTCCCTGAGTTGGAACAAAGTCCCTCTCTTTATTTCTTCCCTATTTGTCCCTCATTTTGGTCTGATCTATATAGTTGTATATAAATTTCACTTTTTATCTTTCAAAAAGTGTTTCCCAGTGCTAAACCTTTCATTCAATTTCTAAATGGCTGCATTTGTTAATTTCAAAAGCTAATATAAAGGAATAGCAGTAGTAATAAAAAAGAAAGCACTTGTAGGTTTATCGTCTCATTTTTTTGTATAAGTCTCCTTTAAGGCGGTGTGCCCTATGCCTACATACTTTTGCTAATAGGTGTCTCAAAAATTTGGGAGGTATGCTACACCACTGGCGTGTCCCTGCAGCTCTGAAGAGACAATAGTGACATAGTGATTTAGGTTCCAGCAGACACAATAAATTGTTGTATGCCCCACATTAAAGTGCATTGCTTTAAGGCAATCCATTGATTGTTTTGCAATACAGTTTCCACAAAAGATACTATTTACTGTATCTGTTTCATCACATGCATAGTTTTATTTGCCCTTCCATCTATAAGATGCAGGGAATTAGAGGCCGGAAATGGGTCAAAGCATACACATACCCATGCTCTGAAATTGTGTCATCCCTGGCTGGCTAACATTAGGAAGTTGAAGATTCCGAACCGGGAAGAAAACCAGGTTGCTGGTATTCTTCTGGCCAGCTCTGGTTGCCCTGCATGCCCAACAGTCTAATCACAATAACATGCGTTAGGCTCTGGCTTTCCTACTAGTACAGAGCAGCAGTCAGATCTGGCTGGAGGACACCTCATGGATTTTCCCTAGTTCTAGGGGCAGTCAGGAGAATAAACAGATCAACTCGTCATGGAAGATCTCAGCATATATTGAGGTTCAGCTGATGCTTGCCTGTGTTAGCCCAAGACTGTGTCACTGCAGTAAAGCCCCAGCTGCAGGCAAGAGTCCAGTCTGATAGGGTTTCCATCAAAAGGTCAAGGACTAAATATATTAGCGAATGATTCATTGCAATCAAAAGACTGTGGCTGCTCTATGGGGTAATAGATCTGCTCAGCTGCTATCACAGGGTCAGCAATTAATAAGAGGCTGCTATTAAATTTCATAATGCTAATACCAGACTGTCTGTACCAATTTTTGTGCTATTTTCAGGTATCCTGCTCCCCTACAATCTCTTTTATAATTGAGTTCACCACTAAAAGGTTAAAAGACTAAAGTGACTGGTGCCCAACTTATTTTTTACCCCACCATACATAAAGGACCAAACCCTGAGATGGAAATGTTAGCCTGATACACTACTTAGGGGCACATTCCTCGCTACTCCAATAAGAGGGCTGCCATATTTTAATTCCTTTCAACAGTCTATTTAAACTGAAAAACAAATGTAACCATGGGCGACAGATTACTGTGTTGGAAAGCACTGAAATGAAATATTCCACATAGTGTAGTAATTATAAAAATGACTTTATTAAGTATTGAAATGTACTGCACTCACATTTAGTTCAATCAGACAAACATTTCCATATAAAAAGGCCTGCTCCTAGTGACTAAGGCCGCGTACAGACGAGGAGACATGTCCGCTGAAACATATCCGATGGACCGTTTCCAGCAGACATGTCTCCTTGGATATTTGGTCTGATGGCGTGTACACACCATTGGACCAAAATCCCCTCGGACGGATAACGCGGTGACGTGGCAGTGACGTTGACGCCGCCACGTCACCAATCCAGGAAGTAAAATACTTCCAAGCATGCGTCAAATCCATTCGACGCATGCGGGAGATTTATGTCCGCTGGTTAGGCGTACTAACCAGCGGACATGTCGGACGGACGGGTTTCCAGCAGACAAGTTTTAAAGCATGCTTTAAAACTTGTCCGCTAGAAAAACCTGTCCGCTAGGTCGTACACACGATCGGATATGTCCGCTGAAACTGGTCGGCGGACCAGTTTCAGCGGACATGTTCTACCATGTGTATGCGGCCTAAATCCTAGCTACGTCCGGGTTCTGGGTTCGGCACATCGTAAAACTCAATTGCTGTATTGTTAGAACATATTTTTAGATTTGGTTCCTCGTTTTAATTTCCCTCCTAAACATATCTTTTTTTGTACACATTTACATATTAACTTTATGAACATGTTCAATGAAAAATCATCTTTGTAAAAAATCCTTAGAAGAACTCTACCATGAATTGGGGAATCAATTGATTTTCTATTTCACTTTATTTATTAATTTAAACAAATTGTACAGATTAAACAATCTGCGTTGTGGGTAGGTAAAGGACAAATTAATTCAGTGCTAAATATTATGCCAAACATATGTCCAATAATTACAATGGAACAAAAAGTAAAGATGTTATGTCGTCTCTAGCGCGCACTCTGGACCAGTTTAAAATATTGTGTAGCGCCCCTGTACTTCCAAGTACAGACGCTGTTAAATTTAAAGGGGGATGAGAGAATTACTCAGCTCTCATCTATGTGATTTGTGTTAGTTTAGTGCTGTGCTGTTGTTTCATTCTGTGTTCCAAAGATACCTTCCCATCTTGGAACGACAGGTGGCAGCAGTGGAGACCAGTGGGAGCACCTTCTTGCCAGCAGCCAATCAGAGGAGGCCAGGGCGAACGTGCTACACGGAGTTCCTGACTCTGGGTCCTCATGGCCCGGAGCAACTAAAGCTGCAGAGGGGCCCCAGTGACTTACTGGGTCCTCACTTCTTTGAGAAGATCCTAAGCGAGTTGTGCTGTTCGATGGGGAGTCAGTCTGAGGAAAGCCCGGAGGCAGGCGATCCAATAGGGCCTAGACAAGCCATCGGGAATCAAGGTGACCGGACACTGGGAGTTTGTTTTATGGCAACCCGATCACCTAAAATCAAGGAGTACCTGAAGACAATTCAGGCAATTACTTTACTGATAACTATAGCTCCATCAAGTTGCATTCCAGAGCAAGGGCCTGTGGCAGAGGTACCACTCCTATTCTATTGAGCCAGGTCTGTGGCAGAGGCTTGTTTCCTTCTCAGAGTTCCGAGTGATACTCCGGCTGCCAGTTCTGTGAGAGGGACTTTCCGGGTACACTATACCCACTCTGGCTGGAGTGGCCACGAAGCAAAGGTATCGTAGAAGCAGGACTGCTTCTGTACATAGTTAAGGCCTTAACCTGCAACTTCTTCTTTCACCATCTTTTCTCTATCCACCTAAAGTTACCTGTTGCCATGTTGGGCACAAGAATAAAAGCACAGAAAACGACATCTTGCTGTTTGAAAATTCTATCATTGCTCACACCATCTACTTTTCATCATACCCCTAGACATGCTACAGAGGTGACACGCCAATCCCAAATCTAACCAGCAGCTCCTGCGGGGGTAGGGCTACAATATCAAATCAGGAAAAAGGATCTTGATGCTATATGTCACATTACATGCGTGGACAGATTAGAGAAGACAGAGAAAAATGGGACAAAGAACAGAGGCAGGAAAGGAGTAAAGCCTGTACTAGAGGAGAGGGGGAGAGAAGGGGAAGAAGGTGGGGGACCAGGTGCGGTTATTCTCTTGCAGCATAGAGGCAGTAAAAAAAGGGGCAAAGAGGGTCAAATGTCACAAAAGAAGGTGAGGGTGGCGACGGTTGACCCAAGGGTTCCAGATCTTGTTTAATTTCTTGTTGCTGTTAGGGTGCTAGTCAGATGTTCGTTGATATAAAAGCCATCTCGCCTGTTTTCAACTTTGGAGAAACAAGTGAACTGCTTCTTCCAAGCTTTAGCGATTGTTAATTTGGAGACTAGGAGTATATAGTAAGCCAGTTTAATTTGTTTTTTAGTAAGATTTGGAGATTTAAAATGTAGGAGAGCAAACCATGGATCTCTGGATAGATGAACCCCAAATAATTTGGAGAGAAGGGCCAACACTTTAGACCAAAAATTACCCAACGTCGGGCAGGTCCACTATATGTAAGCGAGTCTGGTAGGTACCATGTAGCACCTAGTCCTTAAAAGCTGACTCAAGAGTTGTGAAATTATTAGTGCAAGTTGCGGTGGTGGACCAAGTGTGGGGCCATCCTTCTTTCGTTTTGTGAGGTTTTTGATCTGCTTACCACGTAGGTGTGCCTAGCGGGAGAAGAAAGACAGTTAAGATGCAAGTAAAGTATAGAAATCAGTTTGGCCACTATTGGCGTGTGGCGGCAAAGACAGTCAGATTGGGGGGGGGGGAGGGGTTCACATATTAGGGTAGCATGGAATCTTTTTCCACGGAATTACATTTTCCTTTTCTATAGGGCCGTGTACACACGATCAAATCTATCTGCTGAAAACGGTCTGACAGACCGTTTCAGCAGACAGATTCGATCGTGTGTACGGGCGGACAGACAGATTTTGCCAGCAGACAGATTTTAAAGCATGCTTTAAAATCTGTCTGCTGGGAATCCGTCCGTCCGACATGTCTGCTGGTTAGTACGCTAACCAGCAGACATATCTGCCCGCACATGCGTCGAATGGATTCGACGCATGCGCGGAAGTGTTCTACTTCCTGGTGCGGTGACGTGGTGGCGTCAACGTCATCGCCACGTCACCGCGCTGTCTGCCGGCGGGGATTTTGGTTTGATCGTGTGTACAGCGATCAAACCAAAACGGCCAGCAGACAGATCTGTTCAAATCGGTCTGCCAGACCGATTTGAACAGATGTATTTGGTCGTGTGTACGCGGCCTAAGTGAAGGGGCTGAGGTGAAACCCTGTTGGGACCCATATGGGAGCTGCTTTAGCGTTTACAGGGCAGTTAACGGAGCAATCTGAGCTGCTTGGTCATACTTAAGGAAGTTGGAGCCCCCCTGGCATCTGTGGATGTACATAGTGGACCTCAAAATATGTGGCCTGCGAGAGTACCAGACATCACATAATTCTGGAAGGACCTTAGGGCAAATGAATCAACTGGGACAAGCAGGTCCATAAGAGGCATAAAAGTTTAGGCTGGATCATCATTTTAACTGAATTTATTTTGTCTAACAAGGAGATGGGGAGATGAGACTAAATAGACAATTGGATCTAAAACAATTTTCTTATTAAATTTTCTTTAGATTTACCTTCAACTATGTAGTGTAAGGGCCTGCCAGATTGCATACACATTGAAAGGGTTTAGGTTTGACCTCATATTATATGGTTATGGTAAATCTAAAGGAAAGTTGAACAAGAAAATGGTATAGTGTATGGCCAGCCTTACTCTGCACCATGCTGCATCCCACCCACAAGTCTGAAAACTGAAATTCCATCTATAAGTGCTAGTGCATCTACCACTCCCCTCCTCCCTAATTAACAATGTTGCTGTGCAAAGGTGCCCCTGCACTCCTTTATCCAGAGTAGAGACACCAATAAAGTGTGTTACTGGCCAAATCATCAGTTGGAAACAGAGGGAAATAAGCCTAAAAAAAAACAAATGCAGTGTCTAATGATTGGTAAGCTGCAATATACTATATATTTGGCTGGCAATACATGGATCAGGTTTTTTTTTTTTGAGAAATGGATAGAGGAATCCTCCTCTACACGTTATTGAATTCCGACAGCTGGGACTAATCCACTGCCAGAATACACTGATCAGCAATGCAGCCATTGTGCGACCCCCCCCCCCCTCTTCCCTGTGACAGCAGTATGGAGAGAAGTTCCCTGTACCAGCTGTCACTTTTTGAATATAGCGTGTAGAGTTGCCACCTCATTCCTTTAAAACCGAACACATATTAACCACTTAAGGACCGCCTACTGCACATTTACGTCGGCAGAATGGCACGGCTGGGCACATCAACGTATATATACGTTGATTTTAGTACCCAGCCGTGGGTCGCGGGCGCGGGATTCGCGGACCCGATCGCCGCTGGAGTGCGGCGATCCGTCCCTGGAGCGAAATAACGGGGAGAGCCGTGTGTACACACGGCTTCCCCATGCTTCTCTGTGGCCGTAGCATCGATCGCGTCATCCCTGTAATAGGGGGACGCGATCGATGACGTCACACCTACAGCCACACCCCCCTACAGTTGTAAACACACACATTAGGTCACACATCCCCTACAGCGCCACCTGTGGTTAACTCCCAAACTGCAACTGTCATTTCCACAGTAAACAATGCAATTTAAATGCATTTTTTGCTGTGAAAATGACAATTGTCCCAAAAATGTGTCAAAATTGTCCGAAGTGTCCGCCATATTGTCGCAGTCACGAAAAAAATCGCTGATCGCCGCTATTAGTAGTAAAAAAAAAAATAATTAATAAAAATGCAATAAAACTATCCCTTATTTTGTAAACGCTATAAATTTTGCGAAAACCAACCGATAAACGCTTATTGCGATTTTTTTTACCAAAATTACGTAGAAGAATACGTATCGGTCTAAACTGAGGAAAAAAAAATGTTTTTTTATATATTTTTGGGGAATATTTATTATAGCAAAAAGTAAAAAATATTGCATTCTTTTTAAAATTGTCGCTCTATTTTTGTTTATAGCGCAAAAAATAAAAACCGCAGAGGTGATCAAATACCACCAAAAGAAAGCTCTATTTGTGGGGAAAAAAGGACGCCAATTTTGTTTGGGAGCCACGTCGCACGACCGCGCAATTGTCAGTTAAAACGACGCAGTGCCGAATCGCAAAAAGGGGCAAGGTCCTTTACCTGCATTTTGGTCCGGGTCTTAAGTGGTTAATTACACAGGTTCTGTGGCTAATTAAGGTGGTAATTAAACTCACTTGGTGCTTTACCTGCATTAAATTAGCCTCAGAACCTGTGTAATTCATATGTGTTCGGTTTTAAAGGGATGAGGTGGCAACTCTAATAGCGTGGCTGTGCGGGGCTCCGCCGACACAGCTGTATCATTAATTCACACAGCTCTGTGTGTGAATGAACTACAAGCCCCGACATCCTTTGCAGCTGTCAGGTTGTACTTCTCAATGTCCTGGTAGTTCATTGATTCTATCTGTCAGATTGTATCTGCTTGCCATAGGGGATGTATGGGCACACGGATACTCTGACAGATATGGAGGAGACCTGCTTGGTGCCAGCTATTTGCTGATCGCTGGTGCAATGCTTTACACTGCAGGCTCCAAAAATAAATAAATAAATACACCTTTCACGCTGCCACTACTTTAAAGTTGCGCAATTTTGAAGTGATTTCAGAGCATGCCTGTGTAAACTTGAGGTCTATGGGCCTCAACACGTATCAAAGTCGGACCAAAGTAGTACAGGGACTACTTTGAAGTGGGTGCGACTTCAAGTCGCGCAGACATGAATGGTTATCATTGGGAATCATGGGGTACGACTTGTTATGGGACTCTGATGTCCAAAGTTGCAGGAAAAATCGCTCAAGTGTAAAAGGGGTCTTATCCTTTAAGTATGCCCGTGTGAACAAAGCTTAAGGCTCTAATCACACCTATGCAGGTGAGATAGATCACACACATATTTGTTCCTGCACATCGCGTTTAGGGCAGCCCATTGATGTCATGTGAAAGATGTGCAGAAGGAGTCCATGACCTTCTAACCCTTTCGCCGCCAGATCTGTACGTTGTACGGACCTAACGGCGAGGGGTATTGCACACAATCCAGTGCCTGCAGCCACTGGGATTGTGAGTGAATCTGACAGACTCCCGCTTATCAGGTGAGAGCATTCGGGTGGCGCCGCTGCCGCCTGATCACTCTCACACACCCCCACTACTGGCGCCCTCCTGCCATCCTCACCGGGATCCACTTGCCCATTGACGGGCCCGGGACAGTCATGGCCGGTGTTGGCATGTAGGGGGGATGGACAAGAGAGGACACACGTCCGCTCTCCTCCCCTTCTTGCAGTGACCCGGAAAGCGACGTCTCGGACATCACTTACAGGTCACGTTCTCAGTGTCCCCGGCTCGCTTTGCCGGTATAGGATGTTTTGCAATGCATTGCAAAGTTTCCAAACACATACAATCCCCCCCAAAAAAATTGGAGGCCCCCCCACCGCCACATATACACACGCACAAACATAAACGCATGCATTGGGGCACCTACACGTGACAAAATTTGGAACTTTTCTCTAGGGTGTCTACTTTCAGAAAATATATATATGTTTGGGGTTTTGTGTAATCTTCAGGCCTAAAATTTTTTTTTAAACATGTGTGCAAAAAAACGTCTTTCGCAGGGAAAGGGTTAAACAAAAAATAATGCATGATACTTTGTCACTATGCAATTTGGGGCACACAAATGCATGCAACCACCACATTGAATGATTGATAAGCTGCAATATATTCCATTTTTGTTTTTAGGTTTCAAAGTCGCATGCGACTTGGAAGACATCTGTGGGTAGAGTTACCACCTCATCCCTATAAAACCAAACACATATTAATTACACAGGTTCTGGGGTTACTTTATTGCAGGTAAGGCACTAAGTGAATTATTTACCACCTCAATCAGTCACAGAACCTGTGTGATTAATATGTGTTCAGTTTTAAAGGGATGAGGTGGTAACCCTATATGACTGTGCGGGTTCATACACAGATGTCTATGCAAGTCGCACCTTAAAATATGCCACAAGTAGCGCAGGAGCTGCTTTTTCAAATCGATGCGGCACCACTGAGTCGGCGTCGCACCGAATTGAGCGGTGCGATTGCTGGCAATAGGATGCGACCTATCAAATCACATGACAAGTCGCTCCAATGTGAATGAGGGCTCAATGTTGCTTGAGGCTGGGTTCACACTTGTTCCGACATCGCTCCTACATTGGGAGCTCATGTAGCATGACGTGTGAAAATCAATGTTTCCCTATGAGAGCCGTCTTAACTGGTCCTACACAAGTCGGTCCGACTTTGAAACTACTCGCTGTACTACTTTGGTCCTACATTGATCCTACTTCAGCCCATTGAATATCATTGAAGTAGGACCAAAGTAGGAGCCTTGTTCTAACTATCCGACTTTTGCCATCTGACATGTGATTACAGCACCAGTAAAAGGAATTTATCTCACTCTGGGATTGATTTGATTGGTCAAAGAACAAGTCAGTCTATCACAAAGTAGGACCAAAGTAGTATCCTGTTCATGAAAGTAGGATGGATGTAGGACCAATGTAGGATCAGGGCCGGTGCAAGGATTTTTGACACCCTAGGCGAAACCTCATTTTGCCGCCCCCACTGGGTCCGCCCCTGACTCCACCCCCTTCGCCAGTGTTAAATGGTTTGATTTAACCCTCTAACTGCTACATCTGCAAGACAGCTCGTTCTTTTGAAATACATAAGACTTACTAGCAGGTGAACATAAAACAAAAAACAAAACTAATGCAGCCACCCATCTTTAAATTGGTAATCTGCAGTAAATTAAATATTTTGCTTTAATACCACTTTAAGAGGATAACGCTAATCAATTAATTCTGTCAGAGAGAGAGAGAGAGGGGGGCTGTCAGAGAGAGGAGAGAGAGGGGGGCTGTCAGAGAGAGAGGGGAGAGAGAGAAAGGGGGGCTGTCAGAGATAGAGGGCTGTCAGAGAGAGGGGGGAGAGAGAAAGGGGGGCTGTCAGAGATAGAGAGGGTAGAGAGAGAGAGAGGGCGCTGTTAGAGAGAGGGGACAGAGAGAGGGGGGGCTGTCAGAGAGAGAGAGAGAGGGGGGGCTGTCAGAGAGAGAGAGAGGGGGGGCTGTCAGAGAGAGAGAGCGCTGTCAAAGAGAGAGAGGGGGCGGTCAGAGAGAGAGAGAGGGGGGGGCTGTCAGAGAGAGAGATCGCTGTCAAAGAGAGAGAGGGGGCTGTCAGAGAGAGAGAGAGGGGGGGCTGTCAGAGAGAGAGGGGGGGCTGTCAGAGAGAGAGAGAGGGGGGGCTGTCAGAGAGAGAGAGAGGGGGGGCTGTCAGAGAGAGAGAGAGAGGGGGGGCTGTCAGAGAGAGAGAGCGCTGTCAAAGAGAGAGAGGGGGCTGTCAGAGAGAGAGAGAGAGAGGGGGGGCTGTCAGAGAGAGAGAGAGAGGGGGGGCTGTCAGAGAGAGAGAGCGCTGTCAAAGAGAGAGAGGGGGCTGTCAGAGAGAGAGAGGGGGGGCTGTCAGAGAGAGAGAGAGGGGGGGCTGTCAGAGAGAGAGAGAGGGGGGGCTGTCAGAGAGAGAGAGAGAGAGAGGGGGGGCTGTCAGAGAGAGAGAGCGCTGTCAAAGAGAGAGAGGGGGCTGTCAGAGAGAGAGAGGGGGGCTGTCAGAGAGAGAGAGGGGGGGCTGTCAGAGAGAGAGAGAGGGGGGGCTGTCAGAGAGAGAGAGAGGGGGGGCTGTCAGAGAGAGAGAGAGGGGAGCTGTCAGAGAGAGAGAGGGGGGGGCTGTCAGAGAGAGAGAGGGGGGGCTGTCAGAGAGAGAGAGCGCTGTCAAAGAGAGACAGAGAGGGGGGGCTATCAGAGACAGAGAGGGGGGGGCTATCAGAGACAGAGAGGGGGGGGCTATCAGAGACAGAGAGGGGGGGGGCTATCAGAGACAGAGAGGGGGCTATCAGAGGGGGGCTATCAGAGACAGAGAGGGGGGGCTATCAGAGACAGAGAGGGGGGGCTATCAGGGGGGGGGGCTATCAGAGACAGAGAGGGGGCTATCAGAGACAGAGAGGGGGCTATCAGAGACAGAGAGGGGGGGCTATCAGAGACAGAGAGGGGGGTCTATCAGAGGGGGGGCTATCAGAGACAGAGAGGGGGGGCTATCAGAGACAGAGAGGGGGGGCTATCAGAGACAGAGAGGGGGCTATCAGAGACAGAGAGGGGGGGCTATCAGAGACAGAGAGGGGGGGCTATCAGAGGGGGGGCTATCAGAGACAGAGAGGGGGCTATCAGAGACAGAGAGGGGGGCTATCAGAGGGGGGGCTATCAGAGACAGAGAGGGGGGCTATCAGAGACAGAGAGGGGGGGGCTATCAGAGACAGAGAGGGGGCTATCAGAGGGGGGCTATCAGAGACAGAGAGGGGGGGCTATCAGAGACAGAGAGGGGGGGCTATCAGAGGGGGGGCTATCAGAGACAGAGAGGGGGGGCTATCAGAGACAGAGAGGGGGGGCTATCAGAGGGGGGGCTATCAGAGACAGAGAGGGGGGGCTATCAGAGAGAGAGGGGGGGCTATCAGAGACAGAGGGGGGGGGCTATCAGAGGGGGGGCTATCAGAGACAGAGAGGGGGGGCTATCAGAGAGAGAGGGGGGGCTATCAGAGACAGAGAGGGGGGGCTATCAGAGACAGAGAGGGGGGGCTATCAGAGAGAGAGGGGGGGCTATCAGAGACAGAGAGGGGGGGCTATCAGAGACAGAGAGGGGGCTATCAGAGACAGAGAGGGGGGGGCTATCAGAGACAGAGAGGGGGGCTATCGGAGGGGGGCGGGGCTATCGGAGGGGGTGGGGCTATCGGGAGGGGGGCTATCGGAGGGGCGGGGCTATCAGAGACAGAGAAGGAAGCAGAGTCTAGTAAGTGAAAGATCTCATTCACTTACCAGAATAGTCTCACTGGTTCATCATTCAGCAGCAGTGTTTCGTGTGGCTGCTTGGTTTGGATCTTCCCGCCACCTCCCCTCCTCCCCTTCACACAGACGAGTGCACAGCAGAGAAGGGACACGGGAGAAGCCTGTAGCGGCTCCGGGCAGATATAATGGACATAATGGATTGGACAGAGGAACATGAGGGGCGGGAGAAATGTGGAGATCATGTGACATTGTGATCTCAGAGCGGAGAGGAGGAATTTCTGGACACACCAGAGCGGAGAGGAGGAATTTCTGGACGCTCTCCTGGAGGAACTGCATAGCTGCTGGACAGGACACATGTCAGAGTGCAGAGAGCACCACTCGCGCGGGGGGGGGCGGGGGGGGCGGCGGGCGCGGCTCTATTTAACACATGTCAGAGCTGCCTGCTAGAGATAGTTGCAAGCTCTGTACAGTGCGTGCGGGGATAGAATAACCAGCGGCTGAGCGCTCCACACAGCTGTGCGCTCTAGGCGGCTGCCTAATCCGCCTAGTGGTAGCGCCGGCCCTGTGTAGGATGAATGTAGGACAGATGTCGCAGAGCAAAGTAGGATGAAAGTTGTGCTGCTGTCGTGTAGTATAGTGTGAACCCAGCCTGAGGCTGGGTTCACACTTGTTCCGACAACTTGTTCCTACATTGGGAGCTCATGTAGCATGACGTGTGAAAATCAGACCAGACCAGACTTCTGTGTTTACAAGTGATTGTGGTGAGCAGGCACCAAAGGGTCTGAGCCAAAGGTGGTGGAACTGAGTTCCCCAAGTTCCCCCAGAAAAAAAGCCCTGCCTGTACTACTTTGGTCCGACATTCATCCTACTTCAGCCCATTGAATATCATTGAAGTCGGACCAAATTAGGAGCCTTGTCCTTATCAGACATCCGACATGTGATTACAGCAGCAGTAAAAGGAACTTATCTCACTCTGGGATTGTTTTGATTGGTCAAAGGACAAGTCAGACTATCACAAAGTCGGTTCAAAGTAGTATCCTGTTCATGAAAGTCGGATGGATGTAGGACCAATGTAGGATGAATGTAGGACAGATGTCGCAGAGCAAAGTAGGATGAAAGTTGTACTGCTGTAGCATAGTGTGAACCCAGCCTTATGGCCCATACACACGATCCGAATATTGGCCGATGGATCGTACGACTTTTTTTGCTTAATAATCGCAAGTAAAATAAAATAGGTTATTAAACTCACGAAAATTCTCGTACGACAGAAAAAAAAGATCGGAAGTGATGTCACGTGTTGTAATGTATTTGTATTGTATTGTTGGACGACGGCTGTACTGACTAAACGAAAATCGTACGATCGAAAAATATCAGATGAACGGTCGTGATCGGCTCTCAAAAGTAGTGTACACACGATCCGAAAATCGTACGATCCATCATCGGACGATCGTTTTCGTCCGATATTCGGATCGTGTGTATGGGCCATAAGGTAAATGAAGTGAACTTCATTTGGCCCAATTGTAGTATTAAAGCGGATGGTTCAGCAAAAGACAATATTAACCACTTCCCCACCGCGCCATAAGCATTTTACTGCTACGGCGCGGTGGAGTTGCTTTGACACGACGTCCCTGGGACGTCCTCGTGCACTTCCGCGATTGCGCGTCCCCTGGGACGCGCTCGCGAAAGTATCCGTGCTCGCCGGGTCTAGAAGACCCGGCGTATCACGGATCACGGTAAATTGCCGCTGATAGCGGCCGTTTACCACGTGATCGCGCCGTCGAATGACGGCGCGATCACTTGTAAACAAACCGGCGTCATTTGATGACGCCGGTTCCTCCCTCTCCTCGCTCTCCTCTCTGTACAGTGTGCGAGGAGAGGGGGGGGGGGAGCGGGGTGTCAGCAGCTGAGCTGTGGCTGGATCTGTGACAAATGCAGTCACAGATCCAGCCATCCCTCAATCCATCCCAGCTCTGCAATCCCCCAGTACCCTGCAATCCCCAGTACCCTGCAATCCCCAGTACCCTGCAATCCCCAGTACCCAGCAATCCCCCACAATACCCCAGTACCCAACAATACCCCACAATACCCCAATACCCCACAATACCCCAGTACCCAACAATACCCCACAATACCCCAGTACCCCACAATACCCCAGTACCCCACAATACCCCAGTACCCAACAATACCCCAGTACCCAACAATACCCCACAATACCCCAGTACCCAACAATACCCCACAATACCCCAGTACCCAACAATACCCCAGTACCCCACAATACCCCAATACCCCACAATACCCCAGTACCCAACAATACCCCAGTACCCAACAATACCCCAGTACCCCACAATACCCCACAATACCCCAGTACCCCGCAATACCCCAGTACCCGGCAATACCCCAGTACCCGGCAATACCCCAGTACCCGGCAATGCCCCAGTACCCAACAATACCCCAATACTCAACAATACTCAACAATACCCCAGTACTCAACAATACCCCAATACTCAACAATACCCCAATACTCAACAATACCCCAATACTCAACAATACCCCAATACTCGGCAATACCCCAATACTCGGCAATACCCCAATACTCGGCAATACCCCAATACTCGGCATGATACTTTGCAATACCCCAATACTCGGCAATACCCCAATACTCGGCAATACCCCAATACTCAACAATACCCCAATACTCAACAATACCCCAATACTCAACAATACCCCAATACTCAACAATACCCCAATACTCAACAATACCCCAATACCCTGCATGATACTTTGCAATACCCCAATACTCTGCAATACCCTGCGCGATACTCTGCAATACCGCCTATGGGGATTTTTAAGTAGCGAGGTTTGGCGCCATTCCACGAGTGTGCGCAATTTTGAAGTGTGACATGTTGGGTATCTATTTACTCGGCGTAACTTCATCTTTCACATTTTGAAAAAAAATCGGGCTAACTTTACTGTTTTGTTTTGTTTTAAGCGCAAAACAGTTTTTTTTTTAAAACACGCGTTCAATAAATTTCTGCGAAAATACTGTGCGAGATAAAACGTTGTAACGGCCGCCATTGTATTCTTTAGGGTCTTTGCTAAAAAAGCATATATAATGTTTTGGGGTTCTATGTAATTTTCTAGCAAATAAATGATGATTTTTCCATGTAGGCGAGAAATGTCAGAATTGGCCTGGGTGTTCCAGAACGCCTGATGGCGCTCCCTGCATGTTGGGCCTCTGTATGTGGCCACGCTGTGTAAAAGTCTCACACATGGGGTATCGCCATACTCGGGAGGAATAGCAGAATGTGTTTTGGGGTGTAATTTGTGGTTTGCATATGCTGTGTGTGAGAAATAACCTGCTAATATGACAGAAACAAGTTTTTTTTTTACAGAATTTTCAGTCGTTTTTCTTTTATAGCGCAAAAAATAAAAAACCCAGAAGTGATCAAATACCACCAAAAGAAAGCTCTATTTGTGTGAAAAAAAGGACAAAAATTTCAAATGGGTAGAATGTTGTGGGGCGTGTCCGGAAGTGCTCCGGGGAAGACGTGTCCTTACAGAGCTCCATCAGGCCTGGCACAATCTATTGCCATCCCCTGCCAGTCCTGCTCCAGTGGGCTCCCAAAACGCCTGCACCTGCATCTGGGCATCCCTCCCACGGATGCCAGCCTATTCCGAGGTTCCCGGACGGATCGCTTCTTCCCTCAGCCGGCTCCACGTTGCCGAGGCCCGCCGCCATCTTGGGGCCTACGAGTCCTCCGGCGTCTGTCACACTAGAGGGCTGTTATCTGCGGGACGGGCGGCTGTCTCTTTCTATCCACCACCCGCTGCACCTCCGGAGGGAGCGGTCGAGGTGTACAACGATCGGGACCCGCGGAAGAACCGCTGACGTCCGGCGACACTTCTGGGGCAGACCGCGGCTCCGGCCTAGTCTTGGGGAGCGCGCCCAGCTTGCAACACCCGGGTCCTCTGGCTCTATTTTCATCCTCCCACCCTGCTGCCTAATCCTCTCCTAACGCGTGGCTGGGACTCCTTGAGCCTGTTACCGCTCTCCACTGCACAGGCAGCAGCATCTCCTGGTCTCCTGACTCCAAACAGTGAGTAACTGCCATCTTGCCTTGTCCAGTCAGTCCCCCACAGACTTTGCTCCTCTCTCCTTCTCTGCCTTGCACCCCCCCTAAAACATTAGAGCTCCCTGGCTGTCCTGCATCCTCCCCCCATCCCTCAGCATAGAAGCAGGCAGTGTGATTTGACTTCTTACATGGGGCAATGAGACTTTAACATGACCCCCTGAACCCCCAGCTCCACGGGACACTTCATTGTTGGAAACCAGCTCAATCCCCGGCTCATGGGGAAAGACAAGCAGCGGGCACGTAAGGGATCCAGTGGGGACCGTAGGGGAGGTGACCTGGAAGACTACTTTGCCCGATCCCGAGCCGCATCGCAACGCCGCTCTGAAACCACTATGGCGCAGGCACCTCCGTCCCCGGCCCGGTCTGAGTCGTCCCTACACTCTCAGTTGAGCACGCACGATCGTCTCCCCCTCCCTGGGGATACTGACTTTGTGCTCACCAGAAGCCGCTCTAATGCCTCTCTGACCTCGGGAGAGGGTTGGGACCTGGAGGCACAGATACGCTCCCTACATAGCTATATCAGATCTCTGCCCACCAAGGCTGACTTTGAACACTGTGTTCACAGGATTGAAAAAGCCTATAAAAAAGAAATCTCTGACTTCAAGAAAGATGTGAGCGTTCGTTTTGAAGACCTGGACGCCACCACAGACGGTCTTAGCAGGACGGTACAGGCACATGACCAAATTCTGAACACCCATACTGTCATGCTACAGCAGCTGGCTTACCAACAGGACGATATCGAGAACCGTAACCGTTGTAACAATGTTCGCATTCGCGGAATTCCCGAAACAGTAGACGCCAAGGCCCTACCAGCAGCCGTGTCCGCCATTTTCAACCAACTACTACGCCGCCCTAAAGACGATCCAATTGAGCTGGACCGGGTCCACAGAACCTCCAGCCCGCGGAACCAGGACCCTTCCTTCGTCCGCGACACCCTGTGCCGGGTCCACTTCTATAAGGTTAAAGAAGCCATCATGAGAGCTGCCAGTTCACAGGACACTATACTGTTTAATGATGCCCCCGTAATGCTTCTTCCGGACCTGTCGCGTCAAACGTTGGCGATGAGGAAAGCGTTGAAGCCGCTTACCCAACTGTTGATATCCAAGCAGATGAAGTACCAATGGAGATTCCCGTTCCATCTGCGTGTATACCATGAGGGCAAGACAGCCATCTTCCGCACGCTCGGAGACCTGCCTACTTTCCTCAGCACTCTGGGTCTTCCACAAGTCTCTCTTCCGGACTGGCCATTCGCACCGACCACCCCAGGTTTGCCCTTCGCCTCCCCCTGGCAGACGCAGGGCCGCAAGCGCAACCCCCAACCTCTGCCTCGCCGGGACTCTGAAGATTGAATACGTTCATGTCGGTCTAATCACTCCGCTTGCCTCGCCTTTCCGGGGGTTCCCCCCCGGAAATAGCTCTGGGTCGGATCCCCCCCATTTTTCATTTTTCTTTTTGTTTTACTTTTGGGGACTCGGCCGGATGCTCTCCCTAGACACTACTTTGCTTACTGGGTTTACCCCTCCTGAGTCCTGGACTGCTTTAATGTTGATGTTTATTGTTCTGATCTTGGCTCTCTTTCCAGGTGGTTCGGATTCCATGTTCCAGACGGGGAGACATCCACAGATTGTTCCTAAGTATCCTCTCTTATGTGACCTCAAATGACATGTTTATACTTTGTTGCCTTGCTGCCAATGTACTTTTTATTATTGTACTTCACTGTTGCCTGTATCTACTAGATCGTTTGGTTTCCTGTCTCATATGCCTAACCAACTTGTGTTTTTTTTTTTTTTTTCTCTCTTTGTACCACTGTTTACCATACCACGTGTTGGTCTTATTCCATGTTTGTTTTACCGTGGAGCTGGGGCCGGGGGGTCCGCCCTACCTGGAGTGGTCCCACCGCGCCCCCCCCCCCCCCCCCCTCTGAGGGGTTTTTCTTTTTTACGGTGTCACTATGGATGCCGTATGGCTTATGGCTAATAGCCTAGCTATAATTTTTTTTTTCTTTTTCTGTGCAGTCTTTTGGAGCCACCTAGTGGCCTTTTTTGTTATTGCTCATTTATTTTCCACATTGTTCACCTTGCTATTGTGGTCTCCCTCCCTGCCGCCTTTCCCTAGTTGTTTCTTATTGCCTCTACATGATGACGAGGGTGGCACGGACGGGGTCCATACTCAATCCATGTCTTTTTATTTCCTTTTTGCCTTTATGTTTTTTGTTAGCACCCGTTCTTACCCTTCTCTCTGTCTATTCCCTCCTCTCCCCTCCTTTGTTCTTCTCCCTCTCTTCCTTCTTTCTCTTCCTCTGGGTCTTATCCGACGCTATTTGTATCTCCGAGAGTTGCTGATGTTTGGTATTGCTTATGCCCGTATTCCTGCCCTTCATCCACACCGCCCACCCCTACGAATCTCATGGCTTCTGTTTGCCCGATAGCGTTAGCGTCTTTCAACTGCAGGGGGTTTAACACGCCTGAGAAGCGGAGCCAGGTCCTTTTCCATTTTCACAAAAAACGTTCTGACATTTTGCTACTCCAGGAAACACATTTCCGTACAGATTCCGTGCCGGCTCTTCGTAACAGGTACTATACACAATGGTTTCATAGTTCTAATCCCCAAGCTAAGTCTAAAGGTGTATCCATAGCCTTCCATAAATCTTTTAAGCCTGAGGTTCTAGACACACTGGTTGATACTAATGGGCGCTTCATTTTTCTCAAACTGAAACTAAACAACTTTCTTTTCACAGTGGCCAATATATACACTCCAAATGTGGGTCAGGCTCGGTTCCTCTCATCGGTCCTCACCAGACTGTCCTCTTTCGGGGGTCCCTGTTACATCATTGGTGGAGATCTCAATATCGTCATGTCCCCGTCTGCAGATACATCCTCGGGTAAGTCCTCCATTCCACACTCTACACTGACACGCATCAAAGCTCTCCTACACTCCTCCCACCTGGTGGATGTCTGGCGTGTCCAGCATCCCACAGACAGGGATTACAGTCATTACTCCGCAGCACACAACTCATATAGCAGATTAGACCACTTCCTAATATCCCAGTCTCTGTTAGATACCCCTATACACACATCCCTGGGTCAATTGCTCTGGTCCGACCATGCCCCGGTTTACTTGACTCTTGTACGCCCCCCCACATCACGTAGAGGCACGCACTGGAGACTTAATGACAATTTACTGCGGGATCCCGTATGTGTGGCTGAAGTTTCTGCCGCTATCCGTCACTTTGTTTCGGATCACTCCTCGGACGCTACCCCCCCCTCCCACCCAATGGGAAGCCTTGAAATGTGTGCTTAGAGGCGTACTCATCCAACATGGTTCCCGCCTCAAGAAAATGCGATCGGGTGATATCCGCCGTCTCCTCTCCACCATAGCGGAGCTTGAACCTTTGCACAAACGTAATCTAGACCCTGCTATTTTTGTCCGTTTATCAAACGCTCGTAGGGATCTCCTTCAGCTTCTCGACTCCCACTCCCTGATTGCCAGGGACAGGGCGCGTAACTTCCATTACTCACTTGCCAATAAATGCGGTAAGCACTTAGCTCGGGTTTTGCACCCTAGAACGCCACGTTGCTCCGTTCCCTTTATCTCACACCCCGATCAAACTAGATCGTACAATCCGGTCGGTATATCCTCGGCCTTTCGGGAGTACTATTCACGACTCTATAACTTGCAGTCCTCTGAACCGACTAGGTGTCATCCGCCTTCGGACGACGACATGCAAAGTTATATTGTTGAGACAGCATTACCCTCACTTAATGCGTCGGATGTTGCTGAACTAGATAAACCCCTCGATGCGTTTGAGTTCCTCAGCGCCATCAAAAGTCTACAGGTGGGCAAGTGCCCTGGCCCAGATGGATACACCCCGCGTTTTTACAAGACCTTTGCCCCACTCTTATCCCCGTTGATGGCTAAGGCCTTTAATGCCATGGATGCCTCCCTCTTACCGCCTAAGACTCTGTTATCTGCTAACATCTCTGTGCTACCCAAGCCAGGCAAAGACCCCTCCCAATGCAGCAGTTATAGGCCCATATCTCTGCTCAACGTGGATCTAAAGCTGTTTGCAAAAGTTTTGGCCAATCGCTTGTCTCCTCTACTCCCAGGCGTGATCCACAACGACCAGGTGGGATTTGTCCCAGGCCGAGAGGCGAGGGACAATACTACCAAAACGATTCATTTGATCTCTTACATCCAACGTAAGGGGCTGAAAGCTTGTCTCCTCTCTTTCGACGCCGAAAAGGCATTCGATCGGGTCAATTGGAGATTTCTTCGATTCTCGTTGGAACAATTAGGCTTGGGAACACCCTTTATTTCAAAAGTGATGTCCCTTTACTCACAGCCCTCAGCCTCGGTCTTAGTGGACGGTTCTGCTTCCGCGCCCTTTGACATCTCTAATGGTACTCGGCAGGGTTGCCCCCTGTCCCCACTCTTATTTGTCATTGTAATAGAACACTTAGCTTGCGCCATTAGAATGTTGTATGACTGGGTAATTGTCATTCATATTGTGAGAGCACCGAAAGCTGAAAATTGGTCTGGTTAGGAAGGGGGTTTAAGTGCCCAGTGGTCAAGTGGTTAAAAGCCAGCAGCTACAAATACTGCAGCTGCTGACTTTTAATATTAGGACACTTACCTGTCCTGGAGTCCAGCGGCGTCCGCAGCAGAGGGCGAGCGATCGCTCGTCACCCTGCTGCGCCCCCCTCCATCCACGGTGAGGGAACCAGGAAGTGAAGCGCTGCGGCTTCACTGCCGGGTTCCCTACGGCGCATGCGCGAGTCGCTCTGCGCCCGCCGATTGGCTCCCGCTGTGTGCTGGGAGCTGAGAGTTCCCAGCACACAACGGGGGGGGCGACGGGATGTCGCCAAAAAAACCCGACTTTTGCCCGAGACTGCGGGCCGGAAGTGGTTGCAGATACCTGTCTTTAGACAGGTATCTGCACCCCCCTCCCCCCTGAAAGGTGTCAATTGTGACACCGGAGGGGGGGGGGGGGTTCCGATCAGCGGATCTTCACTTTAGGGTGGAGATCCGCTTTAACTAAATTCTTTCAGCTGCTTGGAATCGCTCTTTAAAGCAACCCAGTCCTCACCTAATGGAAATGTAAAAGACGGTGCCTGGAAAAGAAGGCGTTTAATACTTACCTCTACGGTGGAGCACTCAGTATGAAAGGGTAACAATTAAAAAGTATTTTTTAAGAAATCATTTTTCAAAATATAAATTGTATATAAATAAACATGATATAAATGATCAGATTTTAAACGATTTAAAAAAAAAAGTGGCCACTAACCATTACCTCCAAGAAGGCAGTATAGGTTGTGAAGGGAATCATTTGTTACTGTAGAGAGTACACACTGTATACATAACAAGTTATAAAACATCACACTCCCCCAGTCTGCAGCGCACGTGAGAACTATGTCAGTCTGTTACTTAACATTTTGTTTGGGAGGTTACACAACTTTCATCTGAGCCCTAGACTACAGCAGATCCTTTCTCATGTCCCCTGGCACTCCCCTCTCCTCCTCTCTCTATATAAGAGGAGCCCAGCAAGTTCAGACATCTGAGCACCAGAGAGGAAAGACATGGAGATCAAGTATCAGCTGGTGATCAGTCTGCTGCTTGTGCTTGGGACTTCACAAGCAACTGAACAACAACCTGATGCCCCAGAGGTGTACCAGAAACCCAAATTTTGTGGCAAGTCAGATTGCCCCATATACCAACTGGTGAAACAATATGATGTAAGTGGCAAGGGTTTTTTTCTTTTTAAGAGAATGCAATGGGTAGGGTGAGCAGATCTGCACAATAGCAAACGCTGCATCAACTTCTATGTCTACTGTGGTGTTTTGGTATTAATTGTATTTAATTTTCTATCCCTTTTTTATTTCAATGTTTATTATTATAAAGACAATGAGGTTAGAAGGGCCCTGCTTGTAATGGCTTACAATCTAGTGCTGTTTCTCCTCCTGTGTGCTCTCCTACCTGCTTTTTGCTTCCCCGCCCCCAACTGCCTGTATATGGACACTTACTGTGTCCTGATCACTATGTTTCCACCTTCTTCTTGCCCTGTATATGTACACATTGTTCATTTCCCTTCCTGTTGTGTCCGGGTCTTGATGCTCCCTTTCCCACTTGCTCTGTATCTTTGCACTCTAGTCCTGTTCCTTGCCTCTATCTAGGGTTGCCACCTGTCTGGGATTCACCCGGACAGTTCGGGTTTTGAATCATGTGTCCGGGTTTCAGTCCACCTGAAACCCGGACACAATATTTAGACAGGAATGTGGCTCATACCAGGGCCTGATAGGAGGATGAGGGGAGCACTATGCATGCCACATTTATATTCTCTTTGGAGTGCTCAAAGGTGTCCCAGGTATGTTACAATCTTATAGTGTATGCCTAAAAAAAATCATTTTTGCTGTGCGCTGTTAAAGTGTTCGGGTTTGGCTTAAAGAAAAAGTGGCAACCCTACTCTATGCCCTCATATATTCTATAGTGGCAACCCTACTCTATGCCCTCATATATTCTATAGTTTTCCTGTATCTCTACATGTACGTACACTATTCATGTCCCATCCTGTTGTGTCCTTGTTTCTGCCCCCCCCCTTTTCGCCTTTTTGTTCTGTGTCCATGCTCATACCCTATATTCCGGTCCCTTCCAGTTTTTCTTGTCTCCATGAGAAAATGTGATTTATATATATATATATATATATATATATATATATATATATTATAATATAACAATTCCCACATGCTCCATGTGTTTACATTTACACCCTTTTTTATGCCCCTTACCACTGTGTCCTGGTCTTTATGTCCCCACCTTCTTCTTGCCCTGTATCTGTGTATGGTATATGTAGACTCTATTCACTTCCTTTCCTGTTGTGTCCTGGTCTCCATGCTCCCTTTCTCCATCTTGCTCTGTGTCTGTACCCGTACCCTCTGTTTCGTTCCACCTCCTGTCTTGATCTCACTGCCATCTTTCCCACATGCTCTGTGCCCCTACATTTACACTCCTTCATGTTAGGGTTGCCACCTGTCTTGATCTCACTGCCATCTTTCCCACATGCTCTGTGCCCCTACATTTACACTCCTTCATGTTAGGGTTGCCACCTGTCTTGATCTCACTGCCATCTTTCCCACATGCTCTGTGCCCCTACATTTACACTCCTTCATGTTAGGGTTGCCACCTCATCCCTTTAAAAAGGAACACATCTGAATTATAGGTTCTGTGGCCAATTAAGGTGGTAATTAAACTCACTTGGTGCCTTATCTGTATTAAATTAGCCTCAGAATCTGTGTAATTCAGATGTGTTTCTTTTTTAAAGGGATGAGGTGGCAACCCTACTTCATGTCCTTTTCCACTGTGTACTGGTCTTCATGCCCCCCCCCCCCCTTCTTTCTCTCTTGGCCTGTGTTGCTAAAGTACACTCTATTTTTCTTCCTATAGTCTCTATGCTCTTTCTCATACTTGTACAGCAACATGGCATGTAAACTCTTCATCTGTTCCAATTGTCCTGGCATCTATGCCCCCTCTTGCCCTGTGTCTGTATCTATACATTCTATGATGCCCTTTTCTCCCTCTTGCTTTTGTATGTCCTGTGATACTACAAGTACACTAAATTCATGTCTATTCTACTTGTCTCCATGTTTTCGTTCTCCCTCTTCCCATTTGTCTGTGTATTCTATTCATCTCCCATCCAACTGTGTCCTATGCTTCCATCCCCCTCCTTCCCGCTGTCTTTACATGTACACTCTATTGATGATCCTTTCCATAGTATCCCAAGCCACTTTCTCTCTATTGCCCTGTATCTGTACACTATTCATGTCCCTTCCCAATGTGTCCTAGTCTTTGTGCGCCCTTTCCCTCTTCCCATACGTATACCCTCTATTCCTCTCCCTTCTCATTGTGGCTGGGTCTCCATGCTCCAGTTCACTCTGCTGAGCGGTCTGTACACCTACCCTCTATTTATGTTCCTTCCCACTTTGTCCTACACTCCAAACAATTTGCTTTATTTCTTTTTCTCCCTGTGTATATACATTCTCACTCTCTCTTCATGTCCCTTGCCACTGTGTCCTGATCCATATGCTCCCATAATCCTCTTGCCCTGTATCTGTACACTCTTATCATGCCCCTTCCCACTGTGTCCTGGTCTCCGTGCTCCCCTTCTCCCTCTTACTGTGTGTACACTTACCAGGGGTGGCCTGTCCATTATGGGCGCTGCACCCCATCCATGCATCTGTCCCCTTGCAGGATGCTGGGTGCATAAATTACAATGGTAGGGGTGCGTTTGTTTTTTTTGTTTTTTTAACACACGGATTAGCGCCAAAGGCTCTAATGGAATTCAAAATTGGGTGGGCTTGGGGTGCAGAGAATGTGCTCACAGCCCACCCAGGATTGTTACAATAGCGACCAGCAGACGGGTGGAGGGTGGTTGTTTACAAGTCTTTTCATCTGTCTGTCCATAGGGATCAATGGGAGGGTCTGATCAGGTCTGCCTCAAAAACAGACTGACCTATTGTATGAAAGGTGCCTCATGAAATTTATTATAAAGTGGCCATGGAGGCAAGTAGTAATTTGTGTTCTAGTCTTTTTTTGGTTTCCCCAGACTCAATGGGGTTGACTTGCTAAAACTGAGATTGCAAAATCTGGTGCAGTTGTGCATGGCAGCCAACTTTAACTTGGAAACCTGGAAGCTGATTGGTTTCTGTGCAGAGAGCTACTTCAGATTTTGCACACGCCAGTTTTAGTAAATCAATCAAATGTGTGCTTGTATCAGCAGAGCTGTATCCTGGCCTAGGCCAACAAGGCCCAGGCCTAGGGCAGCACTTTGCAGGGGGGCAGCATGAAAAGAGTCCCCGCCGGCTTGCGCTACACTGTTAGGAAAATTAGTCTAGCGCCCCCAAAAAGCGCCCGCGCTGCTTCTGGTATGCGGGCGGCATTCCGCAACTGTGGGAGGGGGGGCTTCAAATTTTGACTGTTTCATTATCCTGGATCAAACCTTCCTCACTGTGCTATATGTTTCTGCTGCACCATCTACTTAAAGTACAACTATAGGCTACACTTTTTTTCATTTTGGGTAGAGTAAGGGAGGGTTATAGCCCCTGTCAGTTTATTTTTTACCATCCCTGTCCCATTGCGAAGATTTCCCTTCACTTCCTGCTCTATGGGCAACCAGCCCTCAGAACTAGTGTCCTCACTCGAAAATTTCAGGGCGGGTCTTAAACAACACAGAGTGTGGCCGTAACAGGAAGGGGTGGGTCATATTTAAATTGGGGGTGCACGAGTTTAGTCAGGCCTAGGGCAGCACAAAACCTAAATACACCTCTGTGTATCAGTATCTAGAAGTCTTTGTGGGCCATAAAAGAACCTTTTGCTATGAATTTGTCTCTGCTTTGCTGATGTATGAGGACTGTCTCCCCACCACCATGTGCCAGCTCTGTGCCATGCTCCTCTACCTGAAAGTAAAGGATATTTCTGCAATTCCAGTAGTTGACTGTTGTGGCAGGGGAGCAAAAAATCAAACTTCATCGAAAAGGCCATGTGTCTTCTTGAGACCGAACAGTTTGCACCCTCTGCTAGAATTGCCATTAAGATATTCGTATATCGCTATCCTATATAGCAGTGATGGTGAACCTCGGCACCCCAGATGTTTTGGAACTACATTTCCCATGATCCTCATGCACTCTGCAGTGTAGTGGAGCATCATGGGAAATGTAGTTCCAAAACATCTGGGGTGCCGAGGTTTGCCATCACTGCTATATAGTGTCTCGTGGGGAACACTCATGCTATTCTATAAATAAAATGCTATTATGTGCAGTATTACATGGTGACCATAAACTCATTCCATTCGATTTTCTTTAATTTCAGAAATTTGAAGAACGTGCCTATGAAGCCACTCGATGGGTAAAAACTTCACTTGAAAGTGATTTCTTTGGCCTGGGGATGGTGAAAAGCTTCAGGCGCTTGTTCAAGTACATTACTGGGTCAAATGCTGAAGGTTTGATAATTTTTACTCTTCTTATGAAATGTCATAAACCTTTTTAGAACATACCATAAGTTAAGGCGTGGGCATTCATGGCAGAGGTGTAAATAGACTGGTATTGAGAGCTCATCGTAGAGCAATTGGATGTGCCACAGAGGGGGGGGGGTAGAGTGACCACATTTCCAAACTACCGTTCAGGGACACCCTCCTTTCCCAAAAGCTTGTGGTGTAATGAATCACAGCACAGTGATTGGACACGAGGTGGGATTTATGATTTCTCCAATCACAAGCGGGGAGCTGAGATTGTGCTCCTCCAGGCAAGTACTGTCAGTGAGTAAAGTGGTGATGTGACGGCCTTTTTGGGGGCATCAGATTGGCTCGGAGGGTGGCTGTGTCAGTTTTATTTCGGGACACTGTATTGTCCTGGAATGAATGTGCCCAGGACAGACCTGCATAATGCGGGACACGTGGTCACCCGGAGGGGGGTGCTCATCAAGGATCATGAGGGAAGAAGAATACCTCAGATGAACATAGACTCCAAAGTGAGGGAATACCTGGTTGGGTTGTCACAAACTATTGTCCCAGCAGATGAATCCCCTCTATTCTGGTCTACACTCTATCCAAAACAAGGTGGGGTGTTTTGGTGTTTTTTTTTTTTGCCTTGGTAAAATGCCCTTAATTGCAGAACTGCATAAATTTTCTTTTATCTGCCTGGCGTTCAGCTTTACATTCATGTTGTGGCGCACTGTCTGGCAGAGTTGTGGCTGGTGTATGTGTAGCCTACTTTTCTCACCTACGCATAGTAAGGGGCTCCAAAAGGGGAAGTTCTTTGATGCTAAATACCAGGGTTATGGCAGCAGCTAGCTGGCAAAACCCTGGTATTTTCAACGCCATGCTTTTCTCCTTATGAAGGTGGTCTCTATGGTCGATTCGCCACAAGATCACTTTTATCGGTGGTGGGAGAGGTTCCCACCCCCCCACTTCTGCCAGAGACGATTGCGTCTTTCCTGCGGATGCCTGGCTGCCGAGTAAAGGGGGGGGCGGGTGCTCGGCTCTGTAGCATTGAAGGGCAGAAGCACCATCAAATGTCACCTCCGCCCATAGCTCTTTAACAACTTCCCGACCGCCGCATGTAGATATACGTCCACAGAAGGGAACGTTAAGGCAGATGGGACGTATATATACATCCCTGCCTTTGCACAGGTCGGGGGTCTGCTACATGCGGCGGTCGGAAACCCGCGGGGAGCGATCCGGGACGAGGGCGCGGCTATTCGTTTCTAGCCGCCCGCTCGCGATCGCTCCCCGGAGCTGAAGAACGGGGAGAGCCGTATGTAAACACGGCTTCCCTGTGCTTCACTGTGGCGGCTGCATCGATCGAGTGATCCCTTTTTATAGGGACACTCGATCGATGACGTCAGACCTACAGCCACACACCCCTACAGTTGAACACACAAATCCTACAGCGCCCCCTGTGGTTAACTCCCAAACTGCAACTGTCATTTTCACAATAAACCATGCAATTTAAATGCATTTTTTGCTGTGAAAATGACAATGGTCCCAAAAATGTGTCAAATGTGTCAAAATTGTCCGAAGTGTCCGCCATAATGTCGCAGTCACGAAAAATCGCTGATCGGCGCCATTAGTAGTAAAAAAATAATAATAAATGCAATAAAACTATCCCCTATTTTGTAAACGCTATAAATTTGCGCAAACCAATCGATAAAAGCTTATTGCTATATAATATTTTTTTTCTTTTTTATCTTACCGAAACTAGGTAGAAGAATACGTACCGAAACTAGGTAGAAGAATACGTATCGGCCTAAACTGAGGAAGACTTTTTTTTATATGTGTTTTTGGGGGATATTTATTATAGCAAAAAGTAAAAAATATTGCATTTTTTTTTTTTTCAAAATTGTCGCTCTATTTTTGTTTATAGCGCAACAAATAAAAACCGCAGAGGTGATCAAATACCACCAAAAGAAATCTCTATTTGTGGGGAAAAAAGGACACCAATCTGGTTTGGGAGCCACGTCGCACAACCGCGCAATTGTCTGTTAAAGAAACGCAGTGCCGAATTGTAAAAAATGCCTTTGGGCATTTAGCAGCATATTGGCTCGGGGCTTAAGTGGTTATGCTTTTTTTTTTTTTTTTTGCATTTTACTGTAAATCTTGACCCCAGATCTTATATTTAAGAGGTCCTGTCATGATTTTTTTTTCTATTGCAAGGGATGTTTACATTCCTTGTAATAGGAATAAAAGTGACCCAAATGTATTTTTAATTAAAAGATGGTGTCAAAATAAAAAGTAAAATGGGGGGGATTATTTATTACATTCTCCACGAGCTTGCGTGCAGAAGCGAACGCATATGTGAGTAGTGCCCGCATATGAAAATGAACTGTGCTCTACTATTACTACCTAAGCTACAGGAAGTAAAGGAAGCACCAATGAACCTTAATCCACCATTTTAGAAGATCAACATTATTAAAAAGATCAAAATTACATCCTTGTACCCCTTTTCTGTCTACCACATGACCTTTTTGGGCTCTGGTTATATAAACCCGATGCTACAAGTGGCTGCAGCACAATTCCCTTGTGGATGGTTCTGATGACCAGGGCTGGGACTACTCGCTATGTTTGCACAGAAGCCAATGGTTCAAGGAAGTGCCTGTTGGCCTCAGTTGTAGAGGGTTCTTGGCGTATCCCACTTCCCTCATCTCCTATCAAATAAACGCAATTGTCCCCTATACTCTACGGAGAAAGTGAATGAGCTTGTTTTATGGGAAGATCTGAACAAGTAGTCAGACAAAAAATGGGCAAACTCGGTGGACTACCATCTTTTTCTGCTGTCCCTTTGCTAGGTTTCCAATTCCTGTGGCTCCTACGGGAGTAGCTTTACATATAGAACCACTTTAAATCTTCATTTGTTGTACTTGAACATAAATTCATTCTGCCCTCTGTTTTCTATAGAGATGAAGATTGACATGACTGTGCCTGTGGTGATATATGTGCCACTGAACCAGCCCCCAGCTGGTAATTCCACAATGTCTTTCTTTGTGCCACATGAAGTACAGGATCCTCCACAACCAACAGACCCAAATGTTTATCTGAGAAACTCACCTGCAAAGTCAATCTATGTTAGGTAAGTGACCTGTTTCAAGCCTGAAAATTGTGTCTGTATGAGGGCTTTATATTTAACTACTCTGGCCACTCACTCTGATTACAACCAGGACTGGGACAAGTGATGGGTAGGATGGGGGCACTCCAGATCAGTGGCTGGCAGGCAGCAACTTTGTCTGCTCTGACAACTACTGCTGTCTACTGGGGGGGGGAGGGGGGAGAAAGGAGAGTATCTTCAGCTAGAAGGTGTACACAGGTTTTAAAACCACCTCCTGAACGATGGAAATTGACAGCTAGTAACTGACGTTAAAAATGTCCTTTACATGCATTTCTGTCTTGGAAGCTTTTTTTTTTTTTTTTTTCAGTGAGATAAACAAACAGGACAACTTTTGTCTGTTCTTTCCCCCTTGCTGTGAATGACGGGTTATTTACATATCTCATGCACTAGCCTGAGACGGACATTATTTTTTTAAATTTCCACCCCCACTCCTTTTCTGAAGTCATGTGGTTACTTTTCTGGATGTTGGTGATCATAGCAAAATTCAGTGTAAGGAATATACAGGAAAAAATGCATGTTGACAAGGGGAGTGTAGAGGTGGGTGGGGAGTCTACTGACATCACTACTCCACTCACCAAGCTCTAGACAACAGACCCACCCACAGAATCTGCAGTTTTTCAGTTCTTATAACATACAGAAGGGAGACATTTGGCAGGTAGGGATACATGCAGGAGGAATGTATAGCCTTATAGATCAGCACTATGGCAGTACAGTAAAACCTTGGTTTGAGAGGATTTTGCAAGACAAGCAACATTTAAAAAAAAAATATACATTTCTTTGATATACAAGCGATGTCTTCATATAAGAGTAGTGTCATGTCACAACTGAGTATAAAAGAGGAGGGGCTCCTCCAAGTGTAGCAATATGGTTACATTTGAATGAAGGTACAACATTTATCAACTTTTTGCTACACTTGGCGGCACCTCTCTTCTCTTTATACTCTGCTTTGATATACAAGTGCTTTGGATTACAAGCATGTTTCTGAAACTAATTCTGCTCCAAACCAAGGTTTTACTGTCCTTTAGAAAGGATGAGAGGGGGTTTACATCCACTTTAATGTACATGGGATGTTTTTTTTTTTCCCAACCTCTCCTCCTGAACGATTTAACTTTGACAGATGGTAACCCACGTTTAAAACGTTTGTTTTGTGTTTTACATGCTGCGTTTTAGAAGCGTTTACTCTTTAAATGTTTTATTTTTATTCAAAATGGCCAAAAATGGGACGCCTGTAAACTAAATGCGACTTACCGAGTTTGGAGCTTGAAATGCCTCTAAACTCAGCTTTTGAACCCCTTTTTTTTTTGGAACACAAAACTGCCTAGAAACCACTAAACAACCCTGTGTACATGTACTCATAACATGGAGGAGAGTTCAGGAGCAGAAATGCTCAACGTCCTTCTACCAGCAGCAGTGTACATGAGGCCTAACTTGTTTCGTTTACAGGTTGTTTTTAATGGAAATACATTTTTGACTATTGGGAGGGGAGCTTGTAAAACGGACATTTTAAACATGGGTTACTATCTGTCAAGTTTAATCATTTAGGAGCAGTTGTAAAAACGTCTCGTGTACATGGAGTCTAAAGCTTGGTAAAACTTTTTTTTTTATTATTCTTAAAGAGGGGGTTCACCCTTAAAACCACTTTCTCCCATCCAGCATACTGGCGTCGTTTATCGATGTACTTACCTCTTAATAGATAATTTAATTTTCGTCCTACCGCGGGGTATGGAGCCGCTATATCGCGTCACGCCTTCCGAAAACAGCCCAGGAGCTGACTGCGCAGAAGCCGTATACAGCCGAGTCCTATTTCGGCTTTTTTCGGAGGGCGTGACGCGGCTATATATGGCGCCTGCGCAGTCAGCTCCTAGGTCTGTGCTCAGGCGCCGTATAGCGCCGAGAACAGCTGAGTGCTAGTCGGCTGTTTTCGGAAGGCGTGACGCTATATAGCGGCGCCATACCCCGCGGTAGGACGAAAATTAAAAAAAAAAAATGGGATGGGAGAAAGTGGTTTTAAGGGTGAACCCCCTCTTTAAGTGATCCTATTTTAAAACAATCCTCTATCCCATTGTAACTTTTTTTTTATTTTTTTTTCTCGCTTTCAGGAGTTTTGGAAACTATGCCTTGGACTCTACTTATGCCAAGGAAGCTAAAGTCTTGGCAGAAGAGCTGCGAGCCCTTGGCTTGGAGTTTGATGACTCATTCTATCTTCGTGTCGGCTATAATGATCCTTTTACACTCTTTGACCGTCACAATGAAGTGTGGTTCGTGGCAAAGTAAACATGATTGCAGCCCTTAAAGCATATTCATCTGAAATCAGTTTTTTGAGAATGTTCTTTTCTGACTTGTAGCTTATTTTTTATTTTTTGTAAATTTATTAAACATCAGTTTGTTATAGAATGTTTGTTTTTTGGTTTTATTTTCCTCTTCATGCAGTTGAGAAACAGCTGCTGTGGTAAACTATAAGGCTTGGACTCCTTTCACACTGGGGCGGTTTGCAGGCGCTATTGCGCTAACAATAGTACCTGCAAACCGACCTGAAACTGCGGCTGCTGTTTCTCCAGTGTAAAAACGCCCAAGGGCTTTCACACTGCGGTGAAGGAGCAGGGTGTTTACCGCTCCTTCCCATTGAAAGCAATGGGAAACCGTGGCTATACTGCCGGCAATGCACCTCTGCAGAGGTGCATCGTGGGCGGTAATAACCCTTTTTCCGCACCGATAGCGGCCAAATACCACCGCAATTCTGACGGTAAACCACACCACTCCCGCCCCAGTGTGAAAGGGGCCTTAAAGGGGTTGTAAAGATTTGTCTTTTATTTTCTAAATTGGTTCGTTTAAGCTAGTGGATTGTTGCTTCACTTACCTTTTTTTCCTTCGATTTACCTTCTAAATGGGTGGGGGATTTTGTTTGAATTTTTCACTTCCTGCTTCTCCTCAGTAAGCTTTCCACCATCATCTGAGCGGTGGAAAGTCATTTAGAACAGCTTATTGAGGAGGAACAGGAAGTGAGAAATTCAGAGAAAGGGGGGGAAAAAAAAACATTTAGAAGGAAAAGGGTAAGTGAACCAACAATGCACTAGCTTAACCACTTAAGGACCGCCGCACGCCTATGTACGTCCACAACATGGCTCGTACAGGCACAAGGGCGTAAATTTACGTCCTCGCCTTTGCGCGGTTCGGGGGTCCGATCGGGACCCCCTCCGCGGCGTGCGGCGGTCCCCCTGGCTCTGGGAGCGATCGCCGACGAGCGGGCGGATGTCCGTTTTTTTTTTTTCACCCCCCCCCCCCCCAGCCAATGGGAGTGCTCCCCCTTCGTGTCACTTCCTCCTCCTGTGTTTACACAGGAGGAGGAAATTATGTCTCTCATCGCAGCGGTGTTTCCCACCGCTGCTGATGAGAGAAGACATCCACAGTAAGTGTGCACCAACACTGACACACACATAGGCACATTAACCCCTTGTGATCACCCCCCTGTCACAGTGTCACTGAATGCAGTGATCTAATCACTGCATTTAGTGTCAGTGTGACAGGCAGTGTGAAAGTTAGTTAGTGTTAGTTTCAGGATAGCCCCGTACCCCCCCCTAATAAAGTTTTAACCCCCTGATCACTGCCCTAGTTAACCATTTCACTCCCTATTGCCAGCGTCACTAAGCGATCATTTTTCTGATTGCTGTATTGTCGCTGTTCCCGCTAGGTAGCTATTTTTTTATTGCTTTTTTTTTTTTTTTACTAAAGGCATGTGGCTGAATTAATTTTGGCCTAAATGTTTTACTAAAATGTAGTTTATTGATTTTTTTTTTTTTTTTTCAAAATTGTCGCTCTATTTTAGTTTATAGCGCAAAAAATAAAAATCGCAGAGGCGATCAAATGCCACTAAAAGATAGCTCTATTTGTGGGAAGAAAAGGACGCAAATTTTGTTTGGGAGCCACGTCGCACGACCGCACAATTGTCTGTTAAAGCTCATTTAGCAGCATATGTGTCCGGGTCTTAAGTGGGTTAAAGTAACATGTACACAGGATGTCTTTACAACCACTCCTGAACGATTCAACTTGACAGATGGTAACCCACATTTTAAAATTTCTGTTTTGCCGCATTATTTTTCTTCTCCTCCTCCCCACCCCCCCCTTATTTTTTCTTAAAGCCTCTAAACTCAACTGCAATGTGGGGGAGAGCAGAACACTGGGGGGATGATGACTGGACAGCACAGTGGGGGGGGGGAGCCAGGGAGCACAGAGGGGACCAGAGCACTGGGGGGGGAGCGGTGGAGGGGGGAACTAGACAGCACAGTGGGGGGGGGAATCCAGGGGGCACTGGACTGGACAGCACAGTGGGGGGGGGGAGCACAGGGACCAGAGGGGGTATACAGCAGGGAGAACTGGGAGGAACCCGGGAGCACGTTGGCAGTAAAAGGTTAAATAGGAGGAGCTCCAGTGGATGGATCCTATCCCAGTGCCTGTTGCAGCCTGGCTGACCGCCCAGAGAGAACCTGAGTGCCCGGCTGTGCCGCCCTCCTGTGTGCCTGGATAGGAAGGTGGGGACAGCTGCATATAGAGGAATTGATCTTTCCATATTCTTTCTGCAGCCAATGAACGCCCGCAAAAGAAGCAGTCATTCAGCGGCTGCAGGAGGAATATGGAAAGATAAATTCCTCCATATACAGCTGTCCCCACCGCTCCTTCTATCCAGGCTGCAGGCACACAGGCCGGGCACTCACATTCTGTCTGGCTGGTCGTCCAGGCTGCAGAATGCACAGGGATGGGATCCATCCACTGGAGTTCCTCCTTTCCCCTTCACACACAGTCATAGGGCAGGGATAGTTTCCGCCGACTGCCCGACTCTTGACCCAAATAGTTAGCCAGCCAGATGCAGAGAGGCCAGGTGAGTGGTGTGGGCTGATGTGCCCTATGTCTGCCTGCATGGCTTTTGCAGATGGAGCCTGTTGGTCAGTCCAGTGATCGAGCAGAGGCAAATTAGGTGGCCGCGAGGCCCCTGTTTTTGCGAGACCTTAGATGGTTGCCTAATTGGAGACTACATGTGAGTGCAATCTTTATTTGCTTTTATAGCTTATAATTTACTACACTATGTAGACCTTTATTTGTGTCTCCTGTGGACTCATGTCATACATCCTAGTTCTATCCTGAGGGAACATTGGAGCGGCCGCGGAACCAATCTGGCATTCCAAAATGCGCATTTTGACCATCCTGTAAAAGGGGTCAAACGCCTCTGGTGAGTTGTCATCTTTCCTTTGAGCACTTGTGGTTAAAGGACTAGAAGATACCTACTTCTAGAAGGATTTGTCACAACAGACTTTATATGTTTGTATATCATGGCACTGTTTTGCATTGAGCTTTGATGTCATCCATCATAGATTATACTGTATTGGATTCATTGATTTAATCTTTTTATGAGCACAGAAAGCACCAATTTCTGTACACACTTTTTTCAAGCATTCAGGTGGCAAGACCACTTAAAGGGGCAACTACACATTTGCACTAATATATATATATATATATATATATATATATATATAATCTCACACAGTGCCTTGCAAAAGTATTCGGCCCCCTTGAACTTTGCGATCTTTTGCCACATTTCAGGCTTCAAACAAAGATCTAAAAAATGTTTTTGTGAAGAATCAACAAGTGGGACACAATCTTAAAGTGGAACGAAATTTATTGGATATTTCAAACTTTTTTAACAAATAAAAAACTGAAAAATTGGGCGTGCAAAATAATTCAACCCTCTTAAGTTAATATTTTGTAGTGCCACCTTTTGCTGCGATTACAGCTGTAAGTCACTTGGGGTA
Source organism: Rana kukunoris (assembly GCA_029574335.1). Taxonomy (NCBI): domain Eukaryota; kingdom Metazoa; phylum Chordata; class Amphibia; order Anura; family Ranidae; genus Rana; species Rana kukunoris. Next base: position 448,383,056 of record CM056052.1, read on the forward strand.
TGTCTCGATCAGTTTTGCACATCGAGAGACTGAAATTTTTGCCCATTCCTCCGTGCAAAACAGCTCGAGCTCAGTGAGGTTGGATGGAGAGCGTTTGTGAACAGAAGTTTTCATTTCTTTCCACAGATTCTAGATTGGATTCAGGTCTGGACTTTGACTTGGCCATTCTAACACCTGGATATGTTTATTTGTGAACCATTTCATTGTAGATTTTGCTTTGTTTTGGATCATTGTCTTGTTGGAAGACAAATCTCCGTCCCAGCCTCAGGTCTTTTGTAGACTCCATCAGGTTTTCTTCCAGAATGGTCCTGTATTTGGCTCCATCCATCTTCCCATCAATTTTAACCATCTTCCCTGTCCCTGCTAAAGAAAAGCAGGCCCAAACCATGATGCTGCCACCACCATGTTTGACAGTGGGGATGGTGTGCTCAGGGTGATGAGCTGTGTTGCTTTTACGCCAAACATAATATTTTGCATTGTTGCCAAAAAGTTACGACTGATTGTTGTACTATGGACAGTCTCCCACCTCCGCTGTAGATCTCTGCAGTTCATCCAGAGTGATCATGGGCCTCTTGGCTGCATCTCTGATCAGTCTTCTCCTTGTTTGAGCTGAAAGTTTAGAGGGACGGCCAGGTCTTCGTAGATTTGCAGTGGTCTGATACTCCCATTTCAATATTATCGCTTGCACAGTGCTCCTTGGGATGTTTAAAGCTTGGGAAATATTTTTGTATCCAAATCCGGCTCTAAACTTCTCCACAACAGTATCTGGGACCTGCCTGGTGTGTTCCTTGTTCTTAATGATGCTCTCTGCGATTTAAACTGACCTCTGAGACTATCACAGTGCAGGTGCATTTATACGGAGACTTGATTACACACAGGTGGGTTCTATTTATCATCATTAGTCATTTAGGTCAACATTGGATCATTCAGAGATCCTCACTGAACTTCTGGAGAGAGTTTGCTGCACTGAAAGTAAAGGGGCTGAATAATTTTGCACGCCCAATTTTTCTGTTTTTTATTTGATAACAAAGTTTGAAATATCCAATAAATTTTGTTCCACTTCATGATTGTGTCCCACTTGTTGATTCTTCACAAAAAATTACAGTTTTATATCTTTATGTTTGAAGCCTGAAATGTGACAAAAGGTCGCAAAGTTCAAGGGGGCGAATACTTTCGCAAGGCACTGTGTGTGTATGTATGTGTATATATATATATTAGTGTGTATATACACACACACGGTAACACAATACCAATTATTTGGACGAGATTCTTTGGTACTTTGACACAATTTACTGCTACGGTGTGGCATCTGTGCACTGGATCACGTGTATATATACATGTGATCCAACACTTCTGGGTAGGGGGCATGCATGTGCACTGCCACCAGCTGACGTGTGTGTGTGTATGTATATATATATATGTGTGTATATATGTGTGTATATATATATATATATATATATATATATATATAATTATACACACACAGCAGGAGTTGATTTGTGGGTAATGCAAACTTGATGTGCACTGTCACCCGCTGTTCGTGAGAAAAGACACAGCAAAGACGGCAAATGCCATCTCTCTCCCCCTAGTAAAAGCAACTCACACAGTACTCTAAAACACTGGGTAGGAACAAAGTTAAAGCTTTGACCCTGATGTTTAACCCCTTCCCAGCCAGTGTCATTAGTACAGTGACCATGCATATTTTTAGCACTCATCAATGTATTATTGTCACTGGTCCCAAAGTGTCAATGTCACCTGCAATATCGCAGTCCCGCTATAAGTCACTGATTGATGCCATTACTAGTAAAAAATAAAAATATCCCATAGTTTGGTTTGTGCAAAAGTTATAGCATCTACAATCAATATACCCCTATTGGGATTTTTTAAACCAAAAATATGTAGCAGAATACATATGGGCATGAATTGATGAAGAAATTCGATATATATATATATATATATATATATATATATATATAGGTTTTATAGCAGAAAGAAAACAATATTTTTTTTTTTAATTGTCGGTTATTTTGTTTATAGCACAAAAATGTATAAACTCAGAGGTGATCAAATGCCACCAAAATAAATCTCTATTTGTGGGAAAAAAAGGACATACATTTTATTTGGGTACAGTGTTGCATGCCTGCACAATTGTCTGTTGAACGCAGTGCTGTTTTGCAAACAATGGCCTGGTCATGAAAGGGGGTATTTCGATCAAATTATGAGACTGCATGTTGAAGATAGAGACTTTGTGCCAGGACAAGTTCATCCAGCAAGGATGCCAAAATGTATGCCCCTGACTGTCTTCTGAGACTGAGATCCCACTCTCACCTACCGCCCTCTTGTCTCAAATGTCACTCAACAGATCCAGGTCTGCCTATCAGGTTTTATGTGGACCTATGCAGCGCTTGTTTGGCCCTGCCAGTCCCTGATCAAAAAACCCTTTGTTTTTGACAAAAGAGGAGTGAACATCTGAAACGCGTTGGCCTACCTTCAGCACAGTCCCCCACTTTTCATACATAGAGGGGTTGCCAGAAAGTAGACTGCTCTTGTGCAGAACGCTGAGGAATCGCAGGCTTTCTAACCGGACATCACCAGTCAGTTACTCTGGCACTCCTGCTACTCCATACCCTCACACTTTGTCTCCAGGTGTGTTAGGAGGTGCAAGAGAAGCCCCCTCAATATTCCAGTTTTCACCAGGTACGTGATGGCTTATCTCTAAACTTGTCTATGGGAAATTGGCCTTGTGCAATGTAATCCTGATAGCTTGAACAATTATTAAGAAATCTACAAAACTGACTAAAAGGAACTAATAGGAATTACCTTCCGTGGGTTTTTTGTATTTATATGACCCTAATCTTCATGGAAAAACAGCAATTCAAGTAACACCAACTGATCAGGGTCTGCAACATGGATGAAATGTATGCCAAAGTCGTTGCAATATGTGACAAAAGCTGGAAAGAGAGCAGAAGAGTATTTCCAGAGAATCAAAATATATAGAGAATGTAGACAGCCAGGAGTGCCACGCCTTCCAAAAATACCCGAAGTGACACTCAGTATTTTCGGAAGGCGTGACTCGCCTTAGCAGCCCGTCAATTAACTCCTCTTGGCTTAGGAACGCCCATTCCCCGCAGGATTCCCCGCTCGGAGCCAGATAACAACGGCTCATAAAACGATAAGTACAAAAAATAAATAAAATAAAAAACAGCATACTGCATATGTTAGCAGTATGCTGGATCTAAAGTCAGAAAGTTGATTTTTGGGTGAACCTCCGCTTTAATTCCAGAAGAAAGTTAGCCTGTGAGGCATCAAGATTGGAATATTTATGTATAAATTATTCCACTGCTTGTAGGCCCAGATAATTAAAATGCATGTGTATAAACAGGTTTATAAAAAATGGCGGTTGTCTGCACACAGACTCCATCTCCCTGTTGCATAAATGTGAACGAGGTGGGTAAAAGTTGGCTTCAGCGCCTGTTCTCCACCTGTAGCGAACGCCTCAGACATGTTTTGCCCATTTTGGGGCTAATTGTAGAAGCCCCTAAAAGGGGCAAAACGCATTTGATTGGTTCTCTGCAGATAGAACAGTAGCTGATGCCAAATTTTACAGCTCTCATTCACATTTATGCAACAGGGAGTCATGTCTGTGTGCAGATGACCACTGTTCTGACTCAACTACAAGGCCATAAACTTTATCTCCAGCTTCATGTAGGGCTTACACAACCTGGTGTTCTATTTATCCCTTCAATTCATCATAACACAATGAATAACTCGCTGTTAGAGAGACAGACGAATCCTTTTGAATGTTCCGTTTAATGATGGATATTCATAGGTAGAGAAACGCTGCAGTTGTAAGCCACCTAGAAAGATGTTTAGCATGAAAAGTATACTGAGCCAATGAGAGAGAGACAGGAAGTGGAGGAGAATATAAGAAACTACGGTGAGAGAGAGAGAGAGTTCAGCTAGACAGAGCAATAATAAATCACATAGTGTAACACAACAACCACCATTTTGTTGAAGTATACTAGAGCCTGACAAGCTGATCATGTCTGTCTTGCACCAGTCTATTCACATGCTGATCTGACTGACATAGGTTTGGGGCATTCAATCAGTACTATTTTCATTGTTTTGTGTTATACATGTAATGCTTACTTTAAAAGAGAGATACACATGTTATTCATTTACCATGGATAAATGGACAGAATATCTAGAGCAACCCTGGAAAAAAAATGTCCAGTCTCAGTGAACCCCTGCTAAAAATAACTACATATCTATGTAGCACTGACCCCCGAAGGAGCTGCTGGTTTGATTTGGGCCTGCACTCTACCAATAAACCCCACTAACTTGCCTCAATCCCCTTGGCACAGCTGTGATGCAATGCAATACAATCAGTGGCGTAACCAGAGTTATGGGCGCCCGGGGCAGAACTTTTTTTTCGCCCCCCCCCCTGGCGCTAGCGCATAACCACATATGCCCAATCACAGGGCGCCATGCCATCAAATGCAGTCACTGTACCATGCCATCAATTGTCACCACTGTGCCACCAATTATCACCACTGTGCCACCAATTATCACCACTGTGCCACCAATTATCACCACTGTGCCACCAATCGCCACCACTGTGCCACCAATCGTCACCACTGTGCCACCAATCGTCACCACTGTGCCACCAATCGTCACCACTGTGCCACCAATCGTCACCACTGTGCCACCAATTGTCACCACTGTGCCACCAATTGTCACTGTCCAGACATCTATCCACCTCGGAGCTTTATATTATAACCTGCTGGGACTTGTAGTTCTCCATCGTCTCCTGGGGCTCGGGTGCATGCAATCCACCATCTTTGTTCAGTTTTTCTTACTGCTGGGACTTGTAGTCCCATAGATGGTGGATCGCATGCACCTGAGCCCCAGGAGACGATGGAGAACTACAAGTCCCAGCAGGTTATAATATAAGGCTCCGAGATGGATGGGTGTCCGGACATCCATCCACCTCGGAGCCTTATATTATAACCTGCTGGGACTTGTAGTTCTCCATCTTCTCCTGGGGTTTAGGTGCATGCAATCCACACCCATCCACCTCAGAGCCTTATTGTATGATAATGTATAACCTGCTGGGACTTGTAGTTCTCCAATCTCCATGAGCCCCAGGAGAAGATGGAGAACTACAAGTCCCAGCAGTTTAACTAAAATGACAGGCTCTGAGGTGGATAGGTGGAGATCAGGCAGAGCACCCCTTTAGATTTACACCGACCCCCCCCCCACTTACCTTGCTGGAGATGGAGATGCCGCCGCGCTGTAAACACATGTTCCAGGCCAATCAGCGTGCCCTTCTGCCTGGTTGGCTGGTGTTTCCCGCCACTCCCACATCAAGGGAGACAGACAGTTCCACCAGCCAACCAGGCGCGCCGCCGCCGGGTGTACCAAGATGGCCGACAGCTCCAGAGCTAGGCCAAAGCCGCGGCCTTTCCTAAGGCGGCGGCGGCGCATTCCGCGGACGCCAGGATTTCGCCCCCCGCAATTTTTCGCCCGGTGCAGGAGCCCCCCCTGCCCCCCCCCCCCCCGCTACGCCAGTGAATACAATACAATGTAAGACAGTACAAAATACCTGTATTGTAACCCCAGGATCCACTGACTGCACCTGGTGGGAGGAAACAATACGCCACAAAAAAAATGGATACTTAACCAGAGATATATTTTACTGTAGAATATGCAAAAAAAAAGAATGGTTACAGTAATTGTGCTGTCATCCCAACATAAGACAGCAGCACAATAGATTTCAATATAAACAATTTGAACAAACAAACAAACAGTATATATATATATATATATATATATATATATATATATATATATATATATATATATATACATACATACATATATATATATATATATATATATATATATATATATATATATATGTGTCTATACCTGGGAGCTCCCCCTACTTTATAAGCTATGCGTGAGATCTCACTTAAAGTACTTAGTCCTGGGTCTTCTTTTCTTCGCTAGCTAAAGTGGCTCCTTGTGATTTGTAATCCACAGTTTTGGTAAGTTAAATTGAAAATGCTCCTGGTGTAGCTGTAACAACTATTTTAACATTGTTTGAGACATCAAGGTAGATAGGCCTCAAGCCTTCTCAGTGTCAGTTGCTCTGCACCTTCGTGGAACTATAATTTCCAGTGAGGCCTGTATATGAGTCTAACTGCATGTGAGATGTAACAAACTGTGGGCCGTGACCCGTTCACCCACTTGATAGAGGCTCTGTGTGGTAACTTTTGTCTAGGAACTGCAACTTGCGTCTCCGTCAGCTGGGCCAATCGCTCTGTTCAGCTCCGCTGGGTGAACCCCATCCTCCGATGCTCGGATGAGTGTCTCTGGGTCTCTCCAATCTGGCCACCGTCTCCCCTCAGGCAGACCACACGACTCCAAGAGACCTAAAATGGCTGCTCCGGCTCCTTTTATCTCCTAAACAGCATGCACTGCTCAAGAAGGTGTTCCTGGGTAGCTGATCAAACTTCCTGCTGAAAAAGGTCAGCCTCCTCCTTTACAACAGTCACTTCCTCTCTCTTGTGCTTCTTTCAGGAAAACTTAAATATTTACACTACCAGTATTTGGCCACTAGATGGCTCCAAATACTCAAACATAGCAATGTCCATAGACGTTTTATTAAAGTATGCAAACACACATCAGATATAGGAGAATATCAGTGCTACACACTCCCCCTACTTTATCTCTTTGGTCCTCCAAAGAGGTTCAAATTGCTAACTCTATGAAGTCTCCGGAGACCACAGCCAACTCATCTCCACTTCCTCTGTAGAGGGTGCAAGCTGAGATCTGGTTATTGGCATATGTACATCAGTGGATGTGGATGGGGATTCCTCCTCTGTGCTTATCCTGACTGCCTCTGTGAGAGGTAAAAGGTGATTCCGGTGCCAGGTTTTTACTGGCCCAGTGTTTCCTTCTGGCTTGATTTTATACACTGGGAGCCCTGGAAGCTTCCTACACACAACATAAGGCTGTGTTCTCCAATGATCAGCCAACTTATGCTTGCCTGGGATGCCTAGATTACTCAGCAAAACCCGGTCACCTGGTTGAAGATCCTGAACTCTCACTTTCAGGTCGAAGTTCCTCTTGTTTCTGTTCTCTCTGGAGTTCGAGGTGGCTTGAGCCTGCTCGTAAGCTATCTTCAGGCTCCTCCGCAGCCTGTTCACATACCCTCTATGGGAGGTCTCTGATGTGTGATCCAAGGAGGAACCAAAAGCCAGGTCCACTGGTAATCGTGCTTCACGGCCGAACATCAATAAGTAAGGGGAATACCCAGTGGCGTCATTTTTGGTACTGTTGTAGGCATGAACCAGTGCAGTAATGTGTCTACTCCAATAGGGTTTCTGTTCTGCAGTCAATGTCCCCAACATATTGAGGAGAGTCCTGTTGAACCTTTCCAGTTGAGGGTCCCCTTGTGTGTGATAAGGAGTAGTCCTGGACTTTTTTATGCCTAGTAGATCCAACAGCCTCTTTATCAATTTGCTCTCAAAGTCCCTGCCTTGGTCCGAATGTATCCGTTGAGGTAAGCCATAGTGGACGAAGAACTTCTCCACGAGAGTCTTTGCTACTGTGGTTGCTTGTTGGTCTCTAGTAGAAAATGCTTGGGCATAATGGGTAAAGTGATCTGTTACTACCAAGATGTCCCCCTGCCCACTCAGATCGGATTCCAAACAAAGAAAGTCTATGCAGACCAGGTCCATTGGTCCCTGGCTCTCCAAATGGCCCATTGGGGCAGCCCTCTGGGGCAATGTCTTTCAATGTATGCACCTGAGGCAGGAATGACAGTAACTCTCCACTTCTTTCCTCATGTGGGGCCAGTAGAACCTGTCCCTTACTAGTTGGAGAGTTCTCTCGGCTCCCCAATGACCATGGTGATCGTGTAAAGCAATCAGCACCCTCTCTCTGTGCTTTCCCGGCAGGAGCAGCTGCCACTTTGCTTCTGGATCGTCAGAGGGGCCCCTTCGGTAGACCACCCCTTGTTGCAACTGCAACCGATCCCATACTTTCAGTAACAGCCGGGCTTCCTTCTTGGGGCTCTCCTGCAGCACATCAGACTGTTGAAGTTCCAATGCCTTCAGCACCAGCCCACACAGTGGATCTTCCTCCTGATCCCTCCTGAGATCCTTTCTGGATAGCTTGGGGAGACCCTCCTGTACAACCTGGGACATGTTGCAATAGCACCTGGGTACTCCCGCTGAGGATACTCCTACTTCTTCAGCTCTGGCCCCACCTTTCCTGTATTGACTTGTCCCTTCCCAAAGGGCCCTTACTCCTTCTGGAGTAAGTTGAGTCCAGTCTTCTGAGGGGTTTTCGGGGGTCATGAGGCCTTCTTGACAGAGCATCCGCATCTCGGTTACCAACCTCTGGTCTGTACTTCAGGCTGAAGGTAAATCCTGAGAGAGCAGCTAACATCCTGTGACCGGTGGCGTCCAGCTTCGCAGTGGTAAGCAGATATGTGAGGGGGTTGTTGTCCGTCTTAACCACAAATTCAGCCCCGTAAAGGTAGTCCTTCAACTTGTCTACCACTGCCCACTTCAGAGCCAGAAATTCAAGCTTGTGAGTCAGATAGTTTCTTTCGGCAGGAGTCAAACTTCTGCTCACATAAGTGATCAGCCGCAGATGCCCTTCATGCTCTTGATAGAGCACTCCTCCCAATCCTTCACGGCTGGCATCCACATGCAACTCGTATGGTTTGGCAGGGTCTGCATAGGCCAAAACCGGGGCAGTGGTAAGGCTCCACTTCAATTGTCTGAAAGCTTCCTTGCATCTGGCCCTGGATGGACTCTTTCTTCCTTCTGGGCCCTTCTTTTGGCTTCCTTGACTGATCTGGGCTTACACTAACTTCTTCCTGTTTCTTTAGGAGCTCAGTGAGTGGGTGGGCTATTTTAGCAAACCCTTCCACGAACCTTCTGTAGTACGAGCAGAAGCCTAAAAATGACCTGAGTTCAGTCACGTTGGTGGGCCTGGGCCAAGAAGTGACAGCTTCTAACTTTTTGGGATCAGTTTCCACTCCCTCTTCAGACACAATGTGTCCCAGGTAATTCACTGAGGGCTGGTAGAACTGGCACTTTTCCATAGAGAGCTTTAGACCTTTATCATGAAGTCTCTTCAGGACCTTCTCCAGGCATTCTTCGTGCTCTTCCAACGTTCTTCCAAATACTATGACGTCATCCAAGTAAACTAGTACTTCAAGTAGGTTCATGTCACCCACTGTCTTTTCTATCAACTCTGGAAAGTTGCTGGGGCCCCAGACAAGCCTTGCGGCATCCGGTTGAACTCAAAGAATCCCACCGGGGTGATAAAAGCGGTCTTCTCTTTGTCTTCGGTGCACATGGGGATCTGATAATACCCACTCTTTAAGACCAGCACACTGAACCACTTCGCTCCCGACAGGCTCTGCAGAGCATCCTCTATCCGAGGTGTGGTGTACTGGTCAGGAATGGTCCTCCAGGTCAGGGTCCTGTAATCGATACATAGGCGTAGGGGCCTGTTTTTCTTCCTGACCACCACTATAGGGGAGGCGTAAGGACTTCTGGACTCCCGGATAATGCCCGTCCTCTTGAGTTCGGCCAGTTGTTCCCTCAAATCTTCCAGATCTCCCAATGGGATTCGCCTAACCCTTTCACGAAACGGCTTGTCTTCCTCCAGTTGAATTCGGTGGGTTGGCACTCTTTGCCAACCCCACATCAAATTCACTTTTTGAAAAGGCTGCCCTCCATCTCAGAAGTTGAGCTTTAGCACTTTCTCTCCATGCAGGAGTGAGAGGCGTATTTTTTGGGCAGAATTCTTCCACAGGAATTTCTGCTGCTGGTCCTTCCGTCAAATCACATGCTACGACTGGAGTTGCTGGGTTGACCTGTCCTAACAGTAGTCTGGCTGGCACCCTCACTGGCACAACTGCTGTGTTGCGGACACTGACTGGAACTTTGCCGTGAGTCCTCTTCAATACCCTGGTGGGCAATACTTCAGAGATAAGCTCTAACCCCTTTTTTCCTTCCTGGCTTGTATTTTTAAGGACAATGAAAGGACCTGTTTTTTTCCAGCTTAACTTGACAGAGGCTCTCAGGCAGATTACTTCACCCGGCTGGACTAATTTCTCTTCCCTATTCAGGAGCCAGACTTTTCCCACTCCCTCTTCAGGAGCCTCTTCCTCTTGTATAAGGTCTTGGTATGTCTGGGCCAACATTGGATGTATTTTAGTGGGGAGGGTCCCCTTCTGCAGAACAAACGGCGCAAGTAGCCTCCTCACTAAGTCAGTGTTCGTCCCAATGATGAGGGAATTTTTGTCAGCCCCTGGGGACGAGGGCACACTATGGCCAAGGTGTCGAAAGTCTCAGCCTCTCCTGCTGTACTTGGGTCGAAGGTGAGTCTGACCGGCAGGTAACCATCATATGGGAAGTTCTAGGTGCCTAATCCCCATATCTCTAGTTCCTCCAATTTCTGTAACGGCAGGTGCTTGAGATGTCTGTCATAGAAATCCCTGTAGAGCAAGGTTACTTGGGCTCCAGTGTCCAGCAGGGCTTTCGTGTAAATCCCCTCTACTTGGATGGGGAGAATTGGTCAGGGTCCCACTAGCTTGGGGGGAAATCCACTGATTGCAGTACCTTTAGCCTGCTTGGTGGCTTGTATTTTCGCCTTTGGTTTTTTTTTTTCTCTTTTCCGTCCTGGCTGGTTGGTGACTCCAGTGGTCAGGGGCATATGAGTCGGTGTGGAGTTAGCTATTACAACCAGGCGCCCAGTTGACTCCTTCACTGGGGCCCTCTGAAGTTTCCCCCCGGCTGTTTGGATTTTGTCTCAGTTACTGGGCTTGGGCACACTCGCCTGAGATATCCTACTCCTCCACATTTGAAGCAGACTCTCTGTGTTTGTTTCATAGGGCGGTTAATGGTAGGAGTCTCCAGAGCCTTAAGTGGCGGGACTTCCTCTGTCTGAGGTTTCACCAGAAGAGTCATCAACATTTCTATCATCTCCAGTATTTCTTTCTGGGTCTGGAACAGCTCCTCCAATCCAGTCTGACTTGCAGGTAGGTGGTGAATAGGTGAAAGCCATGATCCCTGTTCAGCGATTGCTGCAAGTATATTAAGTTCCTGAGTGTCTAAGGGGACACCTATCTGCTGTATTTTAGCACCTGTGGTGCTAGAAGGTTGAAGTTTCCTCTGTTTTTGGTCTCTCTCAATCTCCATCTTATCTGCTTCATTCACTTTCTCAATGAGGACCTCATCCGGAGTTGAGGGATCTTCCAAATACTGCTTCAATTGTAGCTTGATAAAGTCACTCCTCAATCCTGTAGTCACAGATCTCCGGAATTTCCTCTCAACTAGCTCGGCTCTAAAATGCTCTGAGGAGTCTCTCTACTATCCTGTGTCATATTTATCAGTCGATGAAACAGCTCAGTGGCATCTTCCTCCTCATAATAGCTTTTCAGTATCCTCTTTAGCTGGTTCAAGGTCAATCCACTCTTCCTCTCCAACATGCCCCTAACACTTGAACCTGGGCTGATGGCATGGATTACAGCCTGTCTAATTTCCGATTCCAGATATCCTTTCTGTAGCCCCAACTCTATTTGGTGTAGGACAGTTTGTCTTTCTGCCCCTTTTCTCCTATCTGGCCATCAATGTGGAAATTCTTCCGGATGGTTACTTCCTGCAAGCGGCCCCGGGTGCGTTTCTTCAGCACCTTCCCAGGGTTGGGCGTTATCTGGCTATCTCTCTGGCCCTCCAAACCGACACGTAACCCATTAATGCGTTCAGCTATAATACTGGAGGTCTCTTGAAACTTCTCCTGTATGTCACGGTACTGTCATTTCAGATCAGCCAGCTGTCGTTCTGCCAGTGATTTAGCTGCAGCCCCTGCTTTCCTGTCTAAGGCGGGGTTCACACCTATGCGAATTGGTTGCGGCTTAAACCGCATCTAATACGCAGAACATTTTTAAATACATTGTTTTCAATGAGGCTGGCTCACATATGTGCGATGCATTCGCACTGCGCATTGCCGGAAATCTGTATGCGTTGTGGAGGCCTTGCGGTGCGGCTCAGGTGCGAATTCAGTCCCATTATCTTCTATGGGTACGCAGCTGATTCACAGATGTGTTCAGTTCTCTTCAGGAATTTCTCTCATTCAGCTCAATACATTTCTCCCCCACTCTCCTCTCACTCAGAACTTCCCCCAGGTCTCCAAATTCGCAGCTAAAAACGGAGCTAATCTGCTGAACACTTCCCTTATCTTTGCAGAGACATTACAGAGCTGAAATTCACACCGCACAAGTGTGAACCCAGCCTAAAAGTTCTAACTGCTTCTGACTGGGAGAGTGCCCTTCATGTTTGCTGGGATGTGTCAAGTGGAACTCTGTCTTTTCAGACAATTTTATACTGGCACCGTGGAAGTTTTCAGGGACATCCTGTCCCCACTCGAGCAGTGCATAGGTGCAGTCGGTCCCAGGATCTGGTTTCACTGCGACCACGTAAGCCTTTCTGTCCGGGGACAATGTTTGTACCACCTCTTTAATTTGTATTTGTTTCCCCAGTCGCTTCCTGGAAGTTCAATGGCCAAGCTTGCTTCTGAGCGTGCCCCTTCTGTTTCGCACCAATGAATTACTTTGATGGGGTCCATGGTAGCCTGAAGGGGGCGGGCTTGCTTGTGTGACAGGATGCCGGACGAGCCCCCACGTGTAGCACTGACCCCCGAAGGAGCTGCTGGTTTGATTTGGGCCTGCACTCTACCAATAAACCCCACTAACTTGCCTCAATCCCATGTGATGCAATGCAATACAATACAATGTAAGACAGTACAAAATACCTGTATTGTAACCCCAGGATCCACTGACTGCACCTGGTGGGAGGAAACAATACGCCACAAAAAAACTGGATACTTAACCAGAGATATATTTTACTGTAGAATATGCAAAAAAAAGAATGGTTACAGTAATTGTGCGGTCATCCCAACATAAGACAGCAGCACAATAGATTTCAATATAAACAATTTGAACAAACAAACAGTATACATATATATATATATATATATGTGTGTGTGTGTGTGTCTATACGTGGGAGCTCAGAAGAACATGTGAGTGAAGCTAAATGGGCATGCGCCTAAAACTGAAGAAATATTCCCTCCACTCCGACCAGCACATGATCATCAGAAAGGGGCACAGATAATGGGAAGAATACAACCCCCCTATGCTAGTAGGCACGGAGGAGCGGGGGGGTGTAATTCTAATTTTTTTATTTTAATTATGCACTGACTGTCTTTGAAATTGCCCCTGCCCCCTATTAAATCCAATCTGGGGACAAAACCAGGGACAGACTTGGTCCAGGGACAGTGTCCTCAATCAGGGGACTGTCCCCTGAAACTGGGGATGTCTGGTCACCCTACTGTATATGAGTCTAACTGCATGTGAGATGTAACAAACTGTGGGCCGTGACCCGCTCACCCACTGGATAGAGGCTCCGTGTGGTAACTTTAGTCCAGGGACTGCAACTTGCTTCTCCGTCAGCTGGGCCAAAAGCGCTGTTTAGCTCTGCTGGGTGAACCCCGTCCTCCGATGCTCGGATGAGTGTCTCTGGGTCTCTCCAATCTGGCCACCGTCTCCCCTCAGGTCCTCTCAGGCAGACCACACGACTCCAAGAGACCTAAAATGGCTGCTCCGGCTCCTTTTATCTCCTACCCAGCATGCACTGCTCAAGAAGGTGTTCCTGGGTAGCTGATCAAACTTCCTGCTGAAAAAGGTCAGCCTCCTCCTTTACAACAGTCACTTCCTCTCTCTTGTGCTTCTTTCAGGAAAACTTAAATATTTACCCTACCAGTATTTGGCCACTAGATGGCTCCAAATACTCAAACATAGCAATGTCCATAGACGTTTTATTAAAGTATGCAAACACACATCAGATATAGGAGAATATCAGCACTACATCTACAACTCATGATACATTAGTATAATGGTCAGTGGGAAGAATGCTCCTTATACTTGTGGTGATTGTGAAGAATTACCCTCTTACACAGTGCTAAAATGATCAAGGGTGTCAGTAGGAACTCATCAGAGAGGCAGAAATTGCTCAAGGAACCCCTAGCAACCTCTGGAGGAATCCAAGTGTTCTATGAAACCGTTGTTGAGAAACCTTGATCTAGAGTATGTGAAGAATATAAAACAAGAATTTGTAACTGATGAACCAGGGACCGCAAAAATAGATCAATATATTGTGATGATGGATTGGTAAACTACCCATAGCAGCTATACGCAGATGTACGTCGACACAATGGCACGGGCAGGTGTCCCTTTAAATTTGCTGCCCAGCGAGCGAGCACGCGTGCCTCGTGAGCGTGCTCACGGGTCCCGGAAACTCGAAGTTCCCGGGCGGCCTGCGATTGCGGTCGGCCTAGGCAGAACAAGGCATTTCCCCATTCTGCTTAATGACACTGTCACTGAAGGCTGTTCCCCGTGATTGGAAACGGTCATCAGTGACGTGTCACGTGTAACCACGCCCCCTAACAGTAAGAATCACTCCCTAGTACTGACTTAACCCCTGCAGCGCCACCTAGTGATTAACCCCTTTACTACCAGTGTCGTTTTTACAGTAATCAGTGCATTTTTAAAGCACTGATCGCTGTAAAAAAGCAAAAAGTAAAAAATATTGTTTTTTTTCAAAATTATCGCTCTATTTTTGTTTATAGCGCAAAAAATTAAAAAAGCAGAGGTGATCAAATACCACCAAAAGAAATCTCTATTCGTGGGGAAAAAAGACGTTAATTTTGTTTGGGAGCCATGTCACACGACCGTGCAATTGTCAGTTAAAGCGACGCAGTGCCGAATCGCAAAAAAGTGGCCTGGTCTTTGACTAGCAAAATGGTCCGGGACTGAGATGGTTAATGTTTTATGAATTTTAGGGTTATGATTAAAATTTTGAATTTGTGGACAGAATTACAACTCTGCTACACATAGGGGGACATTTACAAAAGGCAAATCCACTTTGAACAACAAGTGCAGTCGCTGTAAATCTGAGGGATAGATCTGAAGTGAGGGGAAGCTCTGCTGATTTTATTATCCAATCATATGCCAGCTAAAATGCTGTTTTTTATTGTCCTTGAATGTCCTCCTCGGATTTACAGCGACTGCACTTCCAAGTGCACATTCAGTGCAATTTCAAGTGCACTTTGCACTTGTAGTGCAAAGTGTATTTGCCTTTCGTAAATAGCCCCCATAGAAACTGACCAAACAAAGTATATATTCTTTATTACCAGAAAAACACATCAATAAGCAAACAGAACCAAACCCCACTGACAGAAAAGCTAAAGAACTAAACTACTGACTAAGTACCACTACAAGGTACTGACAAGGGTACAGGGAATGCAGAAATGCAAGATAGCAGAGGACAACCTGGGTACCAAGCAGGGAGCCGGAGCAAGGCAGAGGGGTGCAGGTTGGAACATGATCTCTGGCAACAAGGAGGCATACAGAATAGTGACGACAGTGACAGGGAAAGGCGGAGCAGCCTTAAATAGCCACCTAATGTCTGAATGCAGGTGTGGCTGATTACAGCCCGCTGGCTTCTGGGAGTCACCTACTGGTGGACACTGGAATTGCAACAAACAGCCCCCGAGCAGCACAGTGCAAACAACAGATGAACTCATCCCTATCAATACCCGAAGGCAAGGCCCTATCCAAGATGGTTTTAGGGCATCTGAAAAAGAAGGGGGTCTAGAGGCAGTTGTGTGAATGTGGAATGATCACTCAATAAGAAATAGATTTCAGCAATATAAATCAGCTCTGGTTTGGACTACAATCCCCCCTGCTTTATATGCCTATTTAAAGTCTGGTATCTACCCCCAAAGATTTAGAAGCTGATTTTTCATCTCTAGACACTGCTAGGTATAAAAAAATATATCATGAGACCTACATTAGGTCACAACTGTAGACTTTTAGAGGCAGATTTCTTCCTCTATACGAAAAAGAGAGATTTCCATGAGCATACATTTCAGCTCTTGTCCAGGACTGCATGGTTTAGGTACTAAGTTCCAGCTACACAATTCACTCTTCAGAGGGCATCATAGAAGGATAGACACTAGTTTGAAAGGCATGATCCACTTTTTTTTTTTACTGCACAAGCTTGCAGTGTCAATTTGGAACAACTGCTTCTCTTGTGTTCAAAGTTCAGCCCTACATATAGGGGAGAAAAATACATCAAAGACTCCCCATATAGAATGATTTAAAGTGTTCTTGTTGAAAATCCTCCTATGTGCCTTTCTAGGTGGAAGTACTGGAGCTCTGCAGGAGATTTGACATACTTATCAATGTTTAGTGGTGATTCATATCCCTGAAGAAGATAACCAAAATGTCGTTGGATACAGTACCCAATCCATGTCATTGCTGTAGTACAATCAATCAGCTTATGAGTTTGGGTATCACCACTTCCTATTTCCATACAAAATTGTTTTTACTTGTCCCATGTGGGAATTCTTTACTTGTGTTTCAATAAATCATACTTTTTTATTATATATTGTAATGTTTGGTTGCCTTTAAGAAAGTCCCAATCTAGAGATTGCTTATGTACAACATAACAGGGATGATGGCAACCCTGATTCAGCCCTAGATTAAATCAAAAGCGTACACAATTCACTCTTTAGCTACTTGTGTAGCTTAAGAATGGCCACTGAAGGGCGTGTAGGGCTTCCCAATAATGTAATTATTGTAATTGTATGTCATTGGAACTGTCAGGGTTACAGTACAGGGGGCTTATGAATGAGCATACTCCCAAGTAAGGTTCAGAAAT
Organism: Rana kukunoris; assembly: GCA_029574335.1. Lineage (NCBI taxonomy): Eukaryota > Metazoa > Chordata > Amphibia > Anura > Ranidae > Rana > Rana kukunoris. The sequence goes on from CM056052.1 coordinate 448,399,867, forward strand.
GTAGCCTTGCACCTCAGGTTGTTGCGCTGTCAGTGTATGAATGGTACTTGCAGTAATCAGGAGCATTTAGCCCTTGCAAGGGCAAGGAGACACCATTTCTTCACTTGATAGAGGAGAGACACCAATCGTAAGCAGAGCATTTGGACCTTGATGCTGTAACGTCCTGGGACGGATTTAAGACCCCACAGAGGGTTGTTTCTGCAGGCGCTGTTGACCTTGCCATTAGTGGAGGTCCACCCCATCTGGTAAGGTTACCCATTGCCTTTGGTGTACATCACAGGGAGAAGCTTATTCTGTGGTGTCGGTGGATACACATCTATTTCTTCAATCACAACTTATTCAATGTATTCACACACCACCTTGTTTTCCTAATACTTTGGAATTGGACGCTTTGTATCAATAGGGGACTGTCCACACCAACTATATTTTCCCATTTTTTCGTTAATATTTTTTTTTTCACTTTGTATACACTCACATTTTTTCTCATTTTATTCATCTATTGCATACTAATGTGAACTTTGGACTTATAGATTTAATTTCTTTTTATATTCACCTCTATTCTTGCCTTCCATCAGTTGTTTACATTTGATTATGTAGGTGATTTTAGCCAGCATTCCTATTTTTGTTGGATACACTGTTTATTTTGGTGCACTACAGATTTCAGACTTTTGCACAGGATTTTATTCACAGGTTGTTTTAGCGTGATTATTTTCTCTTACAAATTTCTGTCTGCATGGTTTCACATGTTTATTGTATTTCCTTTTTTATAATAAAAGCAATTTATTTTTGGAGTGCAGTTGTCCAGAAAGTTTTCCTTCTTTTTTGCTTTATTGTGTCGCAGCTTAGCTTTCACTAGCATTTTGCTCAATTTTATTATTAGCGCAGTATTTACCTTTTTACTTACACCCACACAGCTACCCACACACAGCAGATGTTAGCTCTCCCTGGCCGCAAGTCTAGGGGTTGCCTTTTTAAAATGTATTACAGATTAACTTTGATGGGATTTAGGGAAGCAGGACACTCCTCCCTTTGCAGGTTATTTCTCAGACTAGTCTCTTCAGATGTAGAACATAAAGTAGACAGGATAAGGACACCATTAGGGTTGCCACCTTTTCTTCAAGTCAAACCTGAACAGTTTAGCGGCACACTACATTTTTTTATATTTTTTATAGTATAAACTATTCATATATTTTGCTATTAACATTTCTAATCATAATAACAAGAGTCCCCTTTTACATCTGACAATAGAGTTCCCCTTTTACATCTGATTCAATAGAGTTCCCCTTTTACATCTGATTCAATAGAGTTCCCCTTTTACATCTGATTCAATAGAGTTCCCCTTTTACATCTGATTCAATAGAGTTCCCCTTTTACATCTGATTCAATAGAGTTCCCCTTTTACATCTGATTCAATAGAGTTCCCCTTTTACATCTGATTCAATAGAGTTCCCCTTTTACATCTGATTCAATAGAGTTCCCCTTTTACATCTGATTCAATAGAGTTCCCCTTTTACATCTAAATCCACAGAGTTCCCTTATGCTGTAAGGGGAGACTCTAAAGTAAGGGAGAACTCTGGGGACTCCAACATAAGAGATGCTCTGGGAACCCTGATGTAAGGGGAACACTGAGAACTCTGATGTAAGGGGGAAACATTGTGTTCACTGGTGTAAAGAGGAAATCTGATGTAAGGGGTGCTCTGAGAAACCTGATTTGCCTTAGTGTACTCACTCAGAGGCAGGAAAGAGAAGGGGGAAGACTTTAGTCACAGACAGGGATGGATGGTGAGCAGTCAGCACCTCTCATTCAGATGTATCTGAGGCTACTGGACTTCAAATTTCCAGCCCCAACTTTCCTTTTCTGAGGCACAGCGGTGAGGATTGGAGTGTGGGCAGACACAGAGGGGTAGGGGCAGTATAAAGAGGTGTAGATCGAGCCCTTTCTCCTCTCCAGTCTGTGTGTGTTGGGGGGGGGGGGGTTGATAGTGTTGGCTTTGGGCAGTGTGAAAAAGTGTAATAGACACTCTCAGCTTAGACAACTGCAGCCAGCAACCCTGCTGGGAAGCCATAGTCAAGTCTAAATAATGTGTCCAGATTTCAGGCAGTCCGAAACCCGAATGCATGATTCCAAACCCGAACTGTCCGGGTGAATCCTGGACAGGTGGCAACCCTAGACACCATAAGTAATTTTTTCAGGCCAGGGAAACCTTAGTAGTGGTCTTTTTCCTGCAGAGGATCAATCCAGCCTGCAATGCTGCCATATGCTTGCTGTTCGTGAGGCCTCATGTCAGTGACCTGAGGGCCTAGATGCTGAAGTGACTGAGAGGCTGTCTGCTGAAGATCTAGTCTGGTATCACTGGAGGAAAGTGTTGCTTGGAAGTTTGAAGGAGGCAACCAGTTGTCCCTTGACATATTGTGAGAACAGTTTGCTGAGAGATCTTAGAGACCTTTGGGCTGCTGCCACCCCTTTTGTGCTAAAGAGTCAGCTGTGGGTCTATTTGAAGGGAACACCGGCTGATGTTCTGAAGAGCTTAGTCCATCTAATCCTCTGTAAAAGAGACTTTGCTCTTGTGGCTCTAAGAATGTAGTTTGAAGTGAACTACTACTACGACCTCAAATCGGTTTGTTGCAAGCAAGAATACTTCGTACTCAAGTTGTACATAGTTCCTGTTTTTGGAGTATCCCAGTTCTCCAAAAAAATAAAACAAAAACAACACCCCTAGACTGATAATTGGAGAAATGTGTGGATGAGCCTGTGTGCCTGGCTGCAGGGCAACACTAGAGGGGAAGACCATGACAGTATTCTTGAGACTCCCACGGGAGTAGCGCTACATTTGTATTTTAACAAAAATTGGGAACTATATCTCCTCTGTGTGCACTAAAATTTACTTTACTTTTTAAACGGAAAGTATGTATTTGATAAACCATTGTGCCAATATTGTAAAAATATAAAAATTGATCAAATTTGGAACTAAGATTTTGTTCTCCAGCATCTCTGCTTTCAGAAAATATTTAGGGTTTAGTTTTTTTTAACTAACCCTCAGGCCTACAATGTGCATTTTACCAATAAATAAATAAAAAACACATAGAAATATCTCTGTCAAAGAAAGGGTTAAAGAGCAGAGAAAGGGTTAAAGTCCCTGTAATTATAGAAAAATACTTGCTGATCTTCCAGAAATGCATTGTGGACTGGCAACAAACAACATTTCTGTGTTGTCAATCATGCCTTTTTTTTTTTTTCTTGCTAACCTCAAACCCACCTACTCCCACATGTCCTTAACATAAGGGCTAATGATTCTGTACGCCCAAGTTAAAAACAGAGGGCCAGATTCACAGAACCCTTACTCCGGTCTATCTCCTGTTAGACCGGAGTACTTTCAAATTACCCGCGTCGTATCATTAGTTTGAATCCTCAAACCATGATACGACGGCTTTGATCCGACAGGCTTACGTCTTCGTACGCCTTCGGATCTACGCTGCAATCTTTTTGCGGCCGCTGGGTGGAGTTCGGGTCGTTTTCCGGGTCGGGGTATGCAAATGAGCTTTTTCCGGCGATCCACAAAGTAGTCATGTAGTCATCTTTTTGCTGCGTAAAGTTATACTAGCTATTAGCTGGTCTATAGTTAGACGGCCCATGTTAAGTATGGCCGTCGTTCCCGCGTCAAATTTTTTTTTTTTTCCATTTTTTGCGTAAGTCGTCCGGGAATAGGAATGTACGTAAACGACGCTACTCAAAAAAAATTACGTAACAACGTTATTTTGCGCAATGAACGGCGGGAAATTTCAGAACGGAGCATGCGCAGTTTGATCGCCACGGGACGTGCCTAATTTAAATGCTTCACGTCCCCTAATCGCGTATTTCAATTCCGCCGCGAGAAATACACTACGCCGCCGTACCTTACGGGCCGAAATCTACCTGAATTCGTCTTAGAGCCAGGTAAAATACGGCGGCGTAGTGTATCTCTGATACACTACGCCGGGGCAATTGTACCTGAATCTGGCCAGAGAGTGTTAATTACTCTCCTTGAGATAACACAAGAAGCAAGCACTGGACATGGGACGGCTCGGAATTATTGACGTGATCAGCAGGTTTCTATTGTTGCACTTCTCAAAGACATATAACAAAATGCTTTCTAAGCACATGATGGCCACTGTTTACTATAAAGATCCTAGCAGATTTGTTACCAGATCTTACACGCAGTGCTCTTCTTCCACCCCTGTGGGGATCAGAGTGGCAGCTGTGATAGTGATGGGATCCTGTCTCTGGCCTTCTTTTTCCCTCATTCAAAAACCTTGCACTCTTTTCACAAATTATAAGGTGTTCTGTGAATGGACACGGGGAGATTCTGTTGTTCATCCACTTCTCTCCTCTCATTCTCAACTCACACAGAACACCTTTTATTCTGTGAAAATAATACAAGACTTTTTTTCACTGTCACAACAACTGCTCTCATCCACACAAGTGGCAGAAGAAGAGCGCTGTGTGTAGCTTGTTCATCAAGGCAGCTAGGATTTTTACAGTCAACAGCATCCATCCGTATGGGGAATCATTGTGTGCCCAAATATTTTATTTTCCCGTAGTTCAGCTTTAAACAGACCAAAAGGGTGCAAATAAGGGTGCATACAGTTTGCACACAGATTAATTCAGAAAACTGAGGGCATCTTGTGGCCAAAAACAGGTACTGTAGGATCTTATGTACTGCATTTATTTTTATTTTTTTTAATATACACATCACCGTTTAGAAGCTAAAATAGAGGACACGTGTTTGATGTATGAGTTGTATCTGCATTTCTGCAATATGCTATAATATGAACTTGGCCTGCAGAAGGTTGGTAGATGTGGCTCAGGACATTGATAGGCTAGATTCTAATCATGCCCATGCCAGAAGTTTGAGTGTAAAAATGACACTACTAATAAATGTCTATATTGCCTGCCTGTTGAAAACTGTTCCCCAGAAATCATGAAGATTTCTGCTGCTGAAAATTGTACCAGCCTAAATCGCCATTGTGAATGTAGCCTTACGAATGGAGTAAAGAGCATGTTTCATTTGCAAAATGAATGTTCACTTTGTGAATGAGTTGAAGCTGTGTTCAATTTGAATACTAAATCATGTGCAAGGGAAAACTTTTTACTCACACATGACTGAGTGAATAAAATGAGCATAAATTGAACATGCTTTACTGCTTTAGTAAATGCGAGGGAGATGCTGGACTTCAAATAACTTATTAAACAGCTAATTTGCCCACTCTTTCCTCCTAGCTCCACCTTTCACAGACGCCATACTACAGCCTCTATGAAATAAAAAACGATCTATGCATGGAGCATAGGTGTGCGCAGTCTATTGCATTAGGGTGTGCACCCCAAAGCTTAAACACACCCTACTCATCACTCATGATGTTCATTCAGAAAGGGAAGGGTATGGTCAATTACATATTAACCAGTCCCTTCCTCCCCTCATCCTAAAACATCCTTGCAGCAAAAGCTGGCATGAGAGGAGTTAAGCTGGTAGCACTGCATAGCGAAGGAGGGAGCCAGGAAAGTAGGAAGAATCTGTGCTGTAAAGGGTGATTAGGGTGTGCCTGGGCACACCCTGTGCGCACGCCTATGGCATGGAGGATGGGTGGATGACTGAAAGGTCTGCCCCCTCCATGCATAGATTATGTTTCATTCATAGAAGCTGTAGTACAGGTTTCTATTAGGGTTGTCCCGATACCGATACTAATATCGGGACCGATACGGAGCATTTGCGCGAGTACTTGTACCCGCGCAAATGCTCCCGATGCCAGATTCGATACTTTTTTTTTAGAGAGCGGGTGGGGAGGGGGCAGAGAGCGGAGCAGAGCAGCGCCCCCACCGCCGCCGCCTAGATGATCAGCGCAGAGAACATACAGCTTTCATTTTGAATAGCTGTGTGTGTGTTCCCCGCCGTGCCACGTCATAGCCCCTCCCCCTTGTCCGGGCAGTTTGATAGACAGATCACCCATCCAATCGGATGGGTGATCTGTCTATCAAACTGCCTGGATAACGGGGAGGGGCTATGACGTAGCGGGGCGGGGGACACACACACAGCTATTCAAAATGAAAGCTGTATGTTCCCTGCGCTGATCATCTAGGCGGTGGCGGTGGGGGGGGAGGAGAAGGGCTTGGCTTTCTCTGTTGGGAGTGGGACATGGCTGCATTACCGGGGGGACATGGCTGCATTACTGGGGGGGGACATGGCTGCATTACTGGGGGGGGACAAGGCTGCATCTCTGGGGGGACATGGCTGCATCTCTGGGGGGGACACGGCTTAATTACTGGGGGGGACATGGCTGAATTACTGGGGGGACATGGCTGCATCTCTAGGGGGACATGGCTGCATCTCTAGGGGGACATGGCTGCATCTCTGGGGGGACATTTAAAAAAAAGTATCGGTAATCGGTATCGGCGAGTACATGAAAAAAATAAAAGTATCGGTACTTGTACTCGGTCCTAAAAAAGTGGTATCGGGACAACCCTAGTTTCTATGAATGGCGATCCTGAGAGAAGAGAACAGGCATAGTCGGGCACTGCTCTCTTAGTTCTATTGCCCCGACAGCACCACAACATTACAGCAACAGGGGTTGGGGGAGCATAGATGAAGGTGAATTTCAGCTAACAGAAGAGACACATCTTACTGTCCACACATCTAATGTCCCTTGTTCTGATTGTTTTTTTTTCTTTTTTTACTGCACTTGGGCTTTAGGCAGTGACTTAAAAAAGACCAAGGCCACAATTGACAAAAATTGCAATCTCATACTGTATTTTTTACAAATATCAAGCTTCAACTTGCAAGGGCAAGGAGACACCATTTCTTCACTTGATAGAGGAGAGACACCAATCGTAAGCAGAGCATTTGGACCTTGATGCTGTAACGTCCTGGGACGGATTTAAGACCCCACAGAGGGTTGTTTCTGCAGGCGCTGTTGACCTTGCCATTAGTGGAGGTCCACCCCATCTGGTAAGGTTACCCATTGCCTTTGGTGTACATCACAGGGAGAAGCTTATTCTGTGGTGTCGGTGGATACACATCTATTTCTTCAATCACAACTTATTCAATGTATTCACACACCACCTTGTTTTCCTAATACTTTGGAATTGGACGCTTTGTATCAATAGGGGACTGTCCACACCAACTATATTTTCCCATTTTTTCGTTAATATTTTTTTTTTCACTTTGTATACACTCACATTTTTTCTCATTTTATTCATCTATTGCATACTAATGTGAACTTTGGACTTATAGATTTAATTTCTTTTTATATTCACCTCTATTCTTGCCTTCCATCAGTTGTTTACATTTGATTATGTAGGTGATTTTAGCCAGCATTCCTATTTTTGTTGGATACACTGTTTATTTTGGTGCACTACAGATTTCAGACTTTTGCACAGGATTTTATTCACAGGTTGTTTTAGCGTGATTATTTTCTCTTACAAATTTCTGTCTGCATGGTTTCACATGTTTATTGTATTTCCTTTTTTATAATAAAAGCAATTTATTTTTGGAGTGCAGTTGTCCAGAAAGTTTTCCTTCTTTTTTGCTTTATTGTGTCGCAGCTTAGCTTTCACTAGCATTTTGCTCAATTTTATTATTAGCGCAGTATTTACCTTTTTACTTACACCCACACAGCTACCCACACACAGCAGATGTTAGCTCTCCCTGGCCGCAAGTCTAGGGGTTGCCTTTTTAAAATGTATTACAGATTAACTTTGATGGGATTTAGGGAAGCAGGACACTCCTCCCTTTGCAGGTTATTTCTCAGACTAGTCTCTTCAGATGTAGAACATAAAGTAGACAGGATAAGGACACCATTAGGGTTGCCACCTTTTCTTCAAGTCAAACCTGAACAGTTTAGCGGCACACTACATTTTTTTATATTTTTTATAGTATAAACTATTCATATATTTTGCTATTAACATTTCTAATCATAATAACAAGAGTCCCCTTTTACATCTGATTCAATAGAGTTCCCCTTTTACATCTGATTCAATAGAGTTCCCCTTTTACATCTGATTCAATAGAGTTCCCCTTTTACATCTGATTCAATAGAGTTCCCCTTTTACATCTGATTCAATAGAGTTCCCCTTTTACATCTGATTCAATAGAGTTCCCCTTTTACATCTGATTCAATAGAGTTCCCCTTTTACATCTGATTCAATAGAGTTCCCCTTTTACATCTGATTCAATAGAGTTCCCCTTTTACATCTGATTCAATAGAGTTCCCCTTTTACATCTGATTCAATAGAGTTCCCCTTTTACATCTGATTCAATAGAGTTCCCCTTTTACATCTGATTCAATAGAGTTCCCCTTTTACATCTAAATCCACAGAGTTCCCTTATGCTGTAAGGGGAGACTCTAAAGTAAGGGAGAACTCTGGGGACTCCAACATAAGAGATGCTCTGGGAACCCTGATGTAAGGGGAACACTGAGAACTCTGATGTAAGGGGGAAACATTGTGTTCACTGGTGTAAAGAGGAAATCTGATGTAAGGGGTGCTCTGAGAAACCTGATTTGCCTTAGTGTACTCACTCAGAGGCAGGAAAGAGAAGGGGGAAGACTTTAGTCACAGACAGGGATGGATGGTGAGCAGTCAGCACCTCTCATTCAGATGTATCTGAGGCTACTGGACTTCAAATTTCCAGCCCCAACTTTCCTTTTCTGAGGCACAGCGGTGAGGATTGGAGTGTGGGCAGACACAGAGGGGTAGGGGCAGTATAAAGAGGTGTGGATCGAGCCCTTTCTCCTCTCCAGTCTGTGTGTGTTGGGGGGGGGGGGGGTTGATAGTGTTGGCTTTGGGCAGTGTGAAAAAGTGTAATAGACACTCTCAGCTTAGACAACTGCAGCCAGCAACCCTGCTGGGAAGCCATAGTCAAGTCTAAATAATGTGTCCAGATTTCAGGCAGTCCGAAACCCGAATGCATGATTCCAAACCCGAACTGTCCGGGTGAATCCTGGACAGGTGGCAACCCTAGACACCATAAGTAATTTTTTCAGGCCAGGGAAACCTTAGTAGTGGTCTTTTTCCTGCAGAGGATCAATCCAGCCTGCAATGCTGCCATATGCTTGCTGTTCGTGAGGCCTCATGTCAGTGACCTGAGGGCCTAGATGCTGAAGTGACTGAGAGGCTGTCTGCTGAAGATCTAGTCTGGTATCACTGGAGGAAAGTGTTGCTTGGAAGTTTGAAGGAGGCAACCAGTTGTCCCTTGACATATTGTGAGAACAGTTTGCTGAGAGATCTTAGAGACCTTTGGGCTGCTGCCACCCCTTTTGTGCTAAAGAGTCAGCTGTGGGTCTATTTGAAGGGAACACCGGCTGATGTTCTGAAGAGCTTAGTCCATCTAATCCTCTGTAAAAGAGACTTTGCTCTTGTGGCTCTAAGAATGTAGTTTGAAGTGAACTACTACTACGACCTCAAATCGGTTTGTTGCAAGCAAGAATACTTCGTACTCAAGTTGTACATAGTTCCTGTTTTTGGAGTATCCCAGTTCTCCAAAAAAATAAAACAAAAACAACACCCCTAGACTGATAATTGGAGAAATGTGTGGATGAGCCTGTGTGCCTGGCTGCAGGGCAACACTAGAGGGGAAGACCATGACAGTATTCTTGAGACTCCCACGGGAGTAGCGCTACATTTGTATTTTAACAAAAATTGGGAACTATATCTCCTCTGTGTGCACTAAAATTTACTTTACTTTTTAAACGGAAAGTATGTATTTGATAAACCATTGTGCCAATATTGTAAAAATATAAAAATTGATCAAATTTGGAACTAAGATTTTGTTCTCCAGCATCTCTGCTTTCAGAAAATATTTAGGGTTTAGTTTTTTTTAACTAACCCTCAGGCCTACAATGTGCATTTTACCAATAAATAAATAAAAAACACATAGAAATATCTCTGTCAAAGAAAGGGTTAAAGAGCAGAGAAAGGGTTAAAGTCCCTGTAATTATAGAAAAATACTTGCTGATCTTCCAGAAATGCATTGTGGACTGGCAACAAACAACATTTCTGTGTTGTCAATCATGCCTTTTTTTTTTTTTTCTTGCTAACCTCAAACCCACCTACTCCCACATGTCCTTAACATAAGGGCTAATGATTCTGTACGCCCAAGTTAAAAACAGAGGGCCAGATTCACAGAACCCTTACTCCGGTCTATCTCCTGTTAGACCGGAGTACTTTCAAATTACCCGCGTCGTATCATTAGTTTGAATCCTCAAACCATGATACGACGGCTTTGATCCGACAGGCTTACGTCTTCGTACGCCTTCGGATCTACGCTGCAATCTTTTTGCGGCCGCTGGGTGGAGTTCGGGTCGTTTTCCGGGTCGGGGTATGCAAATGAGCTTTTTCCGGCGATCCACAAAGTAGTCATGTAGTCATCTTTTTGCTGCGTAAAGTTATACTAGCTATTAGCTGGTCTATAGTTAGACGGCCCATGTTAAGTATGGCCGTCGTTCCCGCGTCAAATTTTTTTTTTTTTCCATTTTTTGCGTAAGTCGTCCGGGAATAGGAATGTACGTAAACGACGCTACTCAAAAAAAATTACGTAACAACGTTATTTTGCGCAATGAACGGCGGGAAATTTCAGAACGGAGCATGCGCAGTTTGATCGCCACGGGACGTGCCTAATTTAAATGCTTCACGTCCCCTAATCGCGTATTTCAATTCCGCCGCGAGAAATACACTACGCCGCCGTACCTTACGGGCCGAAATCTACCTGAATTCGTCTTAGAGCCAGGTAAAATACGGCGGCGTAGTGTATCTCTGATACACTACGCCGGGGCAATTGTACCTGAATCTGGCCAGAGAGTGTTAATTACTCTCCTTGAGATAACACAAGAAGCAAGCACTGGACATGGGACGGCTCGGAATTATTGACGTGATCAGCAGGTTTCTATTGTTGCACTTCTCAAAGACATATAACAAAATGCTTTCTAAGCACATGATGGCCACTGTTTACTATAAAGATCCTAGCAGATTTGTTACCAGATCTTACACGCAGTGCTCTTCTTCCACCCCTGTGGGGATCAGAGTGGCAGCTGTGATAGTGATGGGATCCTGTCTCTGGCCTTCTTTTTCCCTCATTCAAAAACCTTGCACTCTTTTCACAAATTATAAGGTGTTCTGTGAATGGACACGGGGAGATTCTGTTGTTCATCCACTTCTCTCCTCTCATTCTCAACTCACACAGAACACCTTTTATTCTGTGAAAATAATACAAGACTTTTTTTCACTGTCACAACAACTGCTCTCATCCACACAAGTGGCAGAAGAAGAGCGCTGTGTGTAGCGTGTTCATCAAGGCAGCTAGGATTTTTACAGTCAACAGCATCCATCCGTATGGGGAATCATTGTGTGCCCAAATATTTTATTTTCCCGTAGTTCAGCTTTAAACAGACCAAAAGGGTGCAAATAAGGGTGCATACAGTTTGCACACAGATTAATTCAGAAAACTGAGGGCATCTTGTGGCCAAAAACAGGTACTGTAGGATCTTATGTACTGCATTTATTTTTATTTTTTTTAATATACACATCACCGTTTAGAAGCTAAAATAGAGGACACGTGTTTGATGTATGAGTTGTATCTGCATTTCTGCAATATGCTATAATATGAACTTGGCCTGCAGAAGGTTGGTAGATGTGGCTCAGGACATTGATAGGCTAGATTCTAATCATGCCCATGCCAGAAGTTTGAGTGTAAAAATGACACTACTAATAAATGTCTATATTGCCTGCCTGTTGAAAACTGTTCCCCAGAAATCATGAAGATTTCTGCTGCTGAAAATTGTACCAGCCTAAATCGCCATTGTGAATGTAGCCTTACGAATGGAGTAAAGAGCATGTTTCATTTGCAAAATGAATGTTCACTTTGTGAATGAGTTGAAGCTGTGTTCAATTTGAATACTAAATCATGTGCAAGGGAAAACTTTTTACTCACACATGACTGAGTGAATAAAATGAGCATAAATTGAACATGCTTTACTGCTTTAGTAAATGCGAGGGAGATGCTGGACTTCAAATAACTTATTAAACAGCTAATTTGCCCACTCTTTCCTCCTAGCTCCACCTTTCACAGACGCCATACTACAGCCTCTATGAAATAAAAAACGATCTATGCATGGAGCATAGGTGTGCGCAGTCTATTGCATTAGGGTGTGCACCCCAAAGCTTAAACACACCCTACTCATCACTCATGATGTTCATTCAGAAAGGGAAGGGTATGGTCAATTACATATTAACCAGTCCCTTCCTCCCCTCATCCTAAAACATCCTTGCAGCAAAAGCTGGCATGAGAGGAGTTAAGCTGGTAGCACTGCATAGCGAAGGAGGGAGCCAGGAAAGTAGGAAGAATCTGTGCTGTAAAGGGTGATTAGGGTGTGCCTGGGCACACCCTGTGCGCACGCCTATGGCATGGAGGATGGGTGGATGACTGAAAGGTCTGCCCCCTCCATGCATAGATTATGTTTCATTCATAGAAGCTGTAGTACAGGTTTCTATTAGGGTTGTCCCGATACCGATACTAATATCGGGACCGATACGGAGCATTTGCGCGAGTACTTGTACCCGCGCAAATGCTCCCGATGCCAGATTCGATACTTTTTTTTTAGAGAGCGGGTGGGGAGGGGGCAGAGAGCGGAGCAGAGCAGCGCCCCCACCGCCGCCGCCTAGATGATCAGCGCAGAGAACATACAGCTTTCATTTTGAATAGCTGTGTGTGTGTTCCCCGCCGTGCCACGTCATAGCCCCTCCCCCTTGTCCGGGCAGTTTGATAGACAGATCACCCATCCAATCGGATGGGTGATCTGTCTATCAAACTGCCTGGATAAGGGGGAGGGGCTATGACGTAGCGGGGCGGGGGACACACACACAGCTATTCAAAATGAAAGCTGTATGTTCCCTGCGCTGATCATCTAGGCGGTGGCGGTGGGGGGGAGGAGAAGGGCTTGGCTTTCTCTGTTGGGAGTGGGACATGGCTGCATTACCGGGGGGACATGGCTGCATTACTGGGGGGGGACATGGCTGCATTACTGGGGGGGGACAAGGCTGCATCTCTGGGGGGACATGGCTGCATCTCTGGGGGGGACACGGCTTAATTACTGGGGGGGACATGGCTGAATTACTGGGGGGGACATGGCTGCATCTCTAGGGGGACATGGCTGCATCTCTAGGGGGACATGGCTGCATCTCTGGGGGGACATTTAAAAAAAAGTATCGGTAATCGGTATCGGCGAGTACATGAAAAAAATAAAAGTATCGGTACTTGTACTCGGTCCTAAAAAAGTGGTATCGGGACAACCCTAGTTTCTATGAATGGCGATCCTGAGAGAAGAGAACAGGCATAGTCGGGCACTGCTCTCTTAGTTCTATTGCCCCGACAGCACCACAACATTACAGCAACAGGGGTTGGGGGAGCATAGATGAAGGTGAATTTCAGCTAACAGAAGAGACACATCTTACTGTCCACACATCTAATGTCCCTTGTTCTGATTGTTTTTTTTTCTTTTTTTACTGCACTTGGGCTTTAGGCAGTGACTTAAAAAAGACCAAGGCCACAATTGACAAAAATTGCAATCTCATACTGTATTTTTTACAAATATCAAGCTTCAACTCCTAGGGTGAGCTTTATGTTCCGGTTATTGTACATTTTTGGATGTTCTGATTTTTTGCCACCTTCCTTTTTTACCTTGCAATTCTGTTTTTACTATGGATATGTTTAAGTGCAATATGTTATATTAAATGCAATCCTAAAGAGGTTTTACACCATACAGCGTTTTATGTTTTATTTGGATCTGACTACACGATCGACGTTTGGGTGGAGTCCCCTGGATGCTCTGGAGCCGTTACCGCTGATGACCCCTACTGGGACACATTCATCAAGCCTGTTTGACCCTATTGTAATAAAGTAGTAAGAGTCCAACCTATTGTGGTGGTGGTGTGTTCACTTGGTGAAGGGATTTGATAACCTTATCCACAGTTGAATAATGGATGTGAAGGGAGCAGTTCTAAGCTCCCTGAGCACATGGGAATGTTGCAGAGGGGAAGTTGCTAGCCCCACCCCCCTTCTCACCTTGTAGGTAATAGGTTTAATTTAGGCTCCTAGGGTAGGGGTGGCTCCTCCCCCTCACACCTGTTAGGTAAATTCTTAGGTGAGCTTGGGTCCAATAGGAGGTTAGGATTCAGGTCACATGGTACTAGGGAACTTTCTGGAAAGGGAAAAGATTATTTAGGGAGGGCAACTGACCACTGCAACCAGAATTCTCAGGTGACCCCTACCTGTGAACTCCCTCCCCCCTCCCTTGTCGCGGCCTAATTATTACGTGGTACACCCTCTTGGTTTTGTTATGAACAAGAGGGGTGAGTTAATAATAAACGTTGTATCCAACCTGAGTCGTGGTGACTGGGTTGATGAATGCTGGTGTTTAAGTTATTAAGTGATGTGTTTATGTGTTATATTGAAATGGTTATCTGTTAATAAAATATGGTTAAAGTATAAAAAAATAAATACCAGTAATAAAAGCCTGCGGCCAAATTTAACCCACTTTCTGCCTCGGTAGTCGTTATTTTAGGTAGAATTCTGCATACAGTCCCATGGAGTTTGGTCCATTAGAGAGACTAATTTTTCTGGACTGTTTATCTACAAAAAAATAAATCTGCAATTTAAATATCAATCACTGTAGAGCAACACACCTTAATTTTGCTTGTTTTTTTTTTTTTTTTGTGGTATTATCTCACATTTGTGGTGCTGCTTTCTTCCCCACACTGAATTATCTTTTCATATGTGCAGTATTATTTTTGTATTTACTTATACAGCGCAGTCAATTTAAGCAGAGCTTTAGTGTGGGAGAAAATCCATGCAGGCACAGGGAGAACATGCAAACTCCAGGCAGGTAGTGCCATGGTTGGGATTCAAACGGAGGACCCCAGTGCTGCTAGGTGAAAGTGCCACTTGGCTATATAAAATGTTGGGTGACAAAGTCCCTGTGATGCAAAGCCCCATCCTTTTAACACGTATACTCTCCCCTTTACTTTTCGGTGGCATGTCTGTGATGGACAACTGCATGACCAGCAGCTGAGAAACTAAAAATATGAACATAACAGTTTATACATGTGTCCAGGGGCGGACTGACAACTCATGGGGCCCCCGGGCAACAGGAGATCATGGGGCCCCCTGTGTCCCCGCCCACACTCAAACCACACCCACACAATGCCCCACCCCCAGCTTGCACTGTGTGGATGCCTCCATTCTGGATCGAACCTGAGATAAACAGCGCACAGGGGGCAGCAGGGCAGAGCATGGGGGAACCATGGCAAAGTATAGAAGTCAGCAGGTCATAGCACAGGGGGTCAGGAGGGCACAATATGTGTGTGTGGAGGGCAGGAGAGCACACTAAATGGAGCGCAGCAGGGCACATTATGGGGCACACCAGAGAACATTACAGGTTGGGGGGACAGTAAAACACATTATATGGCACATTACAGGGGAGGCAGAGGGCACAGCATGGAACATTACATGGGGCAAGAGGGCACACTATGGGATACAGCAAAGTATATTGCTTAAAGGCATGGGGCAGACAACAGCACGGAGCAGGGAATATGGTAGACAGCAGGGCATGGGGTAGACATCAGAGCACGGGGGCACAGAGCAGGGCATGCCCCAACCTCTCACAAAGTAGAAATAAAATTGGCACTGTGTAGCGCTACTCTTACCTTAACTGTGGGTGCTGCATAGCTGTGGCTGGCTCCCGCGTCCTCTCTGGCTGGCTCCTGTGGGTGGCTGACTGGCTCCTGCGTCCTCTGTGGCTGGTTCCCGTGGGTGGCTAGCTGGCACCTGTTGGTGGGTGGCTGGCTGGCACCCTACTGTGGCTGGCTGGATCCCTGGTGTGGGTGGGTCACAGTGGGTGGCTGGCTGGCATCCTGCTGTGGATAGTCACCGTGGCTGGTTGGCTCCTGTGGGTGGCTGGCTGTCTCCCTGCTGTGGGTGGGTCACCTTGGCTGGCTGGCTACTGTGGGTGGTTGGCTGGTACCCTGTTGTGGCTGGCTGGTTTCCTGGTGTGCGTGGATCACTGTGGGTGGCTGGCTAGCACCCTGGTTCTGCTGTGGATGAGTCACCATGGGTGGCTGGCACCCTGGCCCTTCTGTGGGTGGGTCACCGTGGGTAGCTGCCTGGCACCCTGCTTTTGGTGGCTGGCCTGGCTCTCTGACGTGGGTCAGTGGGTGGGTTGGTGGCTGGCTGACATGGTGCAGCCTGCTGTGGGTGACTAGCCTGGCTCCCTGCTGTGGGCCAGTGGTTGGGTGGCTGCATGGCTGGCACAGTGCACCCTCCTGCTGACAAAGGGGGGGGGGTTGGTGTGCTGACAGAGGGGGGGGGGGTTAGTGTGCTGACAGAAGGGGGGGGGTTGGTGTGCTGACAGAAGGGGGGGGGGGGTTGGTGTGCTGACAGAGAGGGGGCTGGGGTAAGAGCGCTGACAGAGGGGGGGGGGGGGTTGGTGTGCTCACAGAGAGGGGGCTGGGGTAGGAGTGCTGACAGAGAGGGGGGTGGTGCGTTGACAGAGGGGGGGTTGGTGTGCTGACAGAGAGGGGGCTGGGGTAAGAGCGCTGACAGAGGGGGGGTTGGTGTGCTGACAGAGAGGGGGCTGGGGTAGGAGCGCTGACAGAGGGGGGGTTGGTGTGCTGACAGAGAGGGGGCTGGGGTAGGAGCGCTGACAGAGGGGGGGGGGTTGGTGTGCTCACAGAGAGGGGGCTGGGGTAGGAGTGCTGACAGAGAGGGGGGTGGTGCGTTGACAGAGGGGGGGTTGGTGTGCTGACAGAGAGGGGGCTGGGGTAAGAGCGCTGACAGAGGGGGGGTTGGTGTGCTGACAGAGAGGGGGCTGGGGTAAGAGCGCTGACAGAGGGGGGGTTGGTGTGCTGACAGAGAGGGGGCTGGGGTAGGAGCGCTGACAGAGGGGGGGGTGCGCTGACAGAGGGGGGGTTGGTGTGTTGACAGGGGGGGGGGGTTGGTGTGCTGACAGAGAGGGGGCTGGGGTTGGAGCGCTGACAGAGGGGGGGGTGCGCTGACAGAGGGGGGGTTGGTGTGTTGACAGGGGGGGGGGTTGGTGTGCTGACAGAGAGGGGGCTGGGGTAGGAGCGCTGACAGAGGGGGGGTTGGTGTGCTGACAGGGGGGGGGGGGTTGGTGTGCTGACAGGGGGGGGGGGGGTTGGTGTGCTGACAGAGAGGGGGCTGGGGTAAGAGCGCTGACAGAGGGGGGGTTGGTGTGCTGATAGAGAGGGGGCTGGGGTAAGAGCGCTGACAGAGGGGGGGTTGGTGTGCTGATAGAGAGGGGGCTGGGGTAAGAGCGCTGACAGAGGGGGGGTTGGTGTGCTGACAGGGGGGGGGGGGGTTGGTGTGCTGACAGAGAGGGGGCTGGGGTAGGAGCGCTGACAGAGGGGGGGTTGGTGTGCTGATAGAGAGGGGGCTGGGGTAAGAGCGCTGACAGAGGGGGGGTTGGTGTGCTGACAGGGGGGGGGGGGGGGGGTTGGTGTGCTGACAGAGAGGGGGCTGGGGTAGGAGCGCTGACAGAGGGGGGGTTGGTGTGCTGATAGAGAGGGGGCTGGGGTAAGAGCGCTGACAGAGGGGGGGTTGGTGTGCTGACAGGGGGGGGGGGTTGGTGTGCTGACAGAGAGGGGGCTGGGGTAGGAGCGCTGACAGAGTAAGACAAGTAACACAGTGCACACAGCAGAGGCGGGACTCCAGCAAGTTGTCACCCTCACGACCAGCTCTGGCATTGCCGCTCGCAACACAAATGCCCTGTGATTGGCCGAACAGGGTCACGTGCGGCCGCACGCTGTGGAATTCTGGGCCTTGCATCATGACTACAAGTCCCAGAATTCCACAGCGTGCTACCGCACATGACCCTGTTCGGCCAATCACAGGGCGTTTGTGTGGCCTGCCGCCTACAAGTCCCAGAATGCGGCCGTGCATCTGGGCGATTTCATCACAGAAAAAAAAGACAGCAGCGAGGACTGCCCCTGGATGGGAGGGAAGGAGGGGGCCAGCGGGGAGGAGCGCATCATCAGACGTCTGTACTGCAATCTCTTTGCAGGGATTCGGGACCCGATCTACCCGTCAGCTAGTTGTGATTGACGGGTAGATCGTGGAAGCTGTCATGGGGCCCCCTACTGGCCACGGGCCCTCGGTCCGTGCCCGAATTGCCCTATGGTCAGTCCGCCCCTGCATGTGTCATTGCAATAGATAAAAAGACAAGCAATGGATCATACACATTAGTTCCTTTTTCAGGTTGCCATTTTTTCTCTCTTCAGTTTTAATAGTGTTCTTAATCCTAAATTCACCTGTCACATACAGTATCCATACTAATAATAAAAGGCATGCATTGCTAGTTAGATATTTATGAAGTACATAAATAAAGAAAACAACATCAAATTTGTTTCCGCAATAACTTTATTTAGTTTCTATATTATGCAGCCCCAAACCGTGCTGCCTCACAGCTGCCTCCACAAATCCAACGTTCAATTACAGAAATCAACAATTAAATCACAACAATAAAAAATAAGAGTTCTGGAATGTCTGTACAGTTTAGATCTTTATAATGCCATATTTTTTTTATTTTTTTAAGGATATTTGTTGGGAAGCAAATCACCCATGTGGGAAGACTGTAAGAAAAAGAAAACACTTTACAGACTCGGGTTCTAATTTAGGAATAATAAACCTATTTTATAAAGCATTGCTTTGGAAATACTGCTGCATGGTCCTTGTGTCAGTCAATTGCTGTTTTTGTCTGAGCTTTCCCACAAGAATGTATTGCAGCCGAACAGAATCCCTTCAGTGATCAGCTAGTACACATGTAGAAAGTACAGTTTGACATATTTCTGGTACAAGCCACTTTAAAAGTACAGTAAAACCTTGGTTTGAGAGCGTTTTGCAAGACAAGCAAAATGTTTTAATACATGTTGGCTTGATAAACAAGCAATGTCCTTATATATAAGTAGCGTCATGTAACAACTGAGTATAAAAGAGAAGAGAGGCGCCTCTAAGTGTAGCAATATTGTTACAGCTAATGAAGGTACAACATTTAGCAACTCGCATTGTTAATAATTAAAACAGGCACATCAAAGTATGCAGGCATCCGGGGTAAGGCTGTACACATACAGTCCTCTGCACCGCCATCGATGACATCCCTTCTATGCTGCCCTCCTTAAGTGCTTCAAGTCTCCCTCTCAGATCACTCTACTGCAGGATAGTCCTCCCGGTCATGATTACAGAGCAGGGGAAGGTCTATGTGGACATTTTTACCCCAGATGCTTGCATACTTAGATGTGCCTCTTTTAATCAACCATGTGAGTTGCTAAATGTTGTACCTTCATTAAATGTAACCATATTGCTACACTTAGAAGTGCCTCTCTTCTCTTTTTAATCCTCTAGTGGAGGCTGCCATTTGTGAATGGGCATTTTATGGTTACACAACCACACAATCACATTGCTATAATCTTTTTATATGGACTATTAACTGAAGGATTTAGGAATAAATGGTTGTGGAGTGAATCATCCGAGTTTTCATTATTTCATATGGGGAAATTTGCTTTGATATACAAGTGCTTTGAATTACAAGCATGTTTCTGGAACTATTTATGCTCACAGTCCAAGGTTTTACTGTATGACCATCAGTTAACCAAATAATTAAACCCAGTTACTAAATAATCAAGAGGTAAAGAATATACAATTAGAATGCACAAAATAAAATCTAATAATTGAAAAGATTAAGAGGATAAATGTATGGATACATTCATTTCATGGAAGTTTGTGTTTGAAAGGAATGTAAAGGTTAGGTTTACACTAGTGGTAGTGCTTGCTGCCCCCCTGAAAAGTGAACTGTAGTAAATCCCTTTTTGGACTCCTTTGACAGGCAGTGTTTTCAACCTGTAAATGCCACCCCACTGCACAACAACCGTATGCATTACAGGGCAGTTGCGGTGCAGCTCTAATCAATTGATATTGGCATTTGGCAGCAGTATTTTTTGCTGCGACAACACAAAGGAGAGCGAGCGCACATCCGCTCTAGTGTAATACAGTTTATTTGGAGCAACAATAATAAAACCTTTATTCAAATCACTGACATTTTGCAGGTAAAAAATAGCATGTCAAAGCCTTTAAAGACCCTCCTGGGTGGTTGCTATAAGATCCAGATATGGGACACCTCTAGGAGGCCTGCTGTAAATCTGAGTCTATACCAGGGCTGCTGTAGCTAAGCACCAGGGGGCATGCACACTTGTATGGGCATGCCGTTGCTCTGCTACGGTGGCCCTGGTATAGTCTCAGGCTGTCAGTGGGCCTCCTAGAGGTGTCCCATATCTGGATCTTACAGCAATCACCCAGGAGGGCCTTTAAAGGCTTCAATTTTACCTACAAAATGTTAGTGTATTGGATGAAGGTTTTAATTTTGTTGCTCCAAATAGACTGTATTACACTAGGGTGGATGTGTGCTTTCTCTCCTTTGTGTTGTTTTAGGTATTCTTCCACCACCCAGTGGATTTAACAGAGAGCTGCAGTATATTGATCCAGACCAACTTCTTTTGGTATGGTGGAGGATCAGTCCAACGCACCAGCTGGTTTGTGTGTTTTAATGTAATTTTTGCTGCAGCATGCGTATGCTCTTATCCTGCTGCTTTTGCAGCTTTTTTGCTAACGCAGCTTTATGCGTATGTGCTCTTATCTCTGCTAGACTTTTGCAGGCGTTTTGCCGCAGGTGTGAAGCTCTAAGGCCTCATGCACACTAGGGGCCAGATTCACGAACACTTGCGCTGGAGTATTTGGATATGCGCCGCGTAACTGTGATGATGCGCCATCGTTTCTATGTGCCCGTACCCACCAAACTAGATGCGCCCAATAACGGGTCATTTGCGACCGGCGGAACGTTCCGACGCCAGAGTATCGTCAGCGCTTATTTTCGCTGGGCGCATCAGTCACGCCCATTGATTTCCCCTGCAAATATGCAAATGAGGGATTTTTCCCAATTCACGAACGGATTAGCACCATACGCTGGCTACATGCGCCGCGCGTATCTCGTCCGTCCGGCGCAAAGTTATTTCTACAAAAGGCTGCTTTATCTTTACTCCAGACGGCCACAGGTCAGCAGGAGAGCAGCTACAGCAGCGTTACCGACGATAAGAGCTAGCTGAGCACCCCCACTTGCAGGACAACACCTCTGTCCATGCTTGTCTGTCAAATTTTACAGCCATGGAGGAAGACATCATAGGTCTCCATAGCCGAGATGACGGCTGTCAGCTCCTGGCCATTAAAGTTCAGCTTTCTCCTGTGTGTTTGCGGGGAATGGGAGCAGCTATCTCAGAACAAATGTAACATCACTGCGGGGAGGGGGAGCAGGATATACTTTAGTGCCGGAATGGCGCTTCTACGGGCGCATTTAAACGCCCAACGGAAGGCATTGCGCTGACGTTTCCCGTGAAGTGGTGCCGACGGAAGTTGTGAGCATGCGCACAAAGGGGGCGAGTGGAGCCTCACTCACTGCGCATGCTCCGTGGTTGATGCGCTGAACGTAAGCCTCTGCGCTGGGCTCCGCCCATCATTTACATATGATCACACCCACTTCCACTTGCGTCGGGTTACGCCAGCGCATTATCGTTACTCTGGCGCAAGTTTACGCGCAACTGCTATGTGAATTACAGGACTTGCGCTGAAAGGGTCTTCAGAGTAACGTAAATGAGAAGCGTTACTCCAGAGGAAAGATACTCTCATCTACCTGAATCTGGCCCTAGATGTTTATTTTAGCTGCTCCTAGAGAAGTTGGTGATTTTTTTCCTGCCCTGCATGTTAGCCTATGCCAGGCATGTCTAAAGTCCGGCCCACGGGCCAAATACGGCCCCCATGTTGACTTACTATGGCCCCCCTGGGGATTTGGATATATATATATATTGTTTGTGGCCCCCAGGGCCACAAAAGATATATACCATATTTATCGGCGCTGCCTTGGAGGGGACAGGACGAGTGCTGTCAGATTTCATGAAGAGAATCTCCTGTTTACTCAGCAGCGCCTCCTGGGATGCCATTGGGCGACTGTTCTGTCTACATAGGAGGCGGGACTTTCTATTATACGGCCACAGAGTAAACAAGAGATTCTCCTGTTTGTAATCCGTCAGCACTCGTACCGCCCCCTTCCCTCCGAGGCTGCACCGATGGCAATGGTGAGGCTGCACTGATGGCAATGGTGAGGCGGCACTGATGGCAATGGTGAGGCGCCACTGATGGCAATGGTGAGGCGCCACTGATGGCAATGGTGAGGCGGCACTGATGGCAATGGTGAGGCGGCACTGATGGCAATGGTGAGGCGGCACTCATGGCAATAGTAAGCCTGTGCGTGTTATACGCCGATACACGGTATATCCAAATAACACGTCAATGCTCATCCTTAGTCCTGGGCAGCGCTCTGGGATTCGTTGGGGCCACAAAAGAAATATATACAGTATAACTAAATAATACGCCCAAGCTCATCTCTTCACCACACACAGCCACAAAGGCAAGAGAATTCTTGTTGGACAGTGTATTAGTTGCTCGGACAAACACACTTAGACCGAATTTTAATGGTTTAAGGAATGTCAGGCAAAATAGTCGGCCCTCACGCATGTTCACTTCATCAAATCTGGCCCTCTTTGAAAAAAGTTTGAACACCCCTGGCTTATGCTGTCTATGAACATACATAGACAACTAAAGGAGTTTAAAGGAAGTTGTGTTTAGAGGCAAAAAAAAGAGCCCACAGCCAGTGCATACAGGAGCAGCCAAGTTTTAGCAGAAAAAAGTCTTAGCGCGCCCAAACACATTTAAACACTCCTAAGCACTAGGCGCGCTTAGCGCTTAAGTGTTAAGCAATTTCAATAGCCAGAATAAATGATTATTTTGCCCAATTAAATAGATTAATGCCCAAGCACTTGACATGTCTTAATGCATTTCACGAGTTTACAAGCTTGTTTTTTCTGCTAAAACTCTGCTGCAAGGAGAAAAGGCGTCTAGAAGAGTTGGTAAAACATCCAGTGTGCATGAGGCCTAAAGGGAAGGGTGGGTGTAAAACCACAAGTGTAAACCTAAACATGCAGTGTAAAATTGTAGGACCAGTTTGGTATATAGCCAATTATGTCCTCCAATACATTTATGTTAAGGCCCCTTTCACATGAGCGGACCGTTCGTCCGCTAATTACAAGTCCGTTTACGGACTTGTAATGGGCCCCTATGGGAGCAGATCCGTTAGCGGATGATGCATCCGCTAACGTCCACCTAAGATCCGCGTCCGTCTGGATCCGTTTTGCGGATAGAAGAAAACCCTATTTTTCTTCCGTCTGGTGGAACGGATTGGATGCAAACGGACAGACGGTCGATTTTCATCTGATTCCCCATAGGGGATAGCGGAGGAGAGACAGGGCGGTCCCTGCATAGTGTGCGGGGACCGCCCTGTCCGCCAACAGCTGAGTGGGACCCCCCGCTGAGCCGACGGACACACACGGAGCGAACTGAAAAACGGACCGCTCCGTGTGAAAGGGGCCTTAAAGTCCAACCGAGTTTTAGAACTTCTGTCAGGGTTTTATCAGCACTTGCATCTTCCTAACACTTCCTTTCCCTTTGATAGGACACAAGCAAAATCTAAGCGCGACAAGTCGTCCCAGTGTGAACTGACACAGAGTAATGGAGTACACCAGTGTTTCTCAACTCAGTCCTCAGGGCCCCCCAACAGGTCAGGTTTTCAGGATTTCCATTATTTTGCACAGGTGATTTGATCAGTTTCACTGCCATAGTAATTCCCACAGCCTTTTCATTTGGGGGAAATCCTGAAAACATGACCTGTTGGGGGGGCGTGAGGACTGGAGTTGAGAAACACTGGAGTACACTGACTAAATGGCTGACCAGCTGCTGATTACTTGATTAATGGAAGCAGGGCTCCAGACTAAACACAGGAGCCTGCAGGGCGAGGTGACGACTGAGGGAAGAGGCACAGAAAGGAGAGATGGCAAAGGTTGGAGGCAGCACAACTTTACACAATTCATGCCAAACCTTTTTAATTGGCAACCGTGATCCTAAGCCCCTAATTGTATATGTGCACAGTCCACATGTGGCAGGAAAAGTACTGTAATCTGTCACTCTGGATCTATGTGTGCTCATCTGGCAGGATTTATTAAGGTGATCCTTTAGGTTTATGTAAGTGAGACACTTAAGCTGGCCACAGAGAAAATTCTTAGGAAAATTTGTATAAGAAATTCTCAGAACATTTGTTTGTTGTTCTAAAGATTGTATTTGCCTTCAAGAATACAGTATATTTCAGAGTGAATGGGCTTTATCGCATCAAAACGACATATACGCTGTTGGAAACTTGCATTTTTTCCCATCCTGCTCCTTCAAAGTGTTACCATCACTGCGGTCAAAAACAACATTGATTTGAACCACTAATGATTAGAAAGACAAACAAACTTTCTTAGAACCTTCTTTTCCTAAATTTTTTTTATCAAAATTCTACCCATTTATGGCCAGATTTATTCATAGTACAGTAAAGCACTGCAGACAGTGTACACTGTACGTAGGGTTAGACTATTTAACCATGCTCCTTCAAGCCACAACCAATATTCACCCCATCTTCTCTATCTCTATCCCAGGATGCCCCTCAATTTCCAGTTCAAAGTTGAAAGGAAATACAATACCGGGGAGACAGTGAATGAATCCTATATAACCAATTCTAGTCTTCTGGTGGGATTCTGTACAAAGGGGTTGCCTCATGGTAAAACCCAGTCTCAATTTATGTATTGCTATATATGGCCCATAGTTGAAAACTCAGAGTCAGGGACCACATTAATTAGAGGTGCTTTGACACATCAGAGTGGCTTCACATGTATTTTCAAATGTATGTAACAAAAACCTCTGTTTTCAGCCTGAGATGTTACATTTAAAAAAAAAAGTTTAGTAAGGTTTTTTGTGTGTGCTGGAAAATGTTTGTACTGTTCCTAGCCCGTGACACACATTTGAGGAGATAGAAATCCAATCCTAAATAAGTTAAACACAGCTTTGGAAGTGGACCGAATTCTCTCCATGAGCATCCAACATAAAGATTTTCCAGCATACATTTTATGAGATCATTAAAAATGTACTTATGCAAACATTGTCACAGTGCAATGTGACATGCATTTGTGCATCCATCAATTTCAATAGTGCCTTTAAGTGCACTGGCATATCAAAAACTATGCAAGACTTTTTTTTTCCTCAAAGCACCTCAATACAGAGCGGGTGTCTAAACAGGCACCATTGAAGAAACTAGATTTTGTACGTAATGTAAAAATGCAAGCTTTATATCACAACGAACAATGAAATATATATTGGTAATTAAAATATATAAAAAGGTAAAATAATGTTTATTAGTTCGACTAACCAGCGGACAGAAATCCCCCGCATGCGTCGAATGGATTCGACGCATGCGCGGAAGCATTTTATTTCCTGGTATGGTGACGTGGCGGCGTCAACGTCACCGCCACGTCACCGCGTTCTCTGTCCGAGGGGATTTTCGTCCGATGGTGTGTACACACCGCCGGACCAAAATCCTGCAGGAGACATGTCCGATGAAAACGGTCCACGGACCGATTTCATCGGACATGTCTCCTCGTGTGTACGGGGCCTCAGTATTTAATAATCAGCCATTTTTAGATTAAGAAATGACCTGTAACAGCTCTGTTTTGTTTTCAAACTAATGGCTTTTTTAATATTGGCGACCGCTCATACAGCTGTTCTCCTGGAGCGCTAGATGAATATTTTTAACAATAAAAATGCTTGCAATATTAATGATGTATTTAGAAGAAGAAAGCAAACATCGTTTTTTTTACTTGCTCAGAGTCGAACATTTAGGCTGGGTTCACACTTATGTAAATTGGATGCTGTTTTCTCCTCTGCATCCAATTCGCATGACAGGAGATTGTGACCGGGTCTCAATAGAGCCAGTTCACACATCTCCGAGGTGGCTGCAGAGCGAATTGCACAGGGGACCTGTGCATGATTGCCTCAGTTTCAGGTCAAAATTCAGGCAAAAATTAGGGCCCGATTCATGCCTGAAACTGAGAACAGGGTCGCACCAGACATGTGCTGTCAGCCGCATCTGTTCAAGTGTGAACCTAGCCCTAAAACATCCTTATTAGAGATGATTCTATATAAGAGAAGCATGATGCACAATATATTGAGATGGAGAAGTCTTCATCACTCTCTATTGCTGGATTTTACTCTACCTTGTCCTGACCATTGTTTATGCTCTGACAATAAATTAGCCAGTGTGGAATGGTCAAATTAACCTCTATGGGGAAAGAAACTTGTTAATCACAAGCAGTGTAGGTCAGTACTGAAACACAGCTTGTGAACTACTACTTTTTGAATGCCTCTCCGTGCCCATCAGAATGCTTTGTAGCACCAAGTTGTTCTGTGTGTGCATGACAACTTTTGTTTCCAATAGAAGTGAATGGGGACCATTCTAAACACATTAGTTCACATAGGAACATAAATCATACTAGGAAGCCAAACTACTTCTCAATACAGCTATGTATCTGTATACATGAACGCTAACTTATAAAAAGGGACATACTGTAACAAAGGAAAATCTAGTAGATATTCCAGATCAATTAATAATTGATGTTTATTTTAAAACCCACAAGATTTTAACATTCACACTGTAGCACAAAATTAAAATAACTAGCATGTTAAACAGAAAATATGTTCTAATTTCTGAATATATAAGATCCTTCTCATAAGTTATTTCAAGTAAATTCTTAGGAAAATATAGACAGACAAACTTATATAATTAGTAGTGCAAACTGTTCCACATGTACCTTTTAGCAGTGTATCTGTTGCAGAAGTACATTTTCCTGATCCACACTCAGTTTATTGCTCAGTATCTATTGAGGGGAGATGGACTTGTGTAGCCAAAGATGCCTATAACACCAAGGGAAATTCTGTTTTGTTATGCCATCCAGAAATTTGGTGTCCGCTGTCCTCTTGTTTAAAGAGTTTCCTAAACCTCCAGATCTAGCTGCTCATACCAAGTAGACATCACTGTGGTCCAATCCAAAATGCCCTGATGTATCACACCTGAGCCAAGCACTGTTTGGACAGAAGAGGAAAAGCAGAACACAAGCACAGGCACTGTTGTAGATTTACCTTCTTAGATATTTCATTTTAGATACTTAATGTACACCAAGGCTGTTTCTGTCACATATTGTACATGGTGCTATTATTTGCAATAAGTTAAATGGTCCTTTCTTCCAAGTCAGCTCATAAATATGCCAGTGTAAGAAACTCTGCTGATGAGACTATAAAAAGGCTCAGAAGAATTGTGGCTATAGCAGGAGTTAATTTGTGAAGCCCAATACTCAATAGAGAGTTAATGTATTTCTCAGGCATTCCATATAACAAATCTCATACCAATATGTAAAAAAACAAAAGGATATGTATGATGTGTTCATCAGTAAGAGCTCCATATCAGTGCAGCGGGGAGTGCTTTTAAGAAAGACCCGGGAATTGGGTTATTTCTATTAATATAAATATGTCATACAATGGAAGCTAAAAATAAAAAAAACGTTTCTGGTTAGGCAGCTCTTATGTGGGCTTTAGCCAACCATGGCTCTAATCCACAGAATTTATAATATACAAAGTTGTCAACTGAAGTTATAGGTCTTCGATTTAATCCAAGTAATAAAAGGTCACACTATGGGTTTATGATAAACTAAAGCATTGTCTCTAATAAAACAAAAAAGTTCCACAATCTCAGTGCGAACAGTTCATCCTATGTACACAGCTGACTATGTAAAAGTCCTGCATCTATCATATTCTTTCACAAAGGATGCAGAACATTAATCCCTTGTATAAAATGATTACCCTCACCTGGCTTCCACACAATCACACACATCTATGGATTATCTGGTAAAGCAGAAAGTACTGGTTATCTGCTAACAGAACGACAGTGTAAATTCTAACATGCATAACCTTTAAAATTATTGCGTTGAAAATGGCAACTGGACTTTATTCCCGCAGTGTAAAACAGCAGCTCTTTCAGTTCTCATTTAAGAATTTTGATTACCATCAGTAACTTTATCCAAGTCCTGCCAAAGTGGGGACACACATATGTAACAGACATCTCACTTACAGCCAGATTGCTCTTTTGGTGCTGTCTGTTGGCTTTTCAGGTTCTGCATTAGCTGCTTTAAAACACAAAATGTCCCATTATAGTCTTAGAGACGCAGGCAAAATTTACAAACATACATAGGGGAGGGGGTCACACCCTTGTTTGGTAGTTGTACCCTAGGGACAAAGGAATGGATTATATCCAATGGCAAAGCGGGAGCAAGCACTGACACGGTAGCTCTCAAACTCCTGCTTTTTCATTGATACACTGGAATCATATTGCTGCCCCCAAACCACATACAAATATCCAGGCTGTCTGCATGTTGTTGGTCTATTGCTGCTCCTGGGCACTGCCAAGGAAATCCCTGTAAATAAGAGAAAGAGATGGTGACTTATGTTTTTTGACTCGTTAATGAAAACATAAGAAATGTTACAGTGAAGGCTCTTGGTAATGAAGGTCACATAATGAGTAAACAATTGTCATGTGCTTTAATGCATGTTTATTTAATCAAACCAGAATTGTATGTTTTGGGCATTTACCCTGACAGTTGATTATTAATAGTTTCCAGTTATCTGTTTGGTTTCCTTATATTACTGTAGGCTTACAGCAGTGACAACCTCATATGAATTTATTTGGGGTCCCTAGAGAGCCTGATGTGTTTTATAATGTACTGTAAACCCGGCTACATGGGGTGTTAAAAAGATGGCAAAGAGAATGTTTTTAATATCCGTGATCTATGATACACCGACTACTTGCAATTTCAATTTGGTTAAAAACTACTGGTTTGTAATACCCAAGTTATGAGTAAGGCAATCAAGGCTCTTTGCTGAAAAAATTTTTTTACCTGCAAAATACTATATTTTTTTTGAAGTACGGGACACAGGAAAAATATTCTGGTTTCTTGGGTTATGCTGTTGCCTTCAGGAGATTGGACAATGGAACACAAGAGCTGTAAGGTCAGCCCAGTATAATCTCTTCCACGCCAAGAAAGCCAATAGGACTGGTTTGTTCCAAAGTGGGTCTGTGTAAAAATGCTTTCCCTGAATTCCCCGCATGAGGGTAGCATGGTGTCTAAGTTGTTAGCACCTCTCCCTGGCAACCCATCGAGCCATTGGTTCAAATACTAACCATGACACTACCTGCCATATAAGTAAAGCATGGCAAACAATGCAGTTGAGAGATCTCATTTTGTTTGAAAACGTATAAAATTTTCTTTCCTATTTTCATCTGGGAATAGTTTGCACAAACCAATCATCTACAGACTTGAGTACCAGGCAGCCAAATTCCAAAAACACAGATGACCGGTGGATGATTTCTTTAGATGTCTGTACTGCTAGTGTCACATGCCTTAGGAAGAGTCCCTACACTGTCCTGAAACGTTGTCATACAAGAATAAAAAGCCTTGGAATGGCAGGTGTGTGACATATTCCTTCTTCATATTGTACATTGCGACCAGTCGGGAATCTTCTCAGCACCTTTTTAACCATATGGTCAATTCCAGTGTCAAAAGGAATATGCTTCACTACATCACTAACTAACAAACATTCTGTTAATTTAGGACAAGCAGGATGTTTGTTAGTTAGTGATGTAGTGAATATTCCTTTTGACACTGGAATTGACATGTGGTCTGGAATGAAATTTGGCATATGGGACTGCCTTGAAGGTGCAAAACCCTCATGCAAAAGCAGATGGTTGAATAGCTTCTGGACTGAAGGTTCCAAACATGGGTGCAAGAGTTTGTCCAGGTAAAGAAAAATCTAAGGTCCAGATACTCCAATAGGCGAAATAGGTCCAGAGCTGATTTCTGTAGACTTAGGATCCACCCAAATATCTGTAAGGTCTGTATGGTTCATCGAACATCGGCTGGCAGAATCTGAGCTAGCTGTTCCCTAATAAGGAGGCCGTCCAGGAATCCCACTATGGGGATGCTCTGCCCAGTGGCCAAAAGGAAGGACAACAAAATCAAAATGTTGTGTGCCCACAGAAAAGCGCAGGCAACGTTAAAGTGCTGGAAGAATAGGAATGTGCTACTAAGCATCGTTTCTGTCCATAGAGGGTAGACGATCTCCTGAGTGAAGAAAAAACAACAATGTCAGACTGTGAGAATTCCATGCAGAACCATTTAACTTGAAGGACTCTGTTGCGATCCTTTAAACCCAGTATGGGACATGCGCCTCCTTTTGTTTTAGGGGTGGTGAACAGGTTTGAATAGAAACCCTGGGACCTCTCCTCCTTTGGCATATGGCCTATGACCTCCTGAGAGACAAGCGACTCTAGAGCAGTTTGAAAACCCACTATACTTTGCAGGGATATTGTCAAATTTGGCAACACAAAGCAGGTATGAGGCACAGACCTAATGTCTAGTATGTAACCTCTAGACACAACATTCTGGACCCAAGTGTCAGAAATGTCCCAGGACCAGATAGCCACTAATGCCAACTACATATCCCCCCACTCTGACAAGTGGGGTGCTCTGCTATTGAGAGGAGGGACTTGTTTTAGGCCTCATGGCTTAACTAATTTTCAGGCTTGGACTTTAACTTTGAGGCTTGAGAGAAAAGAAAGGAACTTTTTTGTCTCAAAAACTGGCATTTTACCCACTGGAGCCGTTACTGTTTTTTCTAGGCCAAAAGCTCACTGAAACAATAGTGCAGAAGCAGGGGCTCCAGTTGTTCATATATAACCAGCATCCCGAGTTCAGGCCTTGGACCAGACAGCAACAGTGTGGCGATTATACAACTGGTTGCATGGCAGGACCTGCAGGGGAGAACAAGGCTTTTCATAGGGCTTCTAAGCTCTCATCCACAGGGTCCTTGAACACTTTTTCCTTTTACAAAATGGGTCCTTGAACAATTGAATGTCCAGTACATGGACTGTTAAACCTAGAGGACTACTCATTCAGAAGTTTTTTAGAGACTGGGTTCCACTATGTGGGTGCACCACAGCCTTATACCTGTAGAGCACCCTGTGGCCAACTCAAAACATTGCCCAATTTATGTCCAGTGCCCAGGGAGTTGCTGACATGAATATGAAAACAAATAACTACAGTGGCTTTGCAGCTGAATCTTGCTAGTAGAAAAAAAAGGATTTTTAATAAACAGCTTACCTGTAAAATCCTTTTCTTGAAGTACATCACGGGACACAGAGCGCATAGCCATTACATATGGGTTATATGGGTACCTTCAGGTGATGGACACTGGTGTAATCAATTTCACAGGAAGTTTCCTCCCTATATAACCCCCTCCCACTGGGAGTGCTTCAGTTTTGTAGCAAGCAATTCCTCCGAGGTTACACAATGTTCCCCAAAAGAGGGGTGGGAGCTCTGTGTCCCGTGATGTACTTCAAGAAATGGAATTTACAGGTAAGCTGTTTATTAAAAATCCTTTTTTCTTTATCGTACATCACGGGACACAGAGCGCATAGCCATTACATATGGGATGTCCCAAAGCAATGCTCCATGAAGGGAGGGAGACCGTAAGGCCAAGAATAGCCAAACAAAAAATTATCAGGAAGTAAAGTAGCTCCACCAACAGAAAAAAGGGGGCGTGAACCGGGCCAGAGGATTCTATACTGCCGCCCGTAGGACCGCCTGCCCAAATGCTGCGTCCGTACCCTTTGCGACGTCCAACTTATAAAATTTAGTAAACGTATGTACGGAAGACCAGGTTGCCGCCTTGCAAACCTGCGCCATAGAGATCTGATGGTGTGCCGCCCAGGAGGCACTCATGGCCCTCGTAGAATGGGCTTTAACTGATAAGGGAGATGGAACGCGCTTCAGACCATAGGCCTGAAAAATCAGCTGCTTAATCCACCTAGCCAAGGAAGACTCTTCTTGGGGCCATCCGGAAGAACAAAAAGCACATCTGTTTTCCGAATCTTCTCTGTAGCCTTGAGATAGACCCTCATGGCTTGAACCACGTCCAAAGTATGAAGCAGTCTTTCCTCTCTGGACTGGGGAGTAGGAAAGAAGGATGGTAGGACTAGGTCCTGATTCAAGTGAAAACTGGATATGACCTTAGGAAGGAAAGAAGGTTGAGGCCGCAGAACCACTCTGTCCTTATGCAGAATAAGGTATGGCTCCCTGCATGACAAGGCTGCCAGCTCGGAAACCCTTCTGGCCGAAGCCATAGCCACCAAGAAAACCAACTTTCGGGTTAGTAGCACAAGAGGGATTTCTGTCAGAGGTTCAAACGGCTGCCTTTGTAAAGCTGACAAGACCAGATTTAAATTCCAGGGGCAGAGGGGAGCTCTAATAGGGGGATTCACATGCAAGACCCCCTGCAAGAAGGTTTTCATAAGCGAATGGGTGGCCAAGGGTCTTTGAAACCATATCGATAAAGCCGACACCTGCCCCTTTAGAGTACTAAGAGCCAACCCTTTGTCAACGCCAACCTGGAGGAATCGCAAGATCCTGTCAATAAAAAACTTTTGAGGATGCCATTTTTGAGACTCGCACCACTCCACATAGGTCCTCCAGACTCTGTAATAAATATTTCTAGAGACTGGTTTCCTAGCCTGAATCAACGTAGATATGACCTGAGCTGAGAGGCCTCTGCCCTTAAGAATTAGGGATTCAGCCGCCAAGCCGTCAAATTTAGCTGCTGTGTAGCAGGGTGGCAGATTGGGCCGAGACAGCAGATCTGGGCGCAGGGGGAGCGGCCACGGCGCCCCTACTGACATCCTCACGATGAGTGCGTACCAAGCCCTCCTGGGCCAGGCTGGGGCCACCAGGATCACAGGCCTGCGCTCCACCCTGATCCTCCGTAGAAGGCGGGGAATCATCTGCAGTGGAGGGAACGCATACAGGAGAGGAAACTGGTGCCAGGGGCAAACCAACGCATCGGTCCCGTAGGCCGAGGGATCCCTGGCTCGGGATATGAATTTGTCCAACTTTTTGTTGGATCTCGTTGCCATAATGTCCACATCTGGAACTCTGAATCTTTGGCAAATCTCCTGGAATACCTGGGGGTGAAGAGACCACTCCCCCGCGAGCAACTGTTGACGCCTCAAAAAATCTGCTTGAGAATTGTCTATCCCTGGGATGAACACCGCCGAGATGCAGGGTACATGGGCTTCGGCCCATGAGAAAATCAGGTTTACTTCCCTTTGAGCCGCTAGGCTCCTCGTGCCCCCTGGTGGTTTATGTATGCCACCGCAGTGGCATTGTCGGACTGTATCCTTACTGGCAGACCCTGAAGGGGAAGAGTCCAGGCCAAAAAGATTTCCCCTTTGACAAACCTTGAGGGACCAGCCACCAGAACAGGCTGCGCCGGACCCCTGGGGAGAGAACTAACGGACGATCTAATGCCTGAATGGACTTGTTCCAAGCAGAGAGAATGGCTGCCTGGAGATATCTGGTATGGATCTGGGCGTAGGGCACTGCTTCGAAGGCGGCCGCCATCTTCCCCAGCAGTCGCATACATAGGCGAATAGTCGGCCTCTTCTTGCCTAAGACCATTTGAACTGTTTGAGTTAATGACCTGACTTTTGCTTGAGGTAGAAATATCCTCTGGCAGTCTGTATCTAGCCGAAGGCCTAGATATTCCAACTGCTTTGTGGGTTGCAACATCGATTTCTTCTTGGTTCACAATCCACCCGAATTCATCTAGATGCCGAATTGTGCGGACTACTGCATGATTGGGGTCGGAAGCTGATCTGTCGATAACCAGGAGATCGTCCAGGTATGCCAGGACCAAAACGCCTTCTGTCCTTAGGACGGCTAGCACCGGGGCTAACACCTTTGTGAATATCCGCGGAGCTGTTGCCAACCCGAAAGGGAGGGCTACGAACTGGTAATGACGGTGATCTATCATAAAACGAAGAAACTTGTGATGTGCCGGGTAGATCGGCACGTGTAGATATGCATCCTTTATGTCTATAGATGCTAGAAAGTGGTCTTGATGTAGGCTGGCTGCCACTGAACGTATGGACTCCATACGAAAGGTCTGAATCTTTAGAAAGCGATTTAGGCGTTTGAGGTCTAAGATAGGCCTGACGTCGCCATTGGGCTTTGGTATTATGAAAAGGTTGGAATAGAATCCCAGACCCCATTCCTGGGTTGGTATTTCTACAATTACTCCTTGGAGCAAGAGGCGATCCAATGCCTTTACAAGAGAGGCCCTCTTTAATGGGTCGCTTGGAAGACTTGACCCCTGAAAATGAGGAGGGGGACTTCCCGAAACTTTAGCTTGTAGCCCGTGGCTACCACGGACCGTACCCAAGAGTCGGGAATTCTGGCCTCCCACACTTCGGAGAAAACCGAAGCCTTCCCCCCACCCAAGAGAGTGGGGGCGCCCCTTCATGAATCTGACTTGATGACTGGTTTAACCGGCTTGCGAGACCATGGCCTCTTGCCTGCCGTGGCTTGTCCTTGTGGGCGGCTATTAAATGCTGAACGCCCGGGAGGCCGTCGATACTGACGGGAAGTTGAAGGGGCCGAGCCTGCGAAGGCCTGTCGCTTAAACGCGGGCCCACGCGGTCTTTTCTTGACAGGTAAGAAAGAACTTTTACCACTTGATATGGTCTGGATATATTTATCTAGGTCTTCACCGAATAGTCTCCCACCATGAAAGGGAAATCCTGCTAAAAGCTTTTTGCAGGGTGCCTCTGCTGACCAGTTCTTCAGCCACAAAAGGCGACGCATATGAACCAACAGCAGAGATAGACGGGACGCCTGTTGAATGGAGTCCTTAATAGCATCTACTGTAAAGCAGAGAGCCCTTGGGAGGTCCGCCAATTCACGAGTTTGCTGAGCCGGCATGTCCCTTAATATCTGTTTAGTCTGATCCTTTAACGCCTGACAAACGCCAATGGCTGCCACTGCTGGCTGAACCACGGCACCTACTGTGGTAAAAGAAGCCTTCAGTAGGGTCTCCAATTTTTTGTCAACCGGATCTTTGAACATCTGGACATTTTCAACCGGACAGGTCAGGGATTTATTCACGCAGGAAATGGCTGCGTCCAAAGTAGGGAGTGCCCATTTCTTTGCAAATTCCTCTTCCATAGGATAGAGAATAGAGAACCTTTTAGGAGGGATAAAGATCCTATCAGGTTGAGCCCAATCCTGAAAAATCACGCTCTCCAGAAGGGGGTGAATCGGAAAAGACGCACAACTTAATGGTGCCTTTGAAGAACCTAAAGAGGATACCGCAGGGGCTAATAGTTCTGAC
The DNA here is from genome assembly GCA_029574335.1 of Rana kukunoris. Taxonomy (NCBI): domain Eukaryota; kingdom Metazoa; phylum Chordata; class Amphibia; order Anura; family Ranidae; genus Rana; species Rana kukunoris. The sequence continues at coordinate 448,435,194 of CM056052.1, forward strand.
ACTGGAAGTTTAAAAGCCGTGCGAACCATATCTGTCAGAGACTGGATCCACAGGCTCTCCGCTTGAGAAGCCGAAAAAAAATTCATCTACAGTGGAACCCTCAATGTCTGAACCGTCGGGACTCGGGTCCGCTTGATCCCCCTGTGGGTCCAATTCCTCCGAAGAGAGGACCTCTGCATCTGAAAACACCAATCTAGGTGACGGGGATCTAGCCCGTTTGCCACTTGGCAAAGAGCGGGCAATCAAAGCAGTTAACCTTTCCTCTAGCCCACCCAGGGTGGTCGCTAGCATTTCTTCCGTAACGTAAACGGGAATGGGTTGATTGGGGGCCGCCTCTGCCCCTAGCACCCTCAATGGCTCCTGCAACATGCTACTCGGTGGTCTATCTGGTGAGGGTGGGACCGTTGGAGCCTGGCCCAAATCCTCTGACCCCGATGGAGACCTCTTTAGTTTTTTGGCACCTTTTGCAGCCTTAGCTGGTCCTGATCCCTTGGGAGCCATTGCACAACCTTGAGACACCCCTGTAGCCAACACCCGACTGTTGTAGCTAGAAGTGAATCATTAATAAGAACAGGCTATGGTAAAAAATTATTTTTATTTTTATTTTTTTCAAATTTCCACACGCCCGAGAAGGCGGCAATACCGAGGAAATCCTGTGAGTATTGCAACACCAATGCCCGTTAGCCGGAGCCCAAGGTTGCACCGACTCAGATACTGCCGGATCTAAGGCTGAGTCCCTTTAAGAAAAAAAATCCTTAGGTGTCACTGCATAGCCAGAATGGCTCAGCTGCGCGCTCTGTGTCCTCCCTCTCCTCTGCTCTCAGGAGGGAATGACCAGCCAGGAAATGCTTTGCTTTAACTGAGACCTGACACTGCTGGCCCGCCCCCCCCATCCCCCCCCCACGCTGAAACCAACATGGAGGAAGCAGAAAGCAGAGGAGAAGCATGGACCAGCGCTAGCAGCCCAACAGACACCAGGTAAGCACCAATACTTAATGTAGTGCACACACAGAGGAAGCTGTCCCCATAGGCTTCCTAAGAAACAGGAGTTTCACCAGCATTCCCCCTTTATAGTACGTGGGGCTGCAGTATCAATGCTAACAGGCAGATCTGGGGGGAGTAGCAAATACATATCTTAAACAAGCATACATAAACCTACATGTTATCTGGGTAAACATTAGTACATCCCATCCTGCCTCAAAGACATAATGGAGATAGTGGCTGATGCACAAGCATACCATTAGCCAACCCAGAACCCCCAGGGGGATACCTACTGTCGAACCAAGTCCCGCAGGTTCCCTCTTACCTGCTCCACGCCGCAGGGTATTGCAAACTGCAAGAGGCCCAATCTTCCCCCATCTCCGTGGGTATTGTCTTGGACCTTCAGGGACCGGGGTCCTGTGTTAAGGAACCCACACACCTGGGCCTATATAGCATCCTGGCATCAGTAGCGTTTAGTCCTTGGAAGAGACTAAGGCACTGGAGCCCAGAATCCAGCCCTCCAAGGAGAGGCATTATAGGCTAAACCCCACGCAAGCAGGGCCCGGGTACCGTACACCTTGGCTTTGAAGCACTTCGGACGAATCCGGCTAGCTATCCTGGGTCCCGAGACCTCCGAGGGACAGCTAGACGTGACCAACACCTAAGACACTGGTGAAAAAACTGAAGCACTCCCAGTGGGAGGGGGTTATATAGGGAGGAAACTTCCTGTGAAATTGATTACACCAGTGTCCATCACCTGAAGGTACCCATATAACCCATATGTAATGGCTATGCGCTCTGTGTCCCGTGATGTACGATAAAGAAATATCTTGAGATAAAAAACAAAAAGGAAATTTTTGCTTTTCTGACAGCAGAATTAAGACTTCCGTTCTTTAAAGAACGTAAAAACAGAAGCTTGCAGGAAGTGGGAGGGGTTATACTGGTCCGTCTATACAGGCTCTTGTTTGTCAGTGTGCAAAGCAGCAGCATAACCCAAGGTTCCAGAATACTTCTCGTGTTATGTACTATTAAAAAAAATTGGGGTTGGAAGCTGATCTGTCGATAACCAGGAGATCGTCCAGGTATGCCAGGACCAAAACGCCTTCTGTCCTTAGGACGGCTAGCACCGGGGCTAACACCTTTGTGAATATCCGCGGAGCTGTTGCCAACCCGAAAGGGAGGGCTACGAACTGGTAATGACGGTGATCTATCATAAAACGAAGAAACTTGTGATGTGCCGGGTAGATCGGCACGTGTAGATATGCATCCTTTATGTCTATAGATGCTAGAAAGTGGTCTTGATGTAGGCTGGCTGCCACTGAACGTATGGACTCCATACGAAAGGTCTGAATCTTTAGAAAGCGATTTAGGCGTTTGAGGTCTAAGATAGGCCTGACGTCGCCATTGGGCTTTGGTATTATGAAAAGGTTGGAATAGAATCCCAGACCCCATTCCTGGGTTGGTATTTCTACAATTACTCCTTGGAGCAAGAGGCGATCCAATGCCTTTACAAGAGAGGCCCTCTTTAATGGGTCGCTTGGAAGACTTGACCCCTGAAAATGAGGAGGGGGACTTCCCGAAACTCTAGCTTGTAGCCCGTGGCTACCACGGACCGTACCCAAGAGTCGGGAATTCTGGCCTCCCACACTTCAGAGAAAACCGAAGCCTTCCCCCCACCCAAGAGAGTGGGGGCGCCCCTTCATGAATCTGACTTGATGACTGGTTTAACCGGCTTGCGAGACCATGGCCTCTTGCCTGCCGTGGCTTGTCCTTGTGGGCGGCTATTAAATGCTGAACGCCCGGGAGGCCGTCGATACTGACGGGAAGTTGAAGGGGCCGAGCCTGCGAAGGCCTGTCGCTTAAACGCGGGCCCACGCGGTCTTTTCTTGACAGGTAAGAAAGAACTTTTACCACTTGATATGGTCTGGATATATTTATCTAGGTCTTCACCGAATAGTCTCCCACCATGAAAGGGAAATCCTGCTAAAAGCTTTTTGCAGGGTGCCTCTGCTGACCAGTTCTTCAGCCACAAAAGGCGACGCATATGAACCAACAGCAGAGATAGACGGGACGCCTGTTGAATGGAGTCCTTAATAGCATCTACTGTAAAGCAGAGAGCCCTTGGGAGGTCCGCCAATTCACGAGTTTGCTGAGCCGGCATGTCCCTTAATATCTGTTTAGTCTGATCCTTTAACGCCTGACAAACGCCAATGGCTGCCACTGCTGGCTGAACCACGGCACCTACTGTGGTAAAAGAAGCCTTCAGTAGGGTCTCCAATTTTTTGTCAACCGGATCTTTGAACATCTGGACATTTTCAACCGGACAGGTCAGGGATTTATTCACGCAGGAAATGGCTGCGTCCAAAGTAGGGAGTGCCCATTTCTTTGCAAATTCCTCTTCCATAGGATAGAGAATAGAGAACCTTTTAGGAGGGATAAAGATCCTATCAGGTTGAGCCCAATCCTGAAAAATCACGCTCTCCAGAAGGGGGTGAATCGGAAAAGACGCACAACTTAATGGTGCCTTTGAAGAACCTAAAGAGGATACCGCAGGGGCTAATAGTTCTGACACTGGAAGTTTAAAAGCCGTGCGAACCATATCTGTCAGAGACTGGATCCACAGGCTCTCCGCTTGAGAAGCCGAAAAAAAAATTCATCTACAGTGGAACCCTCAATGTCTGAACCGTCGGGACTCGGGTCCGCTTGATCCCCCTGTGGGTCCAATTCCTCCGAAGAGAGGACCTCTGCATCTGAAAACACCAATCTAGGTGACGGGGATCTAGCCCGTTTGCCACTTGGCAAAGAGCGGGCAATCAAAGCAGTTAACCTTTCCTCTAGCCCACCCAGGGTGGTCGCTAGCATTTCTTCCGTAACGTAAACGGGAATGGGTTGATTGGGGGCCGCCTCTGCCCCTAGCACCCTCAATGGCTCCTGCAACATGCTACTCGGTGGTCTATCTGGTGAGGGTGGGACCGTTGGAGCCTGGCCCAAATCCTCTGACCCCGATGGAGACCTCTTTAGTTTTTTGGCACCTTTTGCAGCCTTAGCTGGTCCTGATCCCTTGGGAGCCATTGCACAACCTTGAGACACCCCTGTAGCCAACACCCGACTGTTGTAGCTAGAAGTGAATCATTAATAAGAACAGGCTATGGTAAAAAATTATTTTTATTTTTATTTTTTTCAAATTTCCACACGCCCGAGAAGGCGGCAATACCGAGGAAATCCTGTGAGTATTGCAACACCAATGCCCGTTAGCCGGAGCCCAAGGTTGCACCGACTCAGATACTGCCGGATCTAAGGCTGAGTCCCTTTAAGAAAAAAAATCCTTAGGTGTCACTGCATAGCCAGAATGGCTCAGCTGCGCGCTCTGTGTCCTCCCTCTCCTCTGCTCTCAGGAGGGAATGACCAGCCAGGAAATGCTTTGCTTTAACTGAGACCTGACACTGCTGGCCCGCCCCCCCCATCCCCCCCCCACGCTGAAACCAACATGGAGGAAGCAGAAAGCAGAGGAGAAGCATGGACCAGCGCTAGCAGCCCAACAGACACCAGGTAAGCACCAATACTTAATGTAGTGCACACACAGAGGAAGCTGTCCCCATAGGCTTCCTAAGAAACAGGAGTTTCACCAGCATTCCCCCTTTATAGTACGTGGGGCTGCAGTATCAATGCTAACAGGCAGATCTGGGGGGAGTAGCAAATACATATCTTAAACAAGCATACATAAACCTACATGTTATCTGGGTAAACATTAGTACATCCCATCCTGCCTCAAAGACATAATGGAGATAGTGGCTGATGCACAAGCATACCATTAGCCAACCCAGAACCCCCAGGGGGATACCTACTGTCGAACCAAGTCCCGCAGGTTCCCTCTTACCTGCTCCACGCCGCAGGGTATTGCAAACTGCAAGAGGCCCAATCTTCCCCCATCTCCGTGGGTATTGTCTTGGACCTTCAGGGACCGGGGTCCTGTGTTAAGGAACCCACACACCTGGGCCTATATAGCATCCTGGCATCAGTAGCGTTTAGTCCTTGGAAGAGACTAAGGCACTGGAGCCCAGAATCCAGCCCTCCAAGGAGAGGCATTATAGGCTAAACCCCACGCAAGCAGGGCCCGGGTACCGTACACCTTGGCTTTGAAGCACTTCGGACGAATCCGGCTAGCTATCCTGGGTCCCGAGACCTCCGAGGGACAGCTAGACGTGACCAACACCTAAGACACTGGTGAAAAAACTGAAGCACTCCCAGTGGGAGGGGGTTATATAGGGAGGAAACTTCCTGTGAAATTGATTACACCAGTGTCCATCACCTGAAGGTACCCATATAACCCATATGTAATGGCTATGCGCTCTGTGTCCCGTGATGTACGATAAAGAAATATCTTGAGATAAAAAACAAAAAGGAAATTTTTGCTTTTCTGACAGCAGAATTAAGACTTCCGTTCTTTAAAGAACGTAAAAACAGAAGCTTGCAGGAAGTGGGAGGGGTTATACTGGTCCGTCTATACAGGCTCTTGTTTGTCAGTGTGCAAAGCAGCAGCATAACCCAAGGTTCCAGAATACTTCTCGTGTTATGTACTATTAAAAAAAATTGGGGTTGGAAGCTGATCTGTCGATAACCAGGAGATCGTCCAGGTATGCCAGGACCAAAACGCCTTCTGTCCTTAGGACGGCTAGCACCGGGGCTAACACCTTTGTGAATATCCGCGGAGCTGTTGCCAACCCGAAAGGGAGGGCTACGAACTGGTAATGACGGTGATCTATCATAAAACGAAGAAACTTGTGATGTGCCGGGTAGATCGGCACGTGTAGATATGCATCCTTTATGTCTATAGATGCTAGAAAGTGGTCTTGATGTAGGCTGGCTGCCACTGAACGTATGGACTCCATACGAAAGGTCTGAATCTTTAGAAAGCGATTTAGGCGTTTGAGGTCTAAGATAGGCCTGACGTCGCCATTGGGCTTTGGTATTATGAAAAGGTTGGAATAGAATCCCAGACCCCATTCCTGGGTTGGTATTTCTACAATTACTCCTTGGAGCAAGAGGCGATCCAATGCCTTTACAAGAGAGGCCCTCTTTAATGGGTCGCTTGGAAGACTTGACCCCTGAAAATGAGGAGGGGGACTTCCCGAAACTCTAGCTTGTAGCCCGTGGCTACCACGGACCGTACCCAAGAGTCGGGAATTCTGGCCTCCCACACTTCAGAGAAAACCGAAGCCTTCCCCCCACCCAAGAGAGTGGGGGCGCCCCTTCATGAATCTGACTTGATGACTGGTTTAACCGGCTTGCGAGACCATGGCCTCTTGCCTGCCGTGGCTTGTCCTTGTGGGCGGCTATTAAATGCTGAACGCCCGGGAGGCCGTCGATACTGACGGGAAGTTGAAGGGGCCGAGCCTGCGAAGGCCTGTCGCTTAAACGCGGGCCCACGCGGTCTTTTCTTGACAGGTAAGAAAGAACTTTTACCACTTGATATGGTCTGGATATATTTATCTAGGTCTTCACCGAATAGTCTCCCACCATGAAAGGGAAATCCTGCTAAAAGCTTTTTGCAGGGTGCCTCTGCTGACCAGTTCTTCAGCCACAAAAGGCGACGCATATGAACCAACAGCAGAGATAGACGGGACGCCTGTTGAATGGAGTCCTTAATAGCATCTACTGCAAAGCAGAGAGCCCTTGGGAGGTCCGCCAATTCACGAGTTTGCTGAGCCGGCATGTCCCTTAATATCTGTTAAGTCTGATCCTTTAACGCCTGACAAACGCCAATGGCTGCCACTGCTGGCTGAACCACGGCACCTACTGTGGTAAAAGAAGCCTTCAGTAGGGTCTCCAATTTTTTGTCGACCGGATCTTTGAACATCTGGACATTTTCAACCGGACAGGTCAGGGATTTATTCACGCAGGAAATGGCTGCGTCCAAAGTAGGGAGTGCCCATTTCTTTGCAAATTCCTCTTCCATAGGATAGAGAATAGAGAACCTTTTAGGAGGGATAAAGATCCTATCAGGTTGAGCCCAATCCTGAAAAATCACGCTCTCCAGAAGGGGGTGAATCGGAAAAGACGCACAACTTAATGGTGCCTTTGAAGAACCTAAAGAGGATACCGCAGGGGCTAATAGTTCTGACACTGGAAGTTTAAAAGCCGTGCGAACCATATCTGTCAGAGACTGGATCCACAGGCTCTCCGCTTGAGAAGCCGAAAAAAAATTCATCTACAGTGGAACCCTCAATGTCTGAACCGTCGGGACTCGGGTCCGCTTGATCCCCCTGTGGGTCCAATTCCTCCGAAGAGAGGACCTCTGCATCTGAAAACACCAATCTAGGTGACGGGGATCTAGCCCGTTTGCCACTTGGCAAAGAGCGGGCAATCAAAGCAGTTAACCTTTCCTCTAGCCCACCCAGGGTGGTCGCTAGCATTTCTTCCGTAACGTAAACGGGAATGGGTTGATTGGGGGCCGCCTCTGCCCCTAGCACCCTCAATGGCTCCTGCAACATGCTACTCGGTGGTCTATCTGGTGAGGGTGGGACCGTTGGAGCCTGGCCCAAATCCTCTGACCCCGATGGAGACCTCTTTAGTTTTTTGGCACCTTTTGCAGCCTTAGCTGGTCCTGATCCCTTGGGAGCCATTGCACAACCTTGAGACACCCCTGTAGCCAACACCCGACTGTTGTAGCTAGAAGTGAATCATTAATAAGAACAGGCTATGGTAAAAAATTATTTTTATTTTTATTTTTTTCAAATTTCCACACGCCCGAGAAGGCGGCAATACCGAGGAAATCCTGTGAGTATTGCAACACCAATGCCCGTTAGCCGGAGCCCAAGGTTGCACCGACTCAGATACTGCCGGATCTAAGGCTGAGTCCCTTTAAGAAAAAAAATCCTTAGGTGTCACTGCATAGCCAGAATGGCTCAGCTGCGCGCTCTGTGTCCTCCCTCTCCTCTGCTCTCAGGAGGGAATGACCAGCCAGGAAATGCTTTGCTTTAACTGAGACCTGACACTGCTGGCCCGCCCCCCCCATCCCCCCCCCCACGCTGAAACCAACATGGAGGAAGCAGAAAGCAGAGGAGAAGCATGGACCAGCGCTAGCAGCCCAACAGACACCAGGTAAGCACCAATACTTAATGTAGTGCACACACAGAGGAAGCTGTCCCCATAGGCTTCCTAAGAAACAGGAGTTTCACCAGCATTCCCCCTTTATAGTACGTGGGGCTGCAGTATCAATGCTAACAGGCAGATCTGGGGGGAGTAGCAAATACATATCTTAAACAAGCATACATAAACCTACATGTTATCTGGGTAAACATTAGTACATCCCATCCTGCCTCAAAGACATAATGGAGATAGTGGCTGATGCACAAGCATACCATTAGCCAACCCAGAACCCCCAGGGGGATACCTACTGTCGAACCAAGTCCCGCAGGTTCCCTCTTACCTGCTCCACGCCGCAGGGTATTGCAAACTGCAAGAGGCCCAATCTTCCCCCATCTCCGTGGGTATTGTCTTGGACCTTCAGGGACCGGGGTCCTGTGTTAAGGAACCCACACACCTGGGCCTATATAGCATCCTGGCATCAGTAGCGTTTAGTCCTTGGAAGAGACTAAGGCACTGGAGTCCAGAATCCAGCCCTCCAAGGAGAGGCATTATAGGCTAAACCCCACGCAAGCAGGGCCCGGGTACCGTACACCTTGGCTTTGAAGCACTTCGGACGAATCCGGCTAGCTATCCTGGGTCCCGAGACCTCCGAGGGACAGCTAGACGTGACCAACACCTAAGACACTGGTGAAAAAACTGAAGCACTCCCAGTGGGAGGGGGTTATATAGGGAGGAAACTTCCTGTGAAATTGATTACACCAGTGTCCATCACCTGAAGGTACCCATATAACCCATATGTAATGGCTATGCGCTCTGTGTCCCGTGATGTACGATAAAGAAATATCTTGAGATAAAAAACAAAAAGGAAATTTTTGCTTTTCTGACAGCAGAATTAAGACTTCCGTTCTTTAAAGAACGTAAAAACAGAAGCTTGCAGGAAGTGGGAGGGGTTATACTGGTCCGTCTATACAGGCTCTTGTTTGTCAGTGTGCAAAGCAGCAGCATAACCCAAGGTTCCAGAATACTTCTCGTGTTATGTACTATTAAAAAAAAAAAAAACAAGATTATTTTTTCCTTACTGTAAAATCCTTTTACAGGTAAAGTGGGATGGAGGGGACAGAATTTTCCCTTTCCCTCTCACACAGTATGTAAATGCAAAGTGGCAGCAGTCACCCTGTACAAGGAGTGATAGCATCAATGACTGGTCTTTATTACAGGAAGCTCCTGTATAGAGGCAATGGGTTGATTTACTAAAGGCAAATAGACTGTGCAGTTCGCAAAGTGCAGTTGCACTCTGCAAAAGCAGTTGCTCCAGAGCTTAGTAAATGAGCAGAAGCTCTGCTGACTTCTATCATCCAATCATGTGCAAGCAAAAATGCATTTTTTTTCCCTGCATGTGATTGGGTATTGTTTGCAAAGTGAAGCCTTACCTCATTTACTAAGCTCTGGAGCAACTGCACTTGTCTATTTGCCTTTAGTAAATCAACCCCAAAGTTTCACACTGGATTACTGAACAGATCTTGAAATAATACACAAAGAACACCAATACGCAGGTAAGAATCCACATGCCTCCTGTATTTAGAACATATTTGCTTATCCCAGAGTTTAAATAGTTTGTTTAGATTCTTCAGTGAAGCAGTGTTAAAAAAATAAACTTGTATTGGTTGCTGCAATTTACATTTCTTAATCAGATTAGTGAATGATGAATTCTAATGTGAATCATAGCAATCTGAATAGTACACTGAACGTGCCTATCTTTGTATATACATTGGTGATGCAATTTACTAGTTAGTGAAGATTTTGCAATTATATAAAAAAACATCAGTAAAAATTGAAGTTAGGGAAAGTCATGTAAATTTTCCAGACTAAAGCCTGGAAATTTCTCTGAATGCAACTGGACATTGAAGTGAGCCATTCCCCAATACATATTTAACTAAGTAATATCACAGCTAGCTACCATACAAAGAGGACATTGTGTGCAGGCACTAACATACTGCAGAGGTTCTCCCATCATTACAGTACAGCTCTGCAGTATGTTAGTGCATGCACACAATGTCCTCTTTGTATGGTAGCTAGCTGATAAGCTAGCAGGGAAAAGCAGATAATCCAATCACGTCACGTGACTTCATCCTCTGATGAAGTCACGTGACGTGACGATACATGTAAGGAATAGGCACCCACGTGACCGGAAGTGACGTCCGTCTGTGCCAGAGCTACACCACCATTGGATTGTTATTTTACCTTTTTTTGCTTATTGTAAGCCTTTGCTATTAAAACTTTTGGCTCAACGTACTTCACAATCTGGACCTTTATATTTCTAACCTGATTGGATTATCTGCTTTTCCATGACTGGACCTGCGGACGCTCGAGACTGTTTTAGAGGCACCCATCTTCCTGGAGACCAGCCTGGTGCACTACAGACGCCCACACTGGCTGACACGCCGCTCGGGAGAGGATTTCCCCTACTGTTTTATGCTACTGCCCGGTCGGGCTAAGGTAAGCACTCTGTGGGCACATTATCTGGAAGAAAAGAAGTTCTGTATACCATAAGAATCGATCAGCACTTATGAATGACAATGAATTTTATATCTAATGAACTGTTTCCTGTTGATATCAGTATAGATATCTGAAGCATCGCCCACCAGCATTTGTACTGTATAGTGCATCAGCACTTCATCTACATTGCACACACCAGCACACTCTAGGCTTTCAGCCTATTTGTGTCACATGACTTATTTAGTTTGTGTTTACACATTTTTGTCACTGACATATTTGTTTGTGTAGCACTTCACTACCACTTTATATTAATTTTGACTCCATTCACGGCACATATTTTCTGCTCATTAGTTATTGTATTCAGTTTTGCCCCCCCCCCCCCTCATTTCGTTTAATATGTCTGCGCTCATCATATCCCCTTCATTCAATGCTGGGAATTTGTCAGAATTTGTGGGGTGTTTTTTTGTTCACCGGTCTCTCAAGGATTGACCACAAGTTGTCAATGGGATTAAGGTCTGCAGAGTTTCCTGGCCATGGACCCACAATCTTTATGTTTTGTTCCCCAAGCCACTTAGTTATCTTTTTTGCCTTATGGCAAGGTGCTTCATCCTGCTGGAAAAGGCATTGTTCATCACCTAACTGTTCTTGGATGGTTGGGAGAACTAGCAATCGCAGGATGTTTTTTGTACGGTTCTTTATTCATGTGTTCTTAGGCAAATTTGTGCGTGAGCCTACTCTCTTGGCTAAAAAGCAACCCCACACATAAATGGTCTCAGAATGCTTTAGTGTTGGCATGACACAGGACTGATGGTAGCTCTCACCTTTTCTTCTTTGGACAAGGTTTCTTCCAGATATCCCAAACAATTGGAAAGGGGATTCATCAGAGAAAATTACTTCACCCCAGTCCTCAGCAGTCCAATCCCTGTACCTTTTGCAGAATAGAAGTCTGTCCCAGATGTTTTTCCTGGAGGGAAATGGCTTCATTATTGCCCTTCTTGACACAGGGCCATCCTCCAAAAGTCTTCGCCTCACTGTGAGTGCAGATGCACTCACACTACCCTGCTGCCATTCCTGAGCAAGCTCTGGGGGTGCCCCAATCCCACAACTGAATCAACTGTAGGAGATGGTCCTGGCGCTTGTTGGACCTTCTTGGGCGTTTTGACACCTTCTTCACAACAATTGAACCTGTCACCTGTTCTTGATGATCCGATAAATAGTGGATTTAGATGCAATCTTAGTAGCAGCAATATCCTTGCCTGTGAATCCCTTTTTGTGCAAAGCAATGATAAATGCACATGTTTCATTGCAGGTAACCATGGTTAACAGAGGAAGAACAATCATTTAAAGCTTACAGTCTGTTATTCTAACTCAATCAGCATTACATAGTTTCCAGCCTTGTCCTCGTCAATACTGACACTTGTGTTAATGAGAGAACCACTGACATGATGTCAGTTGGCCCTTTTGTGGCAGGGCTTAAATGCAGTGGAAATGTTTTTTTTTTGGACTTGCAATCAAGTGCAATTTATCTAATCACTCTTCACACCATTCTGGAGTATATGCAAATTGCCATCATAAAAACTGAGGCGGCAGACTTTGTGAAGAATAATATTTGTGTCATTCTCAAAAAACATTTTGCCAGGTCTGTATTCTACAAGCTCAATGGCTGGAAATGATGCTCAGGTTTGCCATACTGTTTCCCTATATCAGACAGTATATCTCTGTCCTAAGTTGCATGTACCCTGCTTACCTTATTATCTGTCGTAATTCCGGACTCTTATATATGTATTTGTGCCGGTATCCAAGGTCTTTGTGGAAAGGGACAAATTGCACTTTGTAATCACGTAAACTCTTTGCTGGGGCAGCAATGTTGTAAAGCTGAAGAAATAACAAATTTTAATTCATTAAAAAAGCTACAAGCATAACACATTGCAAGTACCAGGTCTTTTCACTGATCCATTAATAGCTTGAGAGATACCAATTGGGAGAATAGAAGGAAATATACAATAAGCTCTATTAAGTTGGTGTTTTAGTCCCAATAAAAACTCGACCTTTGTTTGCTTCCAACAAAGGCCCAATGGATCTCTGAAACTCATGCCACCCTCCCATACCAGCCACCCATATATATTCACTGAAGCTGCTGCCAGAAATATCATAACAATTGGCACAACTGATTGGACAATTAATTTGTAATGACCTGCAATAGAATATGTTTCAAATTGACATATCATACAGCTGCCTGCTGGAAATCATGAGGTTTGGTGCTCTATATATTTTGTTGGACCAGACTGGTTTTGAACTTAATTTCTACTTGTGCCGATTTATTAATACAGTATGAATCACTCAGAGAGCGACAGGTGGGTTAAATACACATGGTCAAAGGGTTGTTTGTGTTTTCTGTTATGAATTTCTGTAATTTAGAAGGCAGGCTCTTTGAATCCTGTGACACAGCCGTGTCTACTCACAGGGTACGGTGATTAGTTGTCACAGAATTAAAGGAACTAAAAGAAGTACAAAATAAACTTGTGGGAGATGAATTTATGATTTTCAATCATGACCCTAGAGACGCTTTTACAAAAAACTATATTTACGCTTTAATATGCTGTCTCATAAAAGAAAACTGGTAATGATAGAAATATGTTTGCTGGCATTGTTCACTTTTCTTTTTGGGAACTGGCTGCTATATAAATGGCTTGGTTTTTTAAAATTTTAACTCTGACTCAGTATTAAAGCTGACTTTTTGAATAATCTTTAATCCTTCTGGTCTCTGCTCCAGCAGAATCAAATGCAGCAGCTCTGCCCATTCCTCCCCTCCTCTTGCCCAATAATAGAGCACTTTGTGTTTCACAAAATGCAAAACCTTCTGTGAATGGATAGTGAAGAGAAGGAAAAAGCAGAGATGCTGCTGTGTGAGAAATCAGCATCTTTCAGTTGTAAATAAAAGAGATACGTCCATGATTTGGCTTTCACCTTGCTGGGCTTAACCTATAGTAGCCAGCACATTTTAGAAAGTGGCTGAATTTCTGGAGTTTTAAAGTTCAGCTTTAGAACATGTTAGTTATATGTCACACCTGTATTTAGGGTGCAACATGTAACATGTTTTAGCACATCCACCCTCACCCCCTGTAATCCCTCCCTTCTCCCATGTGATAGCAGATGGTGGTATTTCTACCTCACAGCCGATGTCACATTTAGGATCAGATGTATGGGACCCCGCTTGTAGTTCTTAATGGACTTCAGTCATACTTCCTTCAGCTTTCTAACTGAAATACCATACAGAGGTATGGGCAGAAAGCTTGGAGGAGTGTGCAGGAGCCTTACATTGCACCTGCAATCCACCGATCTTGGGTGCAATGCTTTGCTGGCCTCTGTAGGAATAAAAATATCAAATGCACATTTTTTTCTGGCAAACATACGTGCAACTTAGCCTATTATATATATATATGTATGTATGTATGTATGTATGTATGTATATATATATATATATATATATATATATATATATATTACACATATAGTTCTGGTGTTAATGTGTTTGCTGTTGTATCTCAGTTATCATTACCTTTCTTCCTAGATGAAATGGGATCACAGGGTCATCCTCTGCATGGAGTATCAGCAGTGGGCATGATATGTATTTGACACTGGAAAATAAGGATTATATGAATGGTTTAGTGTAAACAACTGCAACTTAATCAAAGTCACCATATGTGGGTGTTATCAGCAAATTATTAAGTGGTAAATATTTGTGTAGCACTACCCCCGGAGGAGCTGCTGGATTTTTGGGCGGCGTATTGCCTCTTGGCTCCTCCGAAATTCCTAGGGGTGAATGATGCGTATTGCATATAGTAGAAGTAAAGGAATGTCCATGACAGGTGCTCTTTGCAGTGCTCTTTTTTACCCAGCCGGGTATAAACAGTAAACTTGTGGAAAGTAAAGTTGAAGAAGAATAGAGAATAGCAGATTCAAGCGTGATAATAGGAAACAGTCTTGCTCCGTAACGTAACGATTCTGAGCGCCACTCCCGCCGGAGTGGGCTAAGCGTACCCGGACAGGCCTCTCTCACTGACCTGGCAGCCGGAGTATCACTCGGACAATTGTAGGATAAAGTCTCTGCCACAGACCCTCCTTAGCAAACTTGTTCTTGAGAAAAAGCCTCTGCCACAGACTCCCCTCGGTGAGCCTCAGAAAGACACCTCTGCCACAGGCCCTCTCTGGTTTGAATTATTGGAGATATCCCTCCTTAGATGAGTTACGCCTGGATCTCCTTCAACTTGTCGCCCAGGTACCGACTGACAGGTGATAAATCCCTTAGTGTGCGGCTACCTTGATTCCCGGTGGTCCGTCCAAGCCCTTTTGGACCACCAGCCTCTCAATGGCGCTCCTCAGACCAACTCCCCACCGAACAGCAGTACAGCTTGGGATCTTCAGAAGTGGGAACCCAGTCACTCACTGGGTCCCCGTCGCTGTTCAGATGCTCTGGGCCAGCATGGTCCCGGAACCAGGAACACTGTGGTTCTGATCCCCTGTTTCTGATCCCCTGTTATAAGGGATCGTGGGTTTCCGGTAAGAGACCAATTCACAAGTTTGGTGGAGGACACTTTGTTTGTCTTTGGACACGTCTATTAATCTGTCACCATCCAGAAGCACGGGTGTTATATTAATCTTCACTTATGGACTCTTTTTTGTTAATATCTTGGACTGTGTATAAATTTAAAAGTCACACCCAGTTGATGGTTACATATTTGCATATCATATCAGCTGTGTTTCCTTTGCTGTTTGTTTTGTTTTTGGTTTATCACTATTAAAGTATTATCACGTTTGAGGTGACTTGCCTATTGTTCAGTGGCCACCACCGGTCACTTTTCGATTCAGCAGCCAGCCCTTTTTTTACATATTATTTGTGATTCATTTGCATTTATTTATGCCTTCTTATTTAGGGAAGCGCGATTTATATATTTTTCTTAAATTTAACTAGCACCAGTACTATAAAGTACATAGGTGCTACATTTTTATAAATAGGTTGGCTTTCTTGATCAGTACACACACAACTTCAAAACAATAGTTAAACAATCTTAGGAGTACACAGAATAAAATGTACTTTATGTATCAAAATATAGCTTGGGAAGGCGGTCTATGCTTGTCTCCGCTGCTCTTAGCATGCATTGCAATAAAAAGCAAAGGTTTGCAAGGGTTTTAACTGACAGGTGGTAAAGTACTGCACATCAAGTCTTACATTGTTGGAAATTTAAAAATTAGTCTCTTGAAAAATGTCCATTGCAATTATATAACCTGCTTAAAAAGTTTGTACGGTATTATCAAGGCCAAGTTGAGGACAGACAGATATTACATACTTACTTTTCATCGTTGGCAAACTTGATGCCACTTGCTGTGATGGGATCGAGGAAAAACCAATCAAAACCTGGGAAATATCTGTACACCTAGAACAGCATCATAAAGATTCTTAGCAGACTATATGAACTGACATAGAATTTCATAGTCACAGTTTAAAGTTCTATTTTCCTGTACTAGTGATTATCTTCTTGTTTGGGTCAATTTCATTTTATATTTTTTACATTTGTAAATTTTTAAAACAATTATTTTAGTTTCTTTTTTTTTTTATAATTAACATTTTATTTTTTCAGTTTTATAGTATAGTATATACAAACAAATGCCATGCTAGTTTGTTCTTTTTATGTGTATAAAATAATTAATATACAAACTTTTAATACAGGAGGCAATCATGACAAAACAAAGCATCATGGGATTTCTAAAGCGGTCGCAATTAAAGAAAAAGTATGTGAACCCCTTTCTTTCGGCAGGCGTAGCGCATCTCATATGCGATACGCCGCAGTAACTTAGAGAGGCGAGTACCGTATTCAGAAACAACTTGCGCCCTAAGTTACGGCGGCATATCGTAAATGGGCCGGCGTAAGCCCGCGTATTTCAAAGTAGGCAGGTAGGGGGCGTGTTGTATGATAATGAAGTGTGACCCCATGTAGATGCATGGCCGAACGAATGGCGCATGCGCCATCCGTGGACGTAGCCCAGTGCGCATGCTCAGAATCACGTCGGATAGAATGCCTAGGATACGCCGAAAAAACACACAAAGCGGCGCCTTCTAAGCGTAGCAGTTTAGCTATTTATTTAAACATGTAAAGATATATAAAGAACCTACTCACAAAGAAGGTATAGTAACACCCATGCCTGATACTATACCTTCTTTGCGAGTAGGTTCTTTATATATCTTTACATGTTTAAATAATTAGCTAAACTGCTACGCTTAGAAGGCGCCGCTTTGTGTGTTTTTTTGTTGTACTACAGATCGCTTCATCTGTTAGCTGGCTGCCATCAAGCAAAGTTTTACTTACCACAGTGTTTATGGACAATTGATATGGACTATAGCATATCCATCTAAACACCTATCTTGAACTCTGGTTTTATCTCCCTTCATTAGTTAGTCTTTTCCCCTTCCCCCCACCCTTTCTTCCAGGACTCAAGTATTTCACACAGGTTTTCATTGGGAGTGCGCTCAATTATTTGTCTTTAAGATACGCCGAACACTGCCTATGACGTGAACGTAACTTACGCACAGCCCTATTCGTGTATGACTTACGCAAATGACGTAAACAACGTAAACTTTGATGGCTATTCCCACGTCCATACTTACCATTGGCTGCGCCTCATATAGCAGGGGTAACTTTATGCCGGTCTTACGCCTTACGTAAACGACATATATCAATGAGCCGGGCGAAAGTACATCAGTGAATTGGCGTATCTAGCTCATTTGCATATTCGACACGTAAATCTACGGAAGCTGCCCTAGCTGCCAGCGTAAACATGCACCCAAGATACGACGGCGTAAGAAACTTACGTCGGTCATATCTTGGAAAAATTCAGGCATAACTGCCTTTCTGAATCGCTGTAAAGATGCAACGGCGCAGATTTGAAATTACGGTGGCGTATCTGGAGATAGGGGGCCGCAAAAGCTTTCTGAATCCGGGCCCTTGTGATTAACTTGTTTACTTCAGTAATTTGCCATAAAATATGATCTGATCCCCATCCAAGTTACAACAATAAAGAAACACAATTGGCCAGATTCAGGTAGACTTACGACGGCGTATCAGTAGATATGCCGTCGTAACTCAGAATCTGCGCCGTCGTATCTTTAAGTGTATTCTCAAAGTGAGATACGCTTAAATGTTGCTAAGATACGACCGGCTTAAGTCTCCTACGCCGTCGTATCATAGCTGCCTATTTACGCTGGCCGCTAGGGGCGTGTACACCGATTTACGCCTAGAATATGTAAATCATCGAGATACGCCTATTCACGAACGTACGCCCGGCCGTCGCAGTAAAGATACGCCATTTACGTAAGGCGTTTTTAAGCGTAAAGCTAAAGCTGCAACAAGATGGCGCAGCCAATGTTAAGTATAGCCGTCGGGACCACGACTAATTTTTAAAATTTTACGTCGTTTGCGTAACTCGTCCGTGAATGGGGCTGGATGTAAATTACGTTCACGTCGAAACCAATGAGTCTTAGCGGCGTAATTTGGAGCATGCGCACTGGGATACGTCCACGGATGGCGCATGCTCCGTTAGTAAAAAACTTAATTTACGTGGGGTCACACTTAATTTAAATAAAACACGTCCATAGCAAACACATTTGAATTTGGCGGGCTTACGCCGGCTCATTTACGCTACGCCGCCGTAACTCAGCTTGGTGAATACAGCACTTGCCTCTCTAATTTACGGCGGCGTAGCGTATCTGAGATACGCTATGCCCACACAAAATTACGCAGCTCTACGTGAATCTAGCCAATTGAGGTTGATTTACTAAAGGCAAATATACTGTGTACTGCAAGTGCAGTTGCTCTAGATCTGAGGGGAAGCTCTGAAATGGGAGAAAACTCTGCCAATTTCTATCATCCAATCATGGATGTGCACTGCATGTGATTGCAGTGCACAGTATATTTTACACTGTATAGGTATAGCTATGTAAAAAAATCCAGTGTTTAAAATCCAGTAAAACACTGTCTTACCCTGCTCTGCACATGCTCAGTTGCTCTCTATTAGGCGGTGTGGAGTTTGTAGAGGCCGATCTGCTGACAGCCTTAAAGCAGAATTAAACACTCAAATTCTTTACAGCCAAACAAGCTGCTTTTATTTGATAAGCAAATGTGACAGTTGGCAATCCCAACATTCCAGGAATGTTACTTTTTTCCTGAAACTGTTAAATTAATGGGTTTATTTACGTTTTATGATTTACTGCTGTTCAGGAGATCTGGGCTTCAGCAAAATGGCAGCCTCCAGCAAGAAGAAACAGAAACAACGATAAAGGCAATTAACAGCACACACTAATTTTGATAGCGTAATCACATCAACACAAGCGTTGAATGCTGGGAGCTCAGCATTCACCGCATCCAGGACATCGGGGGAGATATTACAGCTAACAAGTGAGTGCAATATTGTAACTATGAAAGTGTATGATTGGCTGAAAAAAAATAATAAATGGTTGGTGGACCTCCGCTTTAATGCATTCTATGCAATAAGTAAAAAAAAATCCTGGCTGCAGAAGCCCCCCTACTACTTACCTGAGCTCCTTCTCGATCCAGCAATGCTGCACAAGAGCCTTGGCTGTCAGAGACTCTCCTTTCTGGTTGGCTGATACACAGCAGCTGGTGCCATTGGCTCCCCCCGCTGTCAAAGTCAGTGAACCAATGAGGAGAGAGGGGCGGGGCCGAGCTATGGCTCTGTGTCTGAATTGACACACAGTGCAGCAGCTCGGGTGCCCCCACAGCAAGCTGCTTGCTGTGGGGGCACTCGGCGGGGGGAAGGGGCCAGGAGCGCCATCGAAGGACCCGAGAATAGGAGTACCTGGGCTGCTCTGTGGAAAACAACTGCACAGAGCAGGTAACTATAACATGTTTGTTCATTTTAAACAAAAAACTTTAATATCACTTCAAGCTTCGGAAGGTTTTACCCCCTTCATGGCCAGGACATTTATTGCTATTCAGAACTGCTCTAATTTAATTGGCAACTGCATGGTCATGCAATACTGTACACAGGTGAAATTTTCTATCCTTTTTTCACACAAATAGAGCTTTCTTTTGATGGCATTTGATCCCCACTACATTTTTTTTTTTTTTGAGCCATAAATGAAAAAAGGCAAACAATGTTTAAGATAAAACAATATTTTATACTTTCTGTTAAAAAACATATCCAGTACAATTAAATGTTGTCATAATTTTAGGTCAAAATGTATTCTGC
Organism: Rana kukunoris; assembly: GCA_029574335.1. NCBI lineage: Eukaryota > Metazoa > Chordata > Amphibia > Anura > Ranidae > Rana > Rana kukunoris. The sequence goes on from CM056052.1 coordinate 448,455,024, forward strand.
TACAAGTCTTTGGTAACAAAATCCCAATAAGTGTATGGTATACGTATTTGAAAATTGATCACTCATTTCTTGATGCCTTTAAAATGTCAGGACAGCTCTTATTTTGCTTTCACTAGCATCAAGCCCAGGTTTGTTACGTACCACAGAAAAAGGATGACTTTTTGCCTCTTCTCGAATGTTTGTAAAAGGAGATTCCAGGACCAGGGCATCAGGAGGTGTTTCTACAAAACATTACAAAGCAAAGTTACAATCAGAAGAACTTTATAATATCAGTGTGTTTTATTAATACATTTTCATTATATTTAATAGTCCCTTACAGTAGAATATACCACAAACATGCAATATTAAACTAAACCCGGAGATAGGAGGTACTGTGTAAAACTGACTCAGGTGTCCATTCCAATAAATTAGAATGTGAGTATAATTGGCTTTTACTAGTGTAAAAAACACTTCCAAAGTTGCTAGTTGCTATTTTATCGAATTCACTTGATGTGAGAAAATAATCTACATACAGTTGCATCAGAAATATGAACAAAAGTTCCTGATCATCTTAAGTCTGCTTTCCTAGCAGAGTAGTAGGCTGAATAATGTGCATATAGCAAGCAAGGCTGAGGCCTCGTACACACGATCGGACATATCCGATGAAAACGGTCCGCGGACCATTTCCATCGGATATGTCCGATCGGGAGTTTGATCCGATGGCGTGTACACACCATCGGATCAAATTCCCCGCCGCCGGACAGCGCGGTGACGCGGCGGTGACGTTGACGCCGCCGCGTCATCGCCACGTCACCGCACCAGGAAGTAAAACACCCATTCCCACCTATTCCCATTCATGAACTTTTTACGCAAGCGACGTGATTTTTTTTTTCCCGACGCGATGACGACGCCTATACCTAACATAGGATACTCCATGTAGGTATATCTTCGCGCCGCGTATCCCGTCCGGAAACGTCGTACCGTCATTGCGTCGCGCCGGAATTCGCTCGTGAATTGCCGATTTCCGCTCATTAACATATTTTTTGAGCGGAAATCGGCGGGAACGCCCCCGGCGCCATTTTTAAGTTGAAGTAACGATGCGATGGCGAAACTCAGTTACGCTGATCGCATCGGAGCTTCAACCCGGCGTTTCTTGTTTTCTGGTTACAGAAAACAAAAACGCCGGCTCAAAGTCACAGTTAGGCTGGCGGATCACTGGATCACCGCCGCGTCATCGCCACGTCACCGCACCAGGAAGTAAAACACTTCCGCGCATGCGCCGAATCCATTCGGCGGCGGCGGTGGGGCACGACATGTCTGCTGGTAAGTGTACTAACCAGCAGACATGTCGGGCGGACAGATTCCACCGGATGGATTTCAAAGCATGCTTTGAAATCTGTCGGGTGGAGAAATCTGTCCGCTAGCCCATACACACGAGCGGAGATGTCTGCTGAAACGGTCCATCGGACCGTTTTCAGCGGACATATCCCCTCGTGTGTACGAGGCCTGAGAGATAAGGAAAACGTGTTATTAACCAGAATGCTTACCTCTTTCACACAACCTCCTCACCAAGTTTGTGGCAACACTGCAAATTATAAGACAGAGTAAGTGAAAAATTCACACCATTGCAATATTTAGACCATGAACAAAGTTGGAGTATAGCCTCATGTAAAAAATAAATAAAAAACTATATCAACGTACCATCATCCGAATTTATTATGGAAAAGGGGGAGGGTGGGCGCAAAAGAATAGTTGCTGAAGCTAGACTTTAGGAGCATGCCCACACAATTGTTAGTGGACTATATCGGTACTTATAGGGAAAAATAAAACAATTACAGTAAAAAAGAATTTATTACATATAAAAAATTACAGAACGATCATACAGATCAAAGATTGGGCAAAGTCTCTACTAGTTTCGCGGGAGTACCGCTTCTTCAGGAGAGCCAAACTATAAAATACAATGAAGTCATAATACAGTTCAGCAAATTTTGGGTGGGCATGCTCCTAAAGTCTAGCTTCAGCAACTATTCTTTTGCGCCCACCCTACCCCACTTTTCCATAATATTTGGACCATAATGGAGATATATCAGAAGGGAGACAAAATACACAACTAAAATACATCAGGCCATAGTTGCAATAATATATCGAAGTCCAAAAGTCTAACTTGACTCGTGGTTTGACATTCAGTCTCAGCGCAATATGAAGGTCATTTTTTCCTGCCTCTGTTCTCTACAGATATGCATATAAAAGCAAAGTTTGTTTAGCAGCACAACAGTGTAACCTGCAATGTGACAGGGCCACAGGAAGCCAAGGATGGACATTACATTCTATATGAGTTTAACTTTAATATAATGTGAACTGCAATCATATAAGCTAGACCTTATTCCTTAGCTAAGCTAAGTAATAAGTAAATAATGGAGTGACAATAATTATTTTACCAATTACTTCTTTGCAAAAAGGAAGAAAAACCAAGAGTGTGTCTGTTAAGCTACTTCTAAGATGCAATACTGGTGGTGCTGGCTACTGTCGATGTATGGATGAGATAAACTAAGCAGAGGTATTATATTTACCCTGTTCCTAAAGAGTGTCCCCAGACATAGACAGGATTGTCCCCACTTCTGGCCTTGATCCAGTCAAAGACATGAAGGGCATCATAGGTCATACCGGTCTCTGAAGGAGAACCAGCTGAGTCACCCCATCCTGAAAAATACAAAATTAATGATGGTCAAATGATAACACACTACATATACACTGATACCAGGGCTATTCAGCTAATGCAGACAGAAAACAATGAGTAAACTATGTAAATGTGTGCTTTAAATTAAAAGGAAAAGTACATTTATTTTCAGTTAAAAAAAAAAAAAAAATATGCATTTATGTTTTTTTTTAGGAGCCTGGAAAGCATTGCACCAGTGATCAGCAAATCCCTGATGCCATGCAAGTCTCCTGCAGACTGTCATTGTGAGCTATCTGACCATACATCGTACAGACAGGTAGTTTCAAACCGTCAGGAAGACAACGCTCAACTGCGCTGTGGTAGTTAATTGAAGACTACAAGCCGGCAATCGCAAAGGACGTCGCAAAACTTGTAGTTGAATGAATGAATTAATGAAAAACTTATTTAGCGCGGCACATGCGAACTGAATCGCCTCTGGGTGCTAGTTGTTCCTGTCTCCTTTGGTATCAAAAGAGATGAGTCTTTGCAGCTAAGCAAGAGGCAGTAAAAATGTGTGAAAAAAAATGCACATTAAAGTGTAAATTAAGCCTACTTTTGGGGAAGGATAACTTCACGCCCTCATTTTTTGTAGAAAGAGCACATAGAGTGCCATCCTGTCCTCCACCACCAGGGGACCATCTTAAACCGTTTCAATAATTTATTTACATTACAGTACACTTGAATTGTTCAATTACAGGGCCAAGGAAACTGCCTTCCAATTGGCTAGAAATAGTAAACAACTAGGGCCAGATTCAGGTAGATGGGAGCATCTTTGCTCCAGAGTAACGCTTCTCATTTGCGTTACGCTGCAGAAATTTTAGGAGCAAGTGCTGTTATTCAAGAAGCACTTGCTCCTAAAGTTGCGGCAGCGCATCGCAAATGAGCCGGCGGAATTCAAATTGGGCGGGTACGGGGCGTGTAGTATTTAAACGAAGCGCGATCCCGCCGCATACGTACTGCGCATGCGTCGAGTGTTAAAACATCCCCGTGCGCATGCTCCAAATTCTGTGAATGAACGTCAATGACGTCACATTCCCATTCATGAACTTTTTACGCAAGCGACGTGATTTTTTTTTTCCCGACGCGATGACGACGCCTATACCTAACATAGGATACTCCATGTAGGTATATCTTCGCGCCGCGTATCCCGTCCGGAAACGTCGTACCGTCATTGCGTCGCGCCGGAATTCGCTCGTGAATTGCCGATTTCCGCTCATTAACATATTTTTTGAGCGGAAATCGGCGGGAACGCCCCCGGCGCCATTTTTAAGTTGAAGTAACGATGCGATGGCGAAACTCAGTTACGCTGATCGCATCGGAGCTTCAACCCGGCGTTTCTTGTTTTCTGGTTACAGAAAACAAAAACGCCGGCTCAAAGTCACAGTTAGGCTGGCGGATCACTGGATCCGCCAGCCTAACTGTTCCTGAATCTGGCCCCTAGAGTACAGGGATCCAAAGTCTTTCTCTTTCTAGAATTATTGGTTAAAATCCAGAGGCATTGCACCAAATACCTGGATGTTAAAAGATGCTTGTAAAGACTGAATTCCCTAAACCATGCTGTACCTGGGAAAGCTGAGAGTAGTTGCAGGAGGCAAAATATATTTTATTGGTTCTCCCAATGTGGTTGCAGCCTGGTTAGACCACAATGAGCATTTTTTGTGGACTGGTATTTCTTGATGTTAACAGATATTTGGCACCCAGTTATGTTGTCTGGGATAAATCTAAAGCATTTCTAAGAGGTATATGTGTAAAAAAAAATAACTCACAATCCAGAGAATCAGACAGTGGGCTGATTCTCAACAGTTATATAAAATGTCTCCAAAAATAAGGCAGAAGATTCCTCACACCCAAAAATACTACGGGCCAGATTCAGGTAGAAGTTACGCAGCTTATCTGTAGATAAGCCGCGTAACTTCTAACCTACGCCGTCGTATCTGTTTTCTGTATTCAGAAAACAAGATACGCCGGGATTGAGTTCAGATACGAGCGGTGTAATTGTATTTCGCCGTTGTATCGGAACTGTAATTTTAAAATGGCCCCTAGGGACGTTCCCGCTGATTTACGCAGAGAATATGTAAATCAGCGAGATACGCCAATTCACGATCGTACGCGGGCCCGACGCAGTCACTTTACGACGTTTCCATAAGGGGTTTCCCGGCGTAAAGATAAAGCAACAAAAAGCACGCGTATCCTATGTTAAGTATGGCCGTCGTGACCGCGTCGAATTGAAAAAGTTTCACGTCGTTTGCGTAACTCATCCGTGAATGGGGATTGACGTCATTGACGTTCACGTAGAAAACACCGTCCTAATGTGGAGCATGCGCACTGGGATACATTGACGGCTGGCGCATGCGCAGTGCGTTCGCCGCGGGATCGCGCCTAGTTTAAATACTACACGCCCCCTACCCGCCCAATTTGAATTCTGCCGGCCCATTTTCGCTACGCCGCCGCAACTTTAGGAGCAAGTGCTTTGTAAATACAGTACTTTCTCCTAAAGTTTCGGCGGAGTAACGTAAATGAGCAACGTTACGCTGGAATAAAGATTCTCCCATCTACCTGAATCTGGCCCTATGAGGATGAAAACATGGAGCATATGTTGGCCATGATAGCAAAAGCACACACAACATCTCCCTAAATTAAAGGCATAAACTCTGGTTTAGGACAAAATCTCACTTCATCCTGCAGGAATTTAACACATCATCTCATTGAATCTCTCAGACGCTAAGGTCTCATAAACTCAAGATGCAATATTTACAATAAGCCACACTTCTTGGCTTTGAAGAAACAGACAGGGTTATGTTAACCACTTTAGCCCCGGACCATATTGCTGTCCAATGACCAGAGCACTTTTTGCGATTCGGCACTGCGTCGCTTTAACTGACAATTGCGCGGTCGTGCGACGTGGCTCCCAAACAAAATTGGCGTCCTTTTTTTCCCACAAATAGAGCTTTCTTTTGGTGGTATTTGATCATCTCTATGGTTTTTATTGATTGGTTTGCGCAAAAGTTATAGCGTTTACAAAATAGGGGGTCGTTTTATGTCATTTTTATTAATATTTTTTTTTTACTAGTAATGGCGGCAATCGGCATTTTTTTCAGTACTGCGACATTATGGCGGGCACTTCGGACACTTTTGACACATTTTTGGGACCATTGGCATTTTTATAGCGATCAATGCTATAAAAATGCATTGTATTACTATTAAAATGCCATTGGCAGTGAAGGGGTTAACACTAGGGGGCAGGGAAGGGGTTAAGTGTGTTCCTGGGTGTGTTCCAACTGTATGGGGGGGTGACCTCACTAGGGGAAATCACTGATCTTCTGTTTATACATTGTATGAACAGAAAATCAGTGTTTCCCCCGCTGACAGGAACGAGAGCTTTGTGTTCACACACAAAGCTCCCGTTCCCCGCTCTGTAAAGAGCGATCGCGTGTGCCCGGCGGCGATCGTACCCGCCGGGCACGCGCGCCAGCGGCGCACACGCGCCCCCTAGCGGCCGCTAAAGAGCGGACGTATAGCTACGTGCTCTCGCGTAGCAGTGCCATCGTCCCGCAGTAATGTGATGGCGGGAGGTCGGTAAGTAGTTAAAGGCTCCAATCATTGTAAACAAGCTTCATAAGGCAGTGTCATTTTTTTTTATAATAAAGCGCCAGGGAATGATGGCTTGTCAGCTGAAATCTATAAAAAAAATGGTGACATATTACCACCTTGATGAATTAGGCCGCGTACACACAAGGAGATATGTCCGATGAAAACGGTCTCCTGGAATATTTTGGTCTGATGTGTGTACACACCATCAGACCAAAATCCCCGCGGACAGAGAACGTGGGGACGTGATGGTGACATGGCGGTGACGTGCGCAAACAAGGAAGTACAATGCTTCCACGCATGCGTCAAATCAATTCGACGCATGCGCGGGATTTCAGTCCGCTGGTTAGGCGTACTAACCAGCAGACATGTCCGACGGACAGGTTTCCAGCGGACAAGTTTCTAAGCATGCTTAGAAACTTTTGTCCGCTGGAAACCTGTCCGCTAGGCCGTACACACGATCGGACATGTCCACGGAAACTGGTCTGTGGACCAGTTTCAGCGGACATGTCTCCTCTTGTGTATGCGGCCTTAGGCAATACAATAATACTTCTACCAAAACCCCTGGATACCAGAATACTATTGGCTGATTTCACAATAACCTTAGACTTAAAGATTACCGCTAGAGTACTCTCTAAAACAATTCATAACATAATCCAAATAGACCAACTAGGCTTATCCAGAACAGAACAACAGCGATCAATATTTGAGGACTATACCTAAACTTACAGACAACATTCTCTCATTAGATGCTGCTAAGGCATTTGATAGAGTGGGGTGGCAATATTTATGGAAAATCTTTGGTTTGAACCTATTAAATGGATTCAAATTCTGTACTCAAATCCAATAGCCATCACATCAGCGTGAATAAACTTCTTTCACAACTATTAAAAAAGTCACGGTCCCTACCATGTCAAGCAGATGGCCAGGCGTGGTCGCGCGCCAAGTGGCTCTAGATAGTATTGAACCCAGGACTGTATGTTACTGCTTCTGTTCATTTACCTCTGAGCCACTCCTCAGTTTGGTATTCTGCCTGCTTTCCAGCTAAGCCTAGTTCTGAATGATGTGCTGATCGCTTGTCTCTGGATCTCCTTGCAATCTGCACCTGCCTCTCCTGGTTCAGCTGAGGCAGGTTACCTAATTAACTAGGGTATAAAACACTGCCTAAGGGCCCTTTCACACGTCCGTTCCGTTCGTCCGTTTTTTGGATGTCCGTTAACGGACCTCAATGCTTCCCTATGGGTTAGCGTCCGTTAGCGGATGAGCATCCGCTAACGTCCGTTAACATCCGTCTGTGGTAACCTCCGTTTTTTTGGACGGAAGAAAACCCTATTTTTCTTCCGTCAAAAAAAACGGAACGGACGAAAAACGGACGTTAGCGGATGATCCGTTTACCATCCGATCCGCTAACGTCCTTTTTTCATCAAAATATGTAAAAATATGTAAAAAGTACAAATTCAACAAACTTTAATATGCATGCAATATGCATACATAACAATACCCTTTGACCCAGGTAGTGTATTGTCTGAAGTCACATGTTCTCAGCACATGCTGCCCAGTTCCTGGACATATATAGATATTGCCTGTGTAGTGAGTGAGTGTTCCAATAAAAAGTGAAAAAATGGCAAAGGATGTAAGCCAAGAGGAGCTCATTAATCTGGTACAAGATCGACCTGCAATATGGGATAAGAGGTGTTCTGAATACAGCAACCGCAATTTGGCTAATAAAAAATGGGAGGAAATCTTTGAGGCGGTGACACCGACCTGGCAGACACTGAGCAAGAAAAAACTTTGGAACGTGGTAAGTAGTTTGTGGGTTAAGGGGGGGTGGGTTGACATCCGTATCCACTGACCACGTCACCTGCCACAAGTTGTGGATTGTCCACTGGCCACGTCACCTGCCACGTCACCTGCCACAAGTTGTGGATTGTCCACTGGCCACGTCACATGCCACGTCACCTGCCACAAGTTGTGGATTGTCAACTGCCACGTCACCTGCCACAAGTTGTGGATTGTCCACTGGCCACGTCACATGCCACGTCACCTGCCACGTCACCTGCCACGTCACCTGCCACAAGTTGTGGATTGTCAACTGCCACGTCACCTGCCACAAGTTGTGGATTGTCCACTGGCCACGTCAACTGCCACGTCACCTGCCATGTCACCTGCCACAAGTTGTGGATTGTCCACTGGCCACGTCAACTGCCACATCACCTGCCACAAGTTGTGGATTGTCCACTGGCCACGTCAACTGCCACGTCACCTGCCACAAGTTGTGGATTGTCCACTGGCCGCGTCACATGCCACGTCACCTGCCACAAGTTGTGGATTGTCCACTGGCCACGTCAACTGCCACGTCACCTGCCATGTCACCTGCCACAAGTTGTGGATTGTCCACTGGCCACGTCAACTGCCACGTCACCTGCAACGTCACCAGCCACGTCACCTGCCACAAGTTGTGGATTGTCCACTGGCCATGTCACATGCCACGTCACCTGCCACAAGTTGTGGATTGTCCACTGGCCACGTCAACTGCCACGTCACCTGCCACAAGTTGTGGATTGTCCACTGGCCACGTCAACTGCCACGTCACCTGCCATGTCACCTGCCACAAGTTGTGGATTGTCCACGTCACCTGCCTCAAGACCCAGGGCAGCACAAAATCTAAATACACCACTGCTAGCACGGCACAACTGTTATCCAACTATGTGTTGTTTTAAATAGTATACGTACATTTTGGATTTCTATGGGTTTATTTTTTTTCTGTTTCTTCATAGGAGAGAGTATCGTCGCACGATGGCGCTCACTGCGAGACAGGTTTCGGCGGGACCTTATAGAGGAGACAAAGTCCCGCAGTGGAGCTGGACCCTCCAAATATAAGAAGGGAGCATTTTATGAGATGCTAGAATTTCTCAGAAATGTAATGAGCGTAAGAAGGTACTTAGCCACTTTATTACATTATTTGACCTACTAAACTCCAAATATTAAACTTTCTCCACACATAAAAATAGAAATAATAGGATTTTTTATGACAGCTTACCTGTAAAATCCTTTTCTTGGAGTACATCACGGGACACAGAGCGGCAATCCATTACTATGTGGGTTATAGAGTCTATCTTCAGGTGTGGACACTGGTGTAATTAACTACACAGGAAGTTCCCTCCCTATATAACCCCTCCCATACTGGGAGCTCCTCAGTTTTTGTAGCAAAGCAATAAGTGTCCCAATATCCCCAAACAAGAGGGGCGGGAGCTCTGTGTCCCGTGATGTACTCCAAGAAAAGGATTTTACAGGTAAGCTGTCATAAAAAATCCTATTATCTTTATCGTACATCACGGGACACAGAGCGGCAATTCATTACTATGTGGGATGTCCGAAAGCAATGCTTACTGAGGGGAGGGAGACACAAACAACGCAGGCCGCCATCAGATGTGAGGATCTATAATGCTGCCAGATGCATACTGCGCCAAAAAGCTGCATCCTTTTGCCCTCCTATGTACATCTGACAAGAATCAGTGAACCTAAGCACAGACGCCAAGTTGCGGCCCTAAAAATCTGCGTCATAAAGGCTCGGTAAAGCATCGCGCATAAAGCGCTTACTATTCTGGTACGGAGCACCCCCCCAAGAAACAGGGGGAGTCCCACTCTCCGAACCACAAGCCTGAATAATACCCTGATGAATCAATCTTGAAAACAGTTGATTTTAGACGCTGCCTGCCCCTTCCTGGGGCCTCCTGGTAGCGCAATAACAACATCAGCTTTCCGTATCCGAGCAGCCGCTTCAGATAGGCCTTGACCCTTCTACTCCAAAGGAGAGAGAGTGTAACCATTTTAATAGCTGAACTGAACACTGCCTGCCCACATCTAGGGTCTTCTGGCAGCACAATAAAAACTTCAGATTTCTATATCTGAACCTTCAGATAGATATTTAACTGCTCTCATCTCTACTGAGAGAAAGCAATAACCTTTCCTTCCGAAAACAAGGTTTTGATAAAGGGGGAGGTAAGCATATCTAGATTCAAATGAACACTAGATCCTTCTAGTAAATGAGGCTGGGTGAGGATTAACATCACCCTACTAGTAAGAATAAGTATGGTTTTATACCAAGAGGTTGCCAATACTGAAACTCTCTTGGAGGCTACCACAACCAAGAACACCAATTCCCTTGTTAAAGGCTGAAGGGAAATATGGTGCATCGGCCCACAGAGCTGACCCTGTAAGCCGACAAAACTAGAGCCAATCCTCCAAGCACAAGGGCGACTAAACTGGTGGACTTATGCGCGTCACCCCTTGTATAGTGGCTCGGAACAAAGAGTGTGAAGCAAGCGACCTTTGGAGGCAAGGCCGAGATCGGATCCTTGATGTAACTTAAGGCTAGCTCGGTCTCCTTTCCAAATGCAGGAAGGCAGGAATTTTATCTTTGACAAACTTCCAAGGATGCCACCATCTGTTTCATACCAGGAACATGGGCTCTCCCGATCCTGGGATATCTGGTCCTGGAGGCCAGCCTTCCTGTATGAATCAAGGAAGTGCCGTTGATTCTAAAAACCCTGATCCTGAAGAATGTGGGCTAAAATAGCCAGACCATTAATTCACCTGTTGCACGACAGGATGTAATACCCTCTTCGAAGTAGGCCTGGACAAGATGTAAGGGACCGTGGGTCCTCTACTACCACCCCTACTGTCCCTGCACAGAAAAGGTCGTCAGGGCTATGCCGGAGTAATCAGGCCAGCTTCCGCCATCCTCTAATGTTGCATGGAAGCCACAAACGCTGCGGCACTGGGGGGAGAGACATAACCAGTGACCACTGGTCCCACCAGATTACTAACACATCTGCCCCACATGCGGGTGGATCCCTTGTCCTTGACCTCAAGCTGTTCAATTTCTTGTTGAGCCTGGACGCCAATACATCTTATGTACAGGGTACTATTTCTGTGGCCCTTGGTCAGGAAAACAGTCAGGGTGTAGAGGTCCTTCTCCTGGAGACACTTGTTGACGGCTACAGCGAATCGCCTGCCAATTCTGCATTTCATGAAATGACGAATGTCAATAGGCAAGGCACAAGCTCCTCCTTGGTAAATTAAGTAAATCACTTAATATGGTATAGTCTGATTGAACTCTGACCGAACCAACCAGCCCCTGAACGTTCAGGCCCCTAAGCCAGATGCTCCATCGGTAGCTCTAGCTGACAGATAAGGCTCCCTTGGAGCTCGACTACTTCCCCTGGGCCAAGGTCTCTTCCTGACCTGGCAAACCCTTTAGTTAAGAACCACCAAGAGGAATTCCAGCTTATCTCTGGGACCGGTTCTTTGGATAATGCTAGGTCAAGATCCACTCCTTCTAGGCCAACACAATACTGTTTATAACAGTCCTGAATAAAAGTATAGGGAACTGTCTTGAATGAAGCCAGCATCTTCCCTAGTGCCTTAAGCAGAAGGCCAAAAGTAAGGAACTGTTCCTTGCGGTAACCACCTAGACCAGCTTTCTTATAGCGATGGTCTTGTCTTAGGCCAAAAGTACTCTCCTGGTGCAAAACATACCCAGCTTCTTGTCAATGAAGAATGTATCTTTAGACTGGAATCCTAACCCAGGAGATCCAGATACCTGACCATGCTGGACACCCTTAGGTCCAGCCATGCTGCTGACTGATCCATCAGCAGGAGTCTGCTTCCATATGCCATTACTGTTATACCCTGGGCCTACAGACCTGCTAGAGGCGGGCCCTAGCACCCTGACAACCCAGACACGGAGGCTAACCCAAAAGGGCAAGACCACCAACTGGAGATAGTGCTGTTCCCCTGCACAACACAGACAACCTCTGCAGTCCCGAGTAAATAAACACATATGCAACTGGCTCCCCATATGTGTATGTGGCAAGTGTTAAAGCCATATGCCTCAATGGAGGCATGTGTACATGGCAGTGTGTTAATGGAAGCATGAAATCATATAAATATGTCTCACGCCAAACATGCATATAGCATGTGTGCTCTGGAACGAGCATCCTTGCAAGCAAGCAAGCATGTGCTATAAACGTGTTATGCAACAATGTGCAACATGAACCCATGCAGACACGTATCTCTATGCAAACACAAGGCATCCTGTATTGCTTAATTAAGCCACCATGTGCAACTTTAAAGTAACCATGCATGCGATTCAGCATCTTCCATGCGATCAACATCTTATGCATTTTAAGCACTACTGTGCGGACAAGAACCCTTGTGTGACCAAGCACCCCTGTGCGTTCCAGCATCCTTATGCATCCAAGCATCTTAATGCGACTTTAGGCATTTCTGTGAAACAAGCCTCTCTATGTGATCAAGTATCCCTGGGTAATCCAGGACTCTGTTGATCCAACAACCATGTGTGATCCAGCTTCTTTTTGCATTCAAGCATCTTTAAGCGATCCCTTTAGGCCTTGAGTAATCCAGGACTTGGGTGATCGGGTAATCCTGTGTGATTCAGCATTTTTATGCCTTCAGGCCTCTTTATGCGATTCTAGGCATTTCTGTGGGAACAAGCCTCTTTGCGTGACCAAATATCCTTGGGGAATCAAGGACTTGGGTGATCATGTAATCCTGTGTGATTCAGCATGTTTATACCTTCAGGCCTCTTTATGCGATTCTAGGCATTTCTGTGGGAACAAGCCTCTTTGCGTGACCAAATATCCTTGGGGAATCAAGGACTTGGGTGATCATGTAATCCTGTGTGATTCAACCTTTTTATGCATACAAGCATCCTTTATGCGATTCAGCATTTTTATGCATACAAGCATCTTTATGCGACTTTAGGTACCTTTGTGGAAACAAGCCTATTTGTGTGACCAAACATCCTTGGGTAATCCAGGATGCTGATGATCAGTTAACCATGTGTGATCCAGCATCTTTTTTGCATCCAAGCAACTTTATGCGATTTTAGGCCTTTCTGTGGAAACAAAACCTCTTCTGTGTAACCAAACATCCTTGGGGGAAACAAGGACTTGGGTGATCAGGTAATCATGTGCGATTCAGCATTTTTATGCCTACAAACGTCTTTATGCGATTCAGCATTACAAGCATCTTTTATGCGACCTCTTTTGTGGAAACATGCAGCACCATATAGACAGAAACATGTATGTTTATGCGATCCACAATAGAATCTGCTCTGTTACTTGTTTTTATCCCACATGCATTCCAAACTCATGTATGTTATGCAACATGCGGACTGGTAAAGAGGAAATTATCCTCTGCAGATGTGTGTTTCCTCAATTAAGAGACATTAGCAACGTGTGCCCGCAACTGTGCATCCCTCCGATGCATTTGGTTAGCCTGAAGCCGACACCAGGCTGAGGATTATATGGAGGTCTTACTAGCCACCTATAGGAAAACCTCTCTTTACACTCTAAGGAGAAGATAGAGGTGTAATCAGAACCTGTAGGGCTTTTGATAGCTTCTCCTTGTTAGGCTGCAGCTCCTGTCTCCTGTCCTCTGACAGTGAAACTTTTATCCCCAAGCTTTCTAATCCCTTTGTTTCAGGATTAAAGCAGGAAAAGGGGGACACCCCCTTTTTTTTTTTTTTTTCTTGCAAAACACAAAACACATGCAGAGTGATTGCAATGTTGGGGGAAGGCTGCATTGCCTGACAGGTCTGATGGCTCAATCTATGAGCTGTTTAAGTCTCTTCAGAGGAGAATAAGGGTCCACCAGGTTCAGGTGGCGATCCCTCTTTATATTCCTACCCCTGACCTTATTCAATGGGGAGACCAAGTCCTAAGCTAAAGCAGAGGCACTTAACCCAGGTGCATCAAATAGCTGAATTTAGTCTGACACAATGCCTGCTAATCTGCACAGCTAGATGCGAGTAGGCGTCTTAGATGAATCTGTATCCAACTCACACAAGGTGCTTACGTTTGTGTCCCCCTAGCTTTACAGAGCTCTGACGTCTGGGCCCTTTGAAGAGCCTTCTCTGCGACTGCACTGAGCCGGTGAGCACGTGCAACATGGTAGAGCCTGAAGCGGAGGAAGTGGGACACAATAGATCAGCTAACACTTAAGCTTCCGTTTTTTGGAAAGCATGGTAAGCAAAAACATCAGGCATGTCTTCTACTGCCCATAGTAGTGGAAACACAGATAAGACTTGCAGCTACTCACGGAAGACAATCCTTTGTATAGGATTAAGGGCATATTTTTTTTTTTCTATTTATGTACCGGCCCCTTCAAGGGGAGATATATAGGTACTGCAGCCATCCTGTCTAACAGACATGGTGGGCCAGGCTGCATGCCGGCTAGGGGAGGTATATGGGTGCCCTGAGCCATCCTGTCTCAGAAGACATAGTGGTTTACATTGCCCATGCATAGAAGCATAATATAGGCGAGACCCAAGTCCCCCACGGAGGACCTACTGTCGAACCAAGTCCCGTAGGCCCTCCTCTTACCTTCTCCACGCTGCAGGGTATTGCCAAGCAAGAGGCCCAATCTTCCCCCTTCACCGTGGGTAATGTCCTAGACCTTCAGGGACCGGGGTCCATGGCAGGAACACCAACTCCCCTGGACCTATATAGCATCCTGGCAGCAGAAAAAACATTTGGTCCTTAGAAGGCACAAAGTTCTGGAACCCAGGATCCAGCCCTCCGCAGAGAGGCATTATAGGCTAAACCTCGTTCTTCGTACCGAGGCCCGGGTACCGTCCACTTTGGCTATGAAGCACCTTGGACGGATCCGGATTTATGGAGGTTTTTTACATCCAGCATGGATCCCTCCAGTGGAGCTCCTAAGAGCACATGTTCATTCGTGACCAACACCTTAGACACTGATGAAAAAAAAACTGAGGAGCTCCCAGTATGGGAGGGGTTATATAGGGAGGGAACTTCCTGTGTAGTTAATTACACCAGTGTCCACACCTGAAGGTAGACTCTATAACCCACATAGTAATGGATTGCCGCTCTGTGTCCCGTGATGTACGATAAAGAAAACTATTCTGTATTGACCTTGAACCCATCTACCAACGAATATTTTACAGTACTGTCAGTAACATTACTGACAGCGAGGAGGAGACCGATGTCGAAGCTTCACAGCCAGATACAGATGGAGAAAGGGGAGTCACTGAAACTGCGTCACTTGAAGATCCACCAGCGGCTGCAAGACACATGTGACCAACCCCAAATGTGCCTGTAAATATCAAATATAAAATGCCTCCTGTTGAAATATTGGCAGAAGATAATGTGCTAATATATATATGTTCTACCACTCAGCTTCGTTCTTTTGCTTCCACATCCAAAAAGCGTCAGAAAAAGAGTACCCTAGATGACACCGTGCTCAGTTTCATGGAGGAAATGAGAGTCAGGAGACCAGAAACAAACGATCCATTTTTGGATCCAAATAATGAGGACGCGTGCTTCTTAAGAAGCCAATATCACCAGCTTCAAAAAATTCCGGCCCAAAGAAAATTAGACATGCACTTGGCAATCGGTCAGTACATTGGAAATTGTGTAAGGGCATCTATGTCTGGAGACCCTGTGCCCCCAGTTATCCCCCCCTCCCCAACGCCAATTGTACCCCTATCACACACCACCAGCTCCCTACAGTCAACATTACCAACCCAGCCCTATCTCCCATCATCATCGTGCCCCAGCCTCCACTGCCCAAAATTTTCAAGCCCCACCCCAGATACCCAGCTATGATCACTCTCCTTCCCAGGGCACTTCACACACAGGTTCTTCCCTTTTCCCAACCCCTTATTACCAAGACCTTTAATTATGTTATTTGCAAAGTTTTGATACCAGTTTAATAAATTGTTTTTTGCCCCTTTTTTTTTTATATGTCTATTTCTTATTTTAATGATTTTACTATAAGTTACATTCTACATGTTGCGGTCATGAAGTTCAATTAAATATACTTGACTGCATGGAAATGTTTGTTTTTTGGTATTTTATGTGAAAAGAAACAAACTGATATATCATAGGGACAACAGTAGTGACAATTGAAGCATGAAAGCATACACTTGTAGAAATCAGAAAAGTAGAAATGAATGGCCATTTTCACTGGGACAACAAAGATCATGCAAGTTAACTAAAAGGGGTGAAACATGTTACTAGCAAGGTGCACATCATAAAGTGCCTCGTGACTGTTTTTACACATACTGATACTGCCACGGAACCTCTCCTTCTGGGGACATAAAAAAAAATGTAAAATTGTCACGCATGGTAATGGCAGAATTGTTGGGTCGCAGTCCGGAAAAACGTACAGAAGGTAAGTCTATCTTGTCCTCTTCCTCAACAGAAATCCCTTCCTTCTCACGGATGACATTGTGGAGGACACAGCAGGCTCGGATTGCCAGTTGGGCATTCTCCACGCTGAGTTGTATTGCGGTATGAAATATGCGCCATTTGCTACTCAAAATGCCAAAGGTGCATTCAATAAGGCGCCTTGCACGACTCAAGCGATAGTTGAAATTTTTTTTGGGGGTCGTTAAATTATTCCTGGCATAAGGCCTTAAAAGATGCTGGGAAAGTCCAAATGCCTCATCAGCTACAAGAACATGTGGCAAATCTGGTCCTACAGTTGATGGTAGTGGTTTATCTGATGGGAAATTAAAGTTTCCCTCCAGTAGTCTTCTCCCCATTTGTGATGCTGAAAAGACTCTTGAGTCTGCATTAGATCCATAGGCCCCTATATCAACAGCTACAAACCTGTAGTTACTGTCGCAGATTGCCATTAGCACAAGGGAAAAGTATTTTTTATAGTTGAAAAATTGCGAGCCAGATCCAGGTGGCATCTGAATTCTGATGTGTTTCCCATCCAGGGCTCCAACACAATTAGGGAATTGTGTTTTTTTCCAAAAGCCATTCGCTATTTAATGCCACATGGTGGCATCTGGAACAGGCATTGCAGACGACCAAAGCTCCTCCCATATTGCTTCACAGGTCTCACGTACTATTCCTGATATAGTTGAGATTTCCACCAAAAAAAAAATGGTTTAGTGACGTATAAAAAACTCCAGATGCAAGAAACCTAGGAAGAGTAGGAGAGTAGAAGAAATTATGAAAGGAATCCAACATTACACTGGACATAATCAAGCTAAATGGCTGGCTGGCTTACCTGAGGGTAATGAGAAGTCGCTCCTCTGGAGGCACAGGACGTCTCATGTCTGTGTTTGTCCGGTATAATCGTGGATGCAACTTTTCCAGCAAATAATCAAATGTTGGAATCGTCATTCTGGTAAAATTAAAAAGGGTAACGTCGCAAATCTGCGTAGTGCAGAGCAAAAAAAACCTCAGTTGGCCTCTTGAGGAGCATGGGATGTGCCCAGTAACAGCGTCTCCTCGCAGACATCTTCGTGGTCATGCTTTTTTTTTCTCCACAGATAGTAGAGCATGACAAATGAAGTCAAATTCTCATAATAACTCCCCAAATCCATCTTAATAAGCTGTAAAGTACAACAATGAATCAGGAACCAAACAGCTGGCTGTTAACATACAGCAAGAAGAAAGCACAATGCACGCTGGGGGAAACAAAGAATCATGGGAAAATTCTTGAAAAGCTGATTATATAAAGTTAAAAAAAAAAAAAAACGGACGGGAAAACGAACGGAAAACGGAACGGAAACGGATGTAATCGGATCAACTGAAGGGGAAAAAAAATGATCTAAAAAACTGAACGGACGTGTGAAAGAACCCTTACTCTGAGGGATTTGTCAGTTCATTATTCTGTTTCTATCATTGCCAAAGGTTCCTGTGTGCCTGTGTTCTAGTTACAGCTACAGCTAAAAGACCGACTCCGGCTTATGTTGATAATTTATTCTGAATTCTGGAATCCCTGACTATGGATTTACTTTGACTATACTTTGGCAAATCCTTGTCAAGCCCCCGTGCACAGACTCACAGCCCAGGTAGCTTCTTACCTTGTTACCGTGGGCTATGTGTATTTGCAAGGGTGAGCACACAACTCTGCATTATGGACTCCAACCAAGGTAAGCCCTTACAAAAAAGAGGTACAAGGCAGTGGTGCCCACTGTCACTCCTGCTATTTGTTCTTGCTATAGATCCATTAGTCTCACCCACCCAAATATTGGTGGCTTCCTAAGGAACGATATAGAGGAAATATCCCCAGTTGCAGATGATGCACTCTATTCTTAGGAGATACTACCTCCTTGGCAACTGAATTTCCGCTCAGGATTTACCACATACTTGGACAAATTCACAGGCTCCCTGTAGACCCCATCCTCCAAGATCTACTTATGTGTGCTATTCAAATGAAATTAGTAGCTACCACTCAGTATTTGGCCATAAGAATACCTACCAAGCTGTGTAAATTTCAGGACCTCCGTTATTATTCTACAGGATTAATATAACGCTAACAGTTTGCAGCACTTTACAAAGTAACGTGAGATGGTGTAGCTACAATATAATTCAATATAAAAGGATTAGGAGGGCACTGCTTGTGAGAATTTACAATCCAACAGGGAGAGGCAAAGGAGACAAATGGTTATAACTAGGGTTGTCCCGATAGCACTTTTTTAGGACCGAGTACAAGTACCGATACTTTTTTTCATGTACTCGCCGATACCGAATACCGATACTTTTTAAATGCAGCCACGTGTCCCCAAATGCAGCCATGTCCCTCTGAGTTCAGCCATGGTCCCTCCGAGTTCAGCCATGGTCCCTCTGAGTGCTCCGCACTCCACCCCGCACTCAAAAAAAAAAAAAAGTATTCTATTTAGGTATCGGGAGTATTCGCGCGAGTACAAGTACTAGCGCAAATACTCGGTATCGGTCCCGATACCGATACTAGTATCGGTATCGGGACAACCCTAGTTATAACTTTGAGGAATGAGCTAATGAAAACAAGTAGAAGTGCAGTTTTTAGATAGAAGTGGGATAAGCTTCTCTTAACCACTTAACCTCCCTGGCGGTATGATTCTGTCTGGAATTACGTACCAAAAGTGGTACAATTATTTTGCATGGAAATTCTGCGTTTTATACTGTAGGCCTGCAATTCTTAGGAATAACTCACTTAAATTTGTCCAAACAATAGTCTAGTAGACATCTCTGGTATGATAAAGTTTGAAACACAAAATCATAAAATTATAATATAATAAATAACTATAAATAATTATAACAAATAATAATGTAATTATAATAAAAATTATTCACTAATGTAATCAAATCAAAATCACTGAAATTTGCTCAGTTGCAGAATTGTCGCTGGCATTACTTTTATTTTTTTTATGACGAATTTCCCCACAAAGTGATTATAATTTATTATCGCTGTTTTCTAGCCGATCTAAAACCATTTTTGACATAAAGGGACACTTTTGGTTGCTATGGACAAAATCTACAGTTTGCAGGCACAAAAAAAAAGTTTTTATTATATAAAAGTACATGTAGGGCACAGGGCAGACCACTAGGGACAAGGGGGGTATGTATTGTGTTTGTTTACTTTTTTGAATTTGCCGCCGGTCTCCGCCCCCGTGCGCCGTTACGTCGCAGGGAATGGAGATCGGCGGCGCGCGGGCACTGCGCGAGTCGAGCGAGGATGCCGCTCGCTCACACAGCGTGGATGCATCGCTGGATCCAGGGACAAGGTGAGTACAGTAATACCCAGCCTGGAAAAAGGTAAGCCAGCGTGCTGCAGGCTCTGCACATCCACCCTGAGCGTGACTCGGGGTTACCGATTTTTACATTGAAAATCCACCCCGAGTCACGCTCGGGGATACTGCCAGGGGGGTTAAGGACCTTAGGTGTTTTTCAGATTTGGTGTTTGCAAGACTAAAACATTTTTTTCTAGAAAATTACTTAAAACCCCCAAACATTATATATTTTTTTTCTAACACCCTAGAGAATAAAATTGTGGTCATTGCAATACTTTTTGTCACACCGTATTTGCACAGCGGTCTTACAAGCGCACTTTTTTTGGAAAAAATTCACTTTTTTGAATAAAAAAATAAGACAACAATAAATTTGGCCCAATTTGTTTATATATTGTGAAAGATAATGTTACGCCGAGTCGTGCTTAAAAATTGCGCCCGCTCGTGGCATGGCATCAAACTTTTAGGCCTCGTACACACGATCGAATTTGTCCACTGAAAACGGTCCGATGGACCGTTTCAGCAGACATCTCTGATCGTGTGTATGGGCTAGCGGACAGATTTGTCCACCCGACAGATTTCAAAGCATGCTTTGAAATCTATCCGGTGGGAATCTGTCCGCCCGACATGTCTGCTGGTTAGTACACTTACCAGCAGACATGTCGTCCTGCTCCGCCGCCGCACCGCCGCCGAATGGATTCGGCGCATGCGCGGAAGTGTTTTACTTCACCGCCACGTCACCGACACGTCAGCGCGCTCTCTGCTGGCGGGGATTTTGGTTTGCTCGCGTGTACACGCGAGCAAACCAAAATCCCAGCAGACAGATTTGTTCAAATCTGTCGGACGGACAGATTTGAACAAATCTGTCCGCTCGTGTGTATGGGGCCTTACCTTTAAAAATCTCGATAGGCGACGTTTAACAAATTCTATAGGTTGCATTTTTTGAGATACAGAGGAGGTCTAGGGCTAGAATTATTGCTCTCGCTCTAACAATCGCGGCGATACCTCGTTTTCATATGCAGGAGCTACTCGCGTATGCTTTCGCTTCTGCGCGCGAGCTCGTCGCTTTAAAAAAATAGTTTTTTGTTTACTTATTTATTTTTATTTATATTATTACTTTTTACACTGAAAAAAAAAATGTGATCACTTGTATTCCTATTACAAGGAATGTAAACATCCCTTGTAATAGAAAAAAGCATGACAGGTCCTCTTAAATATGAGATCTGTGGTCAAAAAGACCTCAGATCTCATATTTAGACTTAAATGCAAAAAAAAAAAATTTTTGGAAAACAAATTTTTTCAAATGAAAAAAAAATAAATGTTTCTTTAAGACGCTGGGCGGGACTGACGTTTTGACGTCACTTCCGCCCAGCAGAGCTATAGAGACGGGTGAAGGACATTTTTCCCTCACTCGCATCCCCAGTCAGCCGCCGAACAGACCCGATCGCCTCCGCCGCTACCGACGGCAACGGTAAGCGGCGGAGGGTGCGGGAGAGCGGTGGGCCCTTTCCCGCCACCGATAACGGCGATCTTGCGGCAAATCCGTCTGTAAGGTAGACAGACGGAATAGTGTAATGATATGAATTGCTGCACACCCAGTAATTCACAACTCCTTGAAGTCTCTAACACGTAGAGAGCGCCCTGCCACACAGAT
Source organism: Rana kukunoris (assembly GCA_029574335.1). Taxonomy (NCBI): domain Eukaryota; kingdom Metazoa; phylum Chordata; class Amphibia; order Anura; family Ranidae; genus Rana; species Rana kukunoris. The sequence goes on from CM056052.1 coordinate 448,476,522, forward strand.
GTAGTTCCCAGGAGGGGGCGAGCACGTTACTGACCACTGCAGTAAAGTCTCCCTTCACGGTGGTCAGTAAAATCAGACAAGCAGGAAGTGAACAGAACAGTGAAGAAATAGAGCAACTTCTGAGCAAAAACGAACAATGAGGAAGTGAAAAGAGGAATGTCTGCAGGTAAAGGATGCTTATTATCAAAAAATGTTTTTTCCTTTACAACTCCTTTAAGAGATGAGTCTACAGGGATTGCCTAATGCCCAACAGAGTAGCAAATAGCCTGATGGGTTGGATTAGAGACTTCCAAAGGATGGGAGTGGCTCTGGTAGAGTCCTGTAGGTGAGCATGGGAAAATGACAAGGGACCAAGAGAGAAGAAGGTTTTGGGAGGAGCAGAGTGCGAGGTTTGGGTGATATTTTGAAATGATGTTGGTAATGTAGTTGTGGATATCTTGTGTTAGTATTTTGAATTTTTTGCATTTGGATAGAGGAGGCTGGTAAAAGGATTTTCCAGAGGGGGTGCGGCAGCCACTAACCAGTTGGTAAAATTGACGAGACTAGCAGCTGCATTCATGATAAACTGAAGGTAGGACAGCCTGTGTAAAAGGTAGATTAACGAATTGTAAGGCCGCGTACACACGAGGGGATATGTCCGCTGAAAACGGTCCGATGTGTATGGGCTAGCGGACAGATTTCTCCACCCGACAGATTTCAAAGCAAGCTTTGAAATCTATCCGGTGGGGATCTGTCCGCCCGACATGTCTGCTGGTTAGTACACTTACCAGCAGACATGTCGTCCCCCACCGCCGCCGCGCCGCTGCCGAATGGATTCGGCGCATGCGCGGAAGTGTTTTACTTCCTGGTGCGGTGACGTGGCGGTGACGCTGCGGCGTCAACGTCACCGCCGCGTCACCGCCACGTCACCGCGCCGTCCGGCGGCGGGGAATTTGATCCGATGGTGTGTACACGCCATCGGATCAAACTCCTGATCGGACATATCCGATGGAAATGGTCCGCGGACCGTTTTCATCGGATATGTCCGATCGTGTGTATGGGGCCTTAGAGTTAGACAAGAGACAACCAGGGAATAAATTCGTAGCATTGTGGTGCCGTTTCCTAAACTTCAATAAAAATGTAATAGTGTAAATTACCACTCACTGGGGTGGGCAGTTCAAACTCAATAAAAAATATTTGGGCCCCACAGGCCGCATACACACGATTGTAAATTCCAACAAGAAAAGTTCGATGTGAGCTTTTGGTCAGAAATTCCGACTGTGTGTAGGCTCCATCTGACTTTTTCTGTAGGAATTTCCGAAAGCAAAAATCTGAGAGCTGGTTCTCAATTTTTCCGACACAAAAAGTTCTTGTCTGAAATTCCAATCGTCTGTTTGCAATTTCCGACGGGCAAAAAAAATGCATGCTCGGAATCAATTCGACGCATGCTCAGAATTGTTAAACTTAATTTTTCTCGGCTCGTTGTAGTGTTGTACGTCACCGCGTTCTTGACAGTTGGTATTTTGTATGACCGGGTGTATGCAACACAAAAATCCACGGTTTTCTTGTCAGAATTTCTGATGTGTACGCAGCATTAGAAAAACTCCACTAAATATTTTCTGCATACCACTGAATCTTTGTTTAGAGATCTGATATAGTAAAAACATCCACTAAGACAGGGCTCGACAAAATCCGGGCACCCAGGGGCAATTGCGTCAAGACCACAAGATGGCGCCAGATCACAGAAGGAAGCTTAGGCCTGCAGAAGGCCGCAAAGCAGCGTCCTGAATTACCGGCCCTGTGTCTCCGTGCGCCCCCCACATCCCCCGCCGTGCGGGCCCGCGCCTGCCAGTAATTGAGGCCGCAGCTCTGCGGCCTACTGCAGGCCTAAGCTTCCTTCTGTGATCTGGCGCCTTCTTGTGGTGGCCGTTGGCATTACAAGTAAAACAGCAGTTCTTGTGTTTTTCACTGTTTTGACTGCCATCTCCTTCCCTCTAATTAGAACTCCCAAACATTATATATATTTTTTATTTTAACATCCTAGAGAATAAAATGGCGGTCGTTGCAATACTTTCTGTCACACAGTATTTGTACAGCGTTTTTTTTTTATTATAAAATAAGACAACAGTAAAGTTAGCCCATTGTTTTTATATTGTGAAGATAATGTTACGCTGAATAAATTGATACCCAACATGTCACGCTTCAAAATTGCGTCCGCTCGTGGAATGGCGACAAACTTTTACCCTTCAAAATCTCCATAGGCGACGTTTAAAAAATTCTACAGGTTGCATGTTTTGAGTTACAGCAGAGGTCTAGGGCTAGAATTATTGCTCTCGCTCTACCAATCGCAGTGATACCTCACATGTGTGGTTTGAATATGGTTTACATATGCGGGCGCTACTCACGTATGTTCGCTTTTGCGCGCGAGCTTGGCGGGACGGGGCGCTTTTTTTGGCTCCTAACTTTTTTAGCTGGCTCCTAGATTCCAAGCAAAGTTGTCAAACCCTGCACTAAGACTTGAAGTGTTTTTTGAAGCCAAATATGGATTATACCTTCTTTTATGTTTGTAATCCATTAACATATCATAACAAAAAAATTATATTATGTAAAAATTGCTGGTATCCTTTTATGTGCTTGCTTAAAACCTTACGTTTTCCCTGATTTATGATGTTTGGGAGGGTGATGTGGAATAATGTTTAAATATAAATTAACCCTGTCTGTACTGTTTTCAGTTCCTCAGATGTAAACAAGATTTGAACACTGTCTATCCTAACAATGGAGTTAAAGCGGTTCTCCGCCGAAAAATCGTTTTTTTCTATATGCGCTCTTTAAATCACTAAAAGCAATGTTGTTCTACACTCACTTGTTTGGTTCTCAGCCGCCGCTCCGCTGCTTTTCAGTGGCAAATAAGAACTTATATTCGCCCGTTCATCCCGTTGCCATCTTGGATTTGGGCAGGAAGAGGAACCCTGCATGTCATTTCCCGTTATCGGTGGATGCTAATTAGGGAGCTCTTAGAAAGGCTCCCAGCATGCAGAGCGAGGGACAGGAAGCAGAAAAAACCAGAGGAAAACCCGACTAGCTACAAAACCGGAAGCCTCGCTGTTTATAAGGTATTGAAACACCTTATTTCTTTTTAATAGCCCATTAGGGATCCTTTAGCAGCCCTATTAGTAATCAAGTTAGGTCAATTTCAGGGTGAAGATCCGCTTTAAAATGGTTGCAACCACCCTCCTTTATTGAATGATATTGAGGGGTAGCTAGAATCTGTGTGAGGAAAGAGTCAATATGACAGACTCCGGAAATTCTTAGAAAAAGTTACGGAATCTGGAGGGTTTCAATCTATGGTAAGAACAAGGAAATGAAAAGGGGCTAGATACATATGACAGCTTTATCAAGATCAGATGCCTATAGGGTTCACCTTTCTGTGAAAACTCCAAATATCCTGGCCACCCCTCTGGATCCCACTGCACATAGTGGGTTATTTACTAAAACTAGAATGTCCAAAATCTGATGAGGCTCTGCATAGAATCCAATCAGCTTCCAAGTTTTATTGTCAAAGCCTAATTGAACAAGGTGGCGATAGAAGCCGATTGGCTACCATGCACAGCTGCACAAGTTTAATAAATCTCATCCCTTGGTGACCATAATGCCCCATTTTAATTTGGTCACCAGCTCCTCTATTTCCTCATACCAACCCAACATCTTTAAAAGGGGGGCCAATCTATCCCAGATAATGGGACTGTAAAACTTCCCAAACACCACAAATAGATGGAATACATTATGAGTTCTCCTTAATAAAACAGGACATGCGGCCCATTTGTGAACAAACAATCCTAACTGAAGGTTGCATTAGCTTTGTGGAGGACGCCATCTTCCCACTTTCTGATGACTTTTTTTACTGCTAACATGAAATTCTCTTTGCATAGTCAAACTGGGAGACTAGGACCTGGCTCTAGATTGAATAATGTGCACTTTATTGGCTTTCTGGAGTAGTCTGAAGGAACCACACCTGGACTTTTTCGGTAGCAGTATACAAAAGAAACAGTATAGTTATATAAAAAAAACAGTATAAAAGAATTAAGAATTGGCATCATAAATATAACAGTCTTTACATGTATAGAAACCTGCATGTTTTATAAGGAGGTAATACAATACAATTTTACAAACCTCATTTATGTAGCTTGTGATAATACCAACATAAAAAACCAGAAGATAAGTAAAACAAAAAAGGAAAACAATGAAATTCATCTCAAAAATGTTAAGATGATAAGCCTTAATAATGGTCATATGCAGAATCAGTCCAGAACAAATGTCTATTAGAAGAGCATATGTCTCATTTATCTGAAAAGGGACATTATGGTGACGAAAATTGGATAAGATTTCCAATTCACAGTTATCGCCCATTGTGAATCTATGGGGGGTCCCCCTTTGCAGTTTGGAAAAGTTCTCGTTTAAAAATTTAAGGTAATAAAACAACGGCAATATATACGTATATCTATATCGAACATGCTGATTTATTTATTTATTTTAATCTGTGTTTTCCTGCCTTGCCGCTTTCCCCAAGATGGATAGAATATATTATTCATTTTTTCAGCATTTTTATTTCTCATGATTGTTTTGGGGGGAAATGTGTTTATTGTATTTATAGCTTTCCGATGTCTGTCTTAATCAATTAAGGTCATTTTGGTCATTAGCAAGCTGGGAATCGCACGTGACACGCCAACCTTGAGATCAACTGGCTTCTATGCTTGTCATATGATGACTGTCTAATGCAGGGGTCTCAAACTCAAATTACCTGAGGGCCGCAAGACAAGTTTTCATATCCCATGGGGGGCCGCATGCAAACTTTCAAACTTCAAAAACAGTACTGGTATCAGCGAACGTATTATTAACCCCCAGCACTGGTGTCAGCAGACACATTATTAACCCCCAGCACTGGTGTCAGCGGACACATTATTAACCCCCAGCACTGGTGTCAGCGGACACATTATTAACCCCCAGCACTGGTGTCAGCGGACACATTATTAACCCCCAGCACTGGTGTCAGCGGACACATTATTAACCCCCAGCACTGGTGTCAGCGGACACATTATTAACCCCCAGCACTGGTGTCAGCAGACACATTATTAACCCCCAGCACTGGTGTCAGCAGACACATTATTAACCCCCAGCACTGGTGTCAGCAGACACATTATTAACCCCCAGCACTGGTGTCAGCAGACACATTATTAACCCCCAGCACTGGTGTCAGCGGACACATTATTAACCCCCAGCACTGGTGTCAGCGGACACATTAACCCCCAGCACTGGTGTCAGCGGACACATTATTAACCTCCAGCACTGGTGTCAGCGGACACATTATTAACCTCCAGCACTGGTGTCAGCGGACACATTATTAACCCCCAGCACTGGTGTCAGCGGACACATTATTAACCCCCAGCACTGGTGTCAGCGGACACATTATTAACCCCCAGCACTGGTGTCAGCAAACACATTATTAACCCCCAGCACTGGTGTGAGCGGACACATTATTAACCCCCAGCACTGGTGTGAGCGGACACATTATTAACCCCCAGCACTGGTGTCAGCGGATACATTATTAGCGCACATCAGGGTACAGGGCACAGCACATCAGGGTACAGGGCACAGCACATCAGGGTACAGGGCACAGCACATCATAGCACAACAGGGTACAGGGCACATCAGAGCACAGCACATAGGGGTACAGCACAACAGGTCACATCAGGGTACAGGGCACATGGCACATCAGGACAGGACATATCAGGACAAGGCACATGGCACATCAGAGTACAGGATATGGCACATCAGGACAGGGCACATGGCACATCAAGGGCACATGAAACAGCACATCAGGGTACAAAGCCCAGCAAATCAGGGTACATGGCACACATCAGGGTACATGGGCCACAATCAGGACACATGGGGCATATCAGGGCACAATCAGGGCACATGAGAGCACACCAGGGCACATCAAGCACAGCACATCAGTACAGGCCACATGGCACATCAGGGTACAGGGCACAGGGTACCCTGATGTACAGAGCCCAGCACATCAGGGTACATGAGGCACATCAGGGCACAATCAGAGCACAATCAGAGCACAATCAGAGCACAATCAGAGCACAATCAGAGCACAATCAGAGCACAATCAGAGCACAATCAGAGCACAATCAGGACACAATCAGGACACAATCAGGACACAATCAGGACACAATCAGGACACAATCAGGACACAATCAGGACACAATCAGGACACATCAGAGCACATCAGAGCACATCAGAGCACATCAGGACACATGAGAGCAAATCAGGACACATGAGAGCAAATCAGGACACATGAGAGCAAATCAGGACACATGAGAGCAAATCAGGACACATGAGAGCAAATCAGGGCAAAGGTCAGCGTTTACTTGTTGTTTTCTTCAGATGCAGAGCAGTGCAGGAAGCGTCTGTCAGAGGTTCACCCTGCCTGCGGGCCATTTATTACTGGTCCGCAGGCCAGTACTTTGAGACCCCTGGTCTAATGCAATGACTTCTGTAATGATACGTTTTTGTATACTGGTTTTAAAATGATAAACCATATAGGTGGTAATTTTAATATGGTGGTATAAAGCTTTGATAAGTTATGTGTGTGTGAGATTGACCATTTTGAGGTACAAATTAGAGTCCCATTATCATATTGCTGGTCACAGGCATTAAGTTGTACAACCTGAACTGTGGAAGGCAGAGACCCCCTTTAGATTGAGAGCTCAGACCTTCCTGATATTGAGATTAATGTGTCATTTACAAATGTAGGAGCTCACAGAACCTCATCCAGGCCCCAACCCCCAACTTTTGCCCTTTAATTGCAAAGATCCTGGACTCTCACAACAAATTTGCCATTCTAAGAGTTGTGTGCAAGAAAGAAAGTCTAAATTATAATTATGCCAGGATTCAGATTTCTCTTTTGAGAACCAGCGACAAAGGACCCTTTTTCCTGGATTTAAAAAAAGTGCCACTGAGATGAAGATATTGATTACCTTAACCAGGTGATGCTTCAACAGAACAATACCCCCCCTTCCCCACTGCAGCTTATACCTACCGGGGAAAAAAGGCCACTAGACACTGAGACAACTGAGAACTGCACAAGCTCTTACCTTGAATATAGCTCATGGAATTTTGTAAGTGCCTATACTAGTTCTCTCTATGAAGTGGGCTTCCATTCCCTCCTATATGCCCTTCACAGGCATCTCCATCTTCCCCATCCCATTAGAGACTATGATGCCGGGGATGTGTTCATTTATATAACACTTGAACAGCAATACAGTGACTGGGGGCAAATAAACTGATGGCAGAGTAATACAGGTATTTGCGCCCACATTTGGCAATTGCTGTGGAATCTGCGGCGATCTACTTCATTTTCGGCCCCTCCTCAGTCCCCTTTGCTGTCTTCTGGGAGACACACAGGCCCCAGAAGTCAGCAGGGACCAGTGAGATCGCGCAGCGTGACTTGCGCATGCGCAGTAGGGAACCAGGCTGTGAAGCACTGCACTGCTCATTCCAAATGAAAGGAAGTAAAGGGGAATATAAGAGGTGTGGGAGCTCATGAAGGAGCTTACCAAGAGGCAACAAAACACAATAAGAAACAATTGAATAAAAAAAAAGGTTGCAGGGTCATTAAAGGGGTTGTAAAGACAAAAATATTTTCCTCTTAAAATAAAGTTTGACAGTAGCTGATAAAGTAAAAAGTAATGTTTTGCATTATAACTAGTTTGATACCTGTTGAAATCGAGCGGTTTTATTCACCTCCGTCACTCCTGAATCGTTATTCTCACTGACTTCCTGGTTTGCGGTGCACATTCATTCTCGCTACATCACGGCCTAATGGGAACTACATTTCCCATTAGGCTTCGCCTCCATGCCTGTGAGGGATAAGAGAGCATCTTCACGCAGGGCTGTAGTCATAGGGAGGGGGTGAGCACGTTCTGCTTTCCACCATGCAAAACGGCTCAGGTGCTGGTGGAAAGCAAGAAGAGGAGAGACAGGAAATGGCATTTTCAAACCTGGATTACTGTATTTTGGAGGTCAAAAGGAAAAACGAGGAAAGTGATATTTAAATGCTCTAGCTTACAGCAATCAATTGATCTAATAAAAAACTAACCTTTAGTGTTCCTTTAAGTAGTGGATGTGTATGGATTATTCTTGGGGGGGGGGGGGGGAGGATATCGTTTAGTGTCACCTTAACAGGTGTGTGGAGCCTATAGTAACAGCCTATTTTTTTTTTTTTTTTTTTTTTTTTTTAGTAACAGCCTATTTATATCTATGGCACCCTAGCAAGCAAGCCGTTTGCTTCAGGATTGCTTCATTCAACATCTAAATACACAGGGAACCTTGACTTTGGCATCTGTACATAAGTCACAGGTCCTAGTAATGGCCGCAGCAAAATGGAGGTTATAGGAACTGGCAGACGTCATGGCTGGAATACAGCAGGTATAGAAGCAGATATTCCTACCTAGTACTGAATCTTCAACGGTGAGGACTCTCTTGTCCTTTAATACAACTTGCATGTGTCAAAGACAAAAAAAAAATGCCATTCTGCTACTCTGCAGAAAAAGCTTCCTCTGGAGGACAGCGAGGTAGACGGGACCTAAAAGACCGGCTGAGCAATGGGCCTTCCCAAGGAAGCACTTTATAAATAGTCTCTGCAGCATCAGTGAGGAAAGCTATACATCAGAGAGACCTTGTAGAACCAATAAGAGAATGTGTACTGCACAGCTCTGCCAGATTAATAGCTCTCTTGATACTCCCAGTATTATGATGCTAATGCAGCACACCCACACTAGGGTCTTTATTTCAAAGAAAATTCTCTCCGACTCTATAGCCTTAGCACACTATGACATTTCAGACTGTAGAAGAGCAACTGATGCCAACAGCCCAAACACAGAGCTTCAAATCTCCACTAACAAAAGTATAAATCTTCTCAATGGTTTGGGAGACGCATAGCTGGAATCTGGAACAGCACAGTACAATCAATTTTCCAATCAAACAATACATCCAGAGACTTGAACATGTTCAGCTAAACAGGCATACACAAGAAGGGAGATGTAAATGTAAAGTAAACAATACAGTAATATACCCCTTCATATATTCCTAGGGCATTCTTTCGGGGATTGGAGGGCCTGCTTATATCCTTTGTGTGGGCTGGGAGGCCCCCTAGAGTGGCGAGACAGATTCTATATCTCCCTCTGTCTGGTGGGGGTCTGGCGCTCCCAAACTTTTTGCTCTATTACTGGGCAGCAGTGCTGGTTACAGTCCGGTGGTGGTTCCCCCAGCCCAGACAAAACCCGGCGGTCACCCTGGAGGCGGCTATCCTGGGCTCCTATGCAGCCCTGAGTAACCTGCCGTTCCGAGGCCTAAGAGCGACCACCTCTATGACAGCCCTTATGCGGACCACAGTTAAGGTTTGGCAGGAGGCCCGAACCATATATAGGAGGCCAGCCCACATGACACCGCATATGCCCCTATGGGGTAACCCTATGTTGCCCCACCTGAATAACATTCTGGACCCCTCCCTGTGGGCAAAGAAGGGCATCGTCACTTTGCGCCATATAGTCCTCGAGGGTAGACTTATGCCCTTCCAGACGATGCGTCGGACGTACTCCCTGCCTGTCTCTTTTCAATTCCGGTACTGGCAGCTCAAACATGCTTTTGAGGCCCAATTTCCCGAACCCCCAACTCTGGAGTCTGACTCCATAGAGCGACTCTTGGCCTCTAGTGTAATGGAACGCCCTCTCTCGTCCCTATACCTATATCTCACTGTTGCGTATGACACCAAACTTACCAAATCCTGGGATAAATGGAGGGCCGATATACCGTCCTTGGACGAAGAGGGGTGAGAGGACTGCATCTTCTCGTACATTCCCTCTCTGATTGCTGCGAAAGACAGGTTTATACAGTTCAAATTTCTCCACAGGGCCTACTATACCCCGGAGAGGCTGGCCCGTATATACCCGCTACGGGATCCTAACTGCCAAAGGTGTAAACAGGACATAGGTACGTTCTGGCACATGGTCTGGTCGTGTCCGAAGCTCCGGCCCTATTGGACGGCGGTTGCCTCCAGGCTGTCTGATGTGAGCGGGACGATTGTCCCGGTCGACCCGACAGTTCTGTTACTGAGCCATCTGGAGGATGTGGAGGGCGACAGGTACGATAAGCTATGCCTGACCTTTTCCCTATTTTATGCTAGGCGAGAGATTCTGCTGAAATGGAAATCTGAGGACCCCCCTGCCTGTGCTTCTTGGCAGCGCTCGGTAGACTCGGTCCTGCCCCTGTACAGGTTGACTTATGAGAATAGACAATGCCCGGGGAAGTTTGACAAAATCTGGTCTGCCTGGACGGAGACCCGCGATGCCCCTGACCCCCCTCCAGACTGAATGACCAGGACAGTTGGCCCTCCCCCGACGGTTGTTGTTTTTGTCCCCCCTCCCATGACGCTGTTGTTTGAGGCGGCCAAAGTATAATTGATAAGATATACTTCTTATGTATGTTTGACATCTACCCGATCTTCCTTGCTTGGGTTGTGCCTCTGGATGTGATGTACACTTCTGACGCTCTGATTTCTAAGCTGCTGTAACTTCCGTAACGTATTTGTATTGTAATGCTGATTTGTCTAATAAAACTCTTTTCTGTTAAAAAAAAAAAACAATACAGTAATCAGGTAACAATAAGGTCAATAATAAGGCTAACCTATAGATAGTGTAAATATCTCCTAAATGTGTACCTTTTAGGAGATATTTACTGTACGTGCAGCCAGTGATATCACTGGCGTGTGCGCTCTGAAGGAATGGCCACCTGTGCCGTTCCTTCAGAGCCCTGTGCCATGACCAGCGGCTCCCACGCGCATACGTGGGAGTAACGTCATTGTGGCTCCAGCAAGTCACAGAGCCAAAGTCCGCAAACCATGAAGCAAGATGGGTGAAGATGGAAGCTGCTTCTAGCGATGACTTTGCATTGCTGGAAGGCTTTGTTTTCAGGTGAGTTTCAGATAATGTGCTAGTATGCGATGCATACTAGCACAATATGCCTTTGACGTGCAGGTAAAAAAAAAAAAAACATGCAGCAATTTACAACCACTTAACGTGCTCTTTACTTAAAAAAAAAAAAAGATGAGCGATAGTGGCCCTCCTACACAGCTCATCACTTTAGACCAGGGGTCTTCAAACTACGGCCCTCCAGTTGTTCAGGAACTACAATTCCCATCATGCCTAGTCATGTCTGTGAATGTCAGTGTTTTACAATGCCTCATGGGATGTGTAGTTCTGCAACAGCTGGAGGGCCGTAGTTTGAGGATCCCTGCTTTAGACCCTGCAAAGGGAGCACTAAAGCACTTTGTTGGCTCCAGAGAAAAAAAACACACAGTTCCCTTATCCTACACCACTAATGTCAGTAAAAACCAGCTAATCCTGGGGACAAATGAGTGTGATAATATGGCATGGTAGAAAGGCAGGCTGCAGAGGAAGATGCTAGAACATAATAAAAAGGTCAGTCAAATGTAGAAACACACATTTAACAGATGGCATACTGCCAGTTTAATGGGGCATGAACAATTTTTCCCACATAAGGCCCTACAAAGTTCTGGTGTCACTGAGATCTCTTACTATAACCCATCAACAAGACTGCTCTATAATAAATAAAGGAACAATATAGTGTATTTTCAGTGAGTGCATACGTGGTTGTAAACCTTCTCATATACTCAGTGAAGTGACTGGCCTCAGGTGATACACAGAGATAAAACAAATCCTCCTGCATAAGTTGTACCTGTTTATCTGTAAACTTCTCTTCTCTACAGCCAATCAAAATCCAAAATATGTAAAGCTTGTGTGAGCCATCAGAAAAGGGGTGCAGAGAGCTGAAATTACACTCAGAGCTCTGAGAGCTGATTGGAGGGAAGAGACACAATCCCCTCCACACATCTCACCAAAACAGAGCTGAGGTTGTCAACTCCTTTGTCAACTTTTTCTTTTGGGGTCAGAAAACTTGACAAAAGTGACTTATGCAGATAGCAGAGGAACGAAGTAGCAGACAGAAATTACACTCAGTGCTCCTAATTGAGACAAGTACACTTATATGTTTTTTTACAGTAAAACCTTAGATTGCGAGTATAATTAGTTCCAGAAACATGCTTTTAATCCAAAGCACTTGTATATCAAAGCATTTACTGTATATAGCTGGTTGCTCAGGAGCAGGTCGGGAAGTCGGCCGTCACGTCCTTAGCAGTGGATTGGTCATTAGCTGCCAGAGGGCTTCTCCCCGCTGACAAATGAATGTAAGACAAATAAAAAATAAAAAAAAATGCCGGCTAAAACAAAGTCACAAATAAAACTGTTTTTTTTTTTTTCCGGTCTGGTATGGATTCGGAAGGGACACGCCCACGTAAAAAAAATGGCGTGGAGTCCCCCCCAAAATCCATTTAGATAACAAGGTAATTTAAATATAAAAGATAATTGTTAATAAGCGGGGGTTGTGGGGGGGCTTGCGGCTGCTATTTTCGGCGAACACAGTTGAATATATATAAAAAATTAATAAGCAGGGGGGGGGGGCTTTGGGGGATTGATTTGGGGGGGACATGTGATATTTTCGTTGAACACTTCTTAAATAGGGTTAAATAGAGGGTCAACCTGAGAATCACTGGTTCAATAAAACAGTTATGAATTGGGTGAATTCAGGCTGGGTTCACATTTAAAAAAAAAACGTAATAACCGGGGGGGATGCCTTGCGGCTGCTATTTTTTTCTGCACAGTGAATTGGTCCAGTCTGCTCTCTTTAAATACATGACATCCCTCGCTGAGGCTCGCTCAGCCTCTTGTCTCATCGGTTTGTACCTACCTGCTAAGATCTGAATGCTGCGGCTGTCTGAAGTTTGTTTCCACTGTCCACCATCGTTCTCCTCTCTCTCTCGCTCCTCCTCCTTCTCTCCTCCCATCCAGAGCAGATGCTACCTGATGCCGCGCGGAGGCTGGTAGGCGGAGCATTAGGCTCCATTAGGTTCCACAATGTGCACGCCGTGCACCAGATGTATCATGCCCAGGGCCATTGATCGTTGCATCTATGGGGGCGGGACTGCCAGTCGCTCGCTCCCCACAGTATGCGGTGCCGTGTGACACACAGCAAGGCAGACAGCCCCTGTGGGAGGCGGCACTCGCAGCAGCCAGCCGAGGGAGGTGGCAGCTCAGCGGGAAGCAATCTCAGCAGGTGGCCGTGGCTGCCTCTGAGTTGCGAAGACGTTTGGGGGGGTTTTCGTGCAGGGGGGCCGCGGGCCGCCCCCCGCAAAGTGCCGCCCTAGGCCTTGTCGGCCTGGGCCAAGATACATCTCTGAAAAAGACACAAAAACACAAAGTGCAACAATCACGGTTACAAAATCACAAAAAGCACAGCAAAAAGCACAGCAGAAACACTCAAAAGAAACATGCATAGATGTGAATCAAGCCTAACAAAGAACAACAAATCAGTGTAAAATAAATTAGAAAATAAGGAAGCAGAACTGAAACACAATCTATATAAATAACACTTAGATGCAGATATAGACGGACTAATATAGAAGCTGTTGCTAGCTGCAAACAATTTCTGTTTGCCTGTTTAACTACAGTACTTAGGTCTCAGAGCCTTTTCTTTTAAAAAATGTTTTTTTTTTACACCCTATGTTTTACCTTTTTTATGTATTTACACTTTTTTATTAATAGGAGGTCTGAATATCATTAGCTTGAGGCCTGATCTAGACCTCCCCAATGCAGCTTTGCAGCAACAGATCACTTCTAATCGTGATCTACTGCTGCAGGGAAATGCTGCACAGAACTACAACAGCTCTATTCGAGCCTTTATACTGGAAGGGCGCACTGTTACTTGTGATTAGGGATGAGCCGAACACCCCCAGTTCAGTTCGCACCAGAACATGCGAACAGGCAAAACATTTGTTTGAACACCGGTAAAATCTATGGGATACGAACATGAAAAATCGAAAATGTGTTAATTTTAAAGGTTAAAATGCAAGTTATTGTCATAAAAAGTGTTTGGGGACCTGAATTCTGCCCCAGGGGACATGTATCAATGCAAAAAAAAATGTGTATGTGTGGTTTTTAACAATGACTTTTTTGTGTGAAATGATAGGGGTACAATGTACAACAAGAAGACGACCTCCAAAACAGGAATGGTTCTACAGGCTAGACAATGGCACCTTGACTGCCATTAGATATCGGGACCCATTGTCAGACCCTACACTGGTGCAGTGGGTTCCTCCTGGTGCACAACAATGCCTGGCCCCATGTGGCAAGAGTAATTGATACCATTGAATGGCCCTCAGGCTCACCTGACCTAGGACACCTCTAGGACATTATGTTTTGGTCCATCAGATGCTGCCAGGTTGCACCTCAATCTGTTCAGGAGCTCAGTGACGCCTTGGTCCTGATCTAGGAGGAAGTTGTCAGGCATGCATACAAGCACGTGGGGGCCAAACAATGTATTTCTCACTGCTCCTGTTTAGCTCTACTTTGCGACAGGATTGATAAATGTTTCCATTGTGTTTACAATAATTTGCTATAAACTTTCTTATGGAGCATTGTGTAGCAGGATCAGAAACCCACAAGCTGATGGTTACAGCTGGCGTTTCTAGCCTGAACCAGTACCTACACGCTTCTGAGCTGCTGATTCTCAGCGTCATATTAAAACAGCACCTAGGACTCAAGTGGTTAAAGGGGACCTGTATTGAAAGAGGCTGCTATTGAGGGTATGGAGGCTGCTATTGCTGAACTCTTCCTGAAAATACCTGGCTTTGCTTAGCTTAAGGACCTTCTAAGCTACTGGCCTGAAACATGCATGCAATGAGTATAGTCAGAGAGAAGTCAGAACTCGTTATCTGTATACTTGTCCCACACCAACCACTAAGTACTATAGCCAATAAATCTACATGATGGTCAGACAAAATACATTTTCAGAAGGAAGTGTCTCAGGAATGGTAGCCCACCAATTTCTTTCAATATGTTTTTTTTTTTAATTATTATTAGATTTAAAGGCTAAGGAAAAATGTGCCGATATCTCAACTGCATTCTAGAAACTGGGGAGACGGTTGCAGACAGATCTGCATAATGTGGGCTTTACTTTGCATTTTGTTCTATACTGTACTCAAAGTTTGGATTCTTCCTGATTTAAAAATGTATATTGACACCTTTCCCTAGGCCTAGATTATCTTTTCCCTTCTAATGAAAGTCAAAAATTATATGTTCCCTTAATATTCTTTTAAAGCAGTATTAAACCCAAAACAAAAAGTCATCAATGTGTATGTGTTATCCCGCGCTACCTTGTACTACCAGTATGTGTAAAATATCCAACATAAAACGAATGGATGGCTGCAAACAACAAAATTGTGTTCCCACAATTCTCAGGCGGCGTACACACGACCGAGGTTCTCGCTGGAAACCAGCGAGAACCTCGCTGGAAGCTGCATTCCAGCGAGGACCTCGGCCGTGTGTACGCTCCTGGCTCGCCCCGCCCGTCGGGAATCCCGTCGAGCGAAAAGAGAGCACGCTCTCTTTTTGCTCAACGGCCCGCCTGGATGAATGGCTGGTTGCCATTCCCGACGGGCGGGTCGCCGATTTCGACGGCCGGCAGAGAACCTCGACGGGCGGAACGATGTGTTCTGCCCGTCGAGGTTCTCTGCCGTGTGTACGTGGCTCCACAGTCAAAACAAATAGATAAATAAATTCTGCTGCACCTTCCCTTTAAATGTGCATATATTTAATTCCTTCAGTAAAATAGATAAATACCAATCTTTTTTACATAAAGTGCCTCAATCCTTTTCCATATAATCAGTGATATAGTTCATATATTGGTGTGATCCACACAATGTGCTAATCCTTAGACCCCTTTCACACTAAGCCGCCCAGAGCGGCGGTGCTTTACTGTCGGATTTGCAGGACTTTACAGGTGCTAACGGGGTGCTTTTAACCCCCGCTAGCGGGTAAAAAAGGGTCAAAACCGCCGCTACAGCAGCTCTTTGCCGGCGGTTCGGCAGTGCTGCCCATTGATTTCAATGGGTATGGGCGATTTTACCGCTCCTAATGTGCTCCAAAGAAGCTGCTGGCAGTACATTTACTGATGCCCTGCCAGTGCACCGCTCCAGTGTGAAAGCCAGAGGGCTTTCACACTGGAGTGAATGGAGCAGCTGTTTCAGGGTGCTTTGCAGGTGTTATTTTTAACGCTATAGCGCCTGCAAAGAGCCTCAATATAAAAGGGGTCTTAAAGGTGATATCAGTGTCTCCCACCACTGTTCAAAGTTGCACTTATCTCCACATTTGACCTGTCAGTCCCAGGTCAAACCACGCTTTCACCACCTTGCGGGGAAAAAAAAAAAAAAACTATCTCCTCTGCACTAGCCCCCCCCCCCACTCCATTGTGAGCCTAATTGTCACAGGCTACTCCACGAGTTAAGGTGTATGGCCCTTTAAATCTGCGGTCCCGACACTGCAGGTAAACTCATGCAACACAAGGTATGCTCATAGTGTAGTAAGTTAAAAGCAGCAGATGTTTATTAAAATAATTGCACTTGCATCAAGATGAAAAACAGACAGCTTGTAATGATCACAGCAGGGTTTGCAGCACCCACGTCACTTCTGGTTTCGGCAACGTCACCCAGCTCCACCCTTACTTTCCTATGCTTTGAAAGGGGCACTTATGACTGTCCTGAAAAATGTAGCCACATGCCCTCCACTTCCTGGCATCATCCAGCCGAGGGAAGTGCTGTTTGGAGCTGCTTTTGAAAGCTGCTGTTGCTTATGTTCAAGCCTGAAGCCTGACAGCCACACTTCTATCAAGAACTGTGCAACTCTGCTTCAACTAGCCACATGGCTGCTGAGCTTAGCAGCCTTACAGTGATTCTATGGTGGTCTAGGACAAGCTATGACAATTATCTAGTGAGTGCATTTTTATAGTTTTTTTTTTTTTTTTATAAAATCACTACACCTAGATGGAGTTGCCCTCTTGTGTGTGTTTTTTTAATATATACATTAGGATCTCAAGACCGCTGCATCCACTTTATTTGGTGTTCCCTACCACTCTCCTGGCCCTCTTATGTGATGATTGGGTTCCAGTGAGCACAATAGCTTATTCGTATTCCTAGCTTTTGGGTTTAATACTGCTTTCATTTTTTCTTAGCCCCTTCTATCTCTTATCCTTCACATTAACATAGCCAGATATAAGCACCCAAGACTGTTCAATCTGTTTTTTTTCCTGCTTTTTCCTCTTCTATTCCCTCTCATTTCCTCTTCTATGCTTTGCTTATCCTCCTGCATCCACCACACCTTATATAAATTACATTAGGTACCTGACTTTTCTGATCTATTTATGTTATCTGATACCTCAAAAAAAGTCTAGAACTAAAGCTGGCCATAGAACTTCAGCTGTTTGCAGTGCCAACGACTATTTGTTGCTCAAAACGGACTTGTCCGCTAACTGATAGAATAAAATTGTCAGTCAAGAACATTAACAACATATATAATTCCGGTTCACCTATATTCCAAGGACATGTGCAAGACAAAACAGAGTTTTTTTTTTTTTGGTTTAGAATTCAACATACACATATACACTTTGGTTGAAACTGTAAAGGTTTTTTGTCTTCGGATCCATAGACATTAGCCAGGCCTACTGTCGAAATCGACTGTAAAGTGGAGTTCAGCAATGGCACGAATGTCGAAGGATCTTTCCGACAGCTACCAGTTTCAGACAAAATTCTGTATGGCCAGCTTAGGAGTACTGTGTCTCACTTAAAATTTACAAGTGTTTTGATTATTTAGGGCAGGGGTAGGCAACCTCGGCCCTCCAGTTGTGGTGAAACTACAAATCCCATCAAGTCTCTGCCTTTGGAGTCATGCCTGTGATTGTCAGGGTCTTGCAATGTCTCATGGGACTTTCACCACAGCTGGAGGGCTGAGGTTGCCTACCCCTACAGGTAATGGTACATGAAAATTTACCCTTAGCACACACGTGACTTGATTTTCTTAGTCTTCTGGGGTGGCAACTAAATGGCCAAAAAGTATGCCTTTAGGCTCTGGGCCCCGCATTCAAATCTCACTAGGGACGGTCTACATAGAGTCTGAATGTTGTCTGTGTGGGTTTGAAAACCAATTGAAAAACATACTGTTACGTTCGTTGGCTCTACTGTGTGTATGGTTGTGGTATAGGACTGCCATTTGTTGAGGAGAGTAACCATTTTCAGGGGTCTGTCACCAAAAAAAAAACAGGAATGTCCCCAGTAAGTGTACTCTGGAAAACTTTTCTGGATCAGAAAAGAGGGGGGAAAAAAAGGAGGAGTAGACAACTCCAGAAGAGAAGGAGAAACTTCGGGCCCACCCACCAGATGTACGATGCATCACACTGCTCCCCTGTGCTGGTTGTGATTATATTCTGAATCTTGTGCTGTGGATGCTGAAGGGGTTTCCATTATGTCCTGCCTTGCTTCTTTTTTTTTTTGTTCAATAAGTTTTTATTGAAAAAATAACAAATAAACAAAAAGGAAGACAATACATTGCAGCTCAATATAACACAGTTGTATACAACGCATGGTGCAAGTCACAGTGATTAAAAGCGCTCCTTAACCCTATAAGGACCGCAGGTCCTAATGGCTCGGTATGGTTAAGGCACAATGGTCCTCTCAGACCCTATAGCCAGCCTACCCACCCGTACAGACCGGTCAGAAGGATCATAAGAACCAATTGGAATATAGAACAACGGGTATCAACACTAGTCCCAAAATGCCTTGCTTTTTTTTTAACAAAAATGGCGGCCGTCTTCACACAGACACTATGACCTTTTGCATGTATGTAAATGAAATGTGTAGAAGATGGCTTTAGCTTCTGTACTCCACCTGTAGAGAACTTCTCAGACACGTTCTGCCCTTTTTTGGGCCTATTCGTAGAGGTTGCCCTGTGTTTCACGTTACTGCATCTCTCATATATATTTTCTGCTGCTACTGAATCTGCAAATTTGCATTGGAAGGTCACTGACAGCTGCCACAGTGTGAGTTAGGCTGTGTGGGTCCCCATAATAATGATGGCCATGGCTCCAGGTCCTGGCCACTGTATTATATTGCATTTGCTATTCTCTTAGTGAGTGTTCTGGGTCCTGACACAGGGACCCATGTTTTTACTATCACTTACCACGGCCCTGTGCTACAGGTCTGATGGGTGGCGAGTGGAAACAGAAGTCAACAGCTACAAAATGAAAACACATAGGTATTTGTTGCTTCCAGGGATCCAGGACACTCACCGGGATAATAGCGATGTACAGTTCAGACAGGAAGAGGGAAATTGGGAGGAGGATCATTTTTGCATAGGAGGCAATCTGTGCATTTCTTACTCCCAATCCCTGGATTCTGTGCATTGCTTACTCCTGACCACTGCACTCGTTGCGTTACATACTCTAACCCCTGCAAGGAGTGTTGCTTACCCCTGCACTTGGTGTGTTTCATAATCCTGACTCCTGCAATCGGTGCACTCCTTACTTTTGACCCCTGCACTCAGTGCACTCCTTATGCTTGACCTCTGCATTCGATGAGTACCTTACTACTGACCTCTGAACCCAGTGCATTACTTACTCCTGACCCCTGCACCCAGTGCATTCCTTACTCCTGACCCTGCACTCTTGAATTATTTACTTTTCTCCTCTGTGCATTACTTACCCCTGCATGCTGTGGTATGCACTCATGATCCAGAGCAGCATAGGTTAATTTTTTTTTTTTTGTTAATCAAACCCATTTAAGCAACTCCCACTCTTTAAGCAACCTGACCACACACACCATTCTCTGCAGCATGCTACACGTGATCGCTTTCCTTAGAATGCTCAATAGTGCCTTAGGTACTTCACAACCATTCTTGGTGATTTTGTGGGTATGGCTATGTAACGGAACTATGTATTCTGCCTGTACATCTATAATAATCATGCAGTGGGACATACAAAGAACCGAAGGTTGTGTTACAATAGGATGAATGATATCTGGGACTACCTGAGATTTTGATTATCCACATTATATTCTGAGATATCTGGAGGGCTGTTTTGGGTTTGTTAGTTCTGAATTTAGAAGGTTAATTGTAGAGTGACTCTTTCACTGCTGAATTCTAAATGTCTCTTCTTTCTTTTGTGTATTGTATTACAAATTAACAGTCTCCTGTCTGTGTATTGAATTAGCATGTCATTTGTGTTCAGAAGAACTTGTCAGGCTTTGCGGTGCCAAAATGCTTATCTACGGATGGGATCATCTGTGATTGAAGTCTATTGAGAAAGAAATGTGGTTTATTTTGGCCTGGTGCCAGTGTGTCTAACTTGGGGCCCCCCTGTGGAGGGAGGGGGCGGAGACTTTCATTGTTCCTTGAGCACTCACCAGTTTGTAACTAAGATATAAACTAAGAAATGTACCATTAAAGCTGAGTCTACTTGACCCTTCAAACGTAGCCTGTCTCGCTTATGGAAGGGAATGCAATGGGATTTATTCTGTGCTTCTTACAACTGGACCTGACTCTCCCTTTGGCTCTCGTGGATGGGCTTATACTGGACTTACTTGCATAGCAACTTGCCAGGGAAAAGGACGTCTCCAACGGCTGATATCCTCTCCCTACTTGGGTAGCCGTTACAGGCTACAACTAGGGGCATGGTTTTGGGAGTGTAGTCAAAAAAGGGATGTGGTTGGTAGGGTGTCCCCGGATTTCATTTTGAAAATCTGGTAGCCTTAAGCCAAGTATACACGTATTCTTCCTGCTGAACTGGCTGACTTTCGGTCTGTGTACTCCTCTCTGTTCAACAGATGCTGATAGGCTTCTGATGAACGGTCGTTCCAGCTTCCCACTGCCAGAATACAATAGCGCAGCAGGGAAGATCCCTGCATCTACTGTACATCACTTGTATGAATGCGGTCAATTTTTGCTTTGTTCTGCTGGTTGAACGAAATAAACTATGCATGTATACTCTGCTTTAGAATGGTAGAGATATAAGCTGATATGAACGATCTGTTGGCACAATATGGGAAATAAATGATCTAGTTTTTCTCAGAGCTATACTGTTTGCACTGTAAACATCTTGGGCCAGATTCTCAGCTGAGATACGATGGTGTATCTCAGATACACTGTCGTATCGCAGTTTTTTTCAATGGGTATCTATGCGAGTGATTCTTAGAATCACTTACGCATAGATACACTAAAGATCTGACAGGTGTAAAGCAATTACACCGTCAGATTTTAGATGTAATGACAACGCCGGCCGCTAGGTGGCCTTTACGTTGTTTTCTCATTTGCCTATGCAAATGAGCCTAATACGCCAATTCCCGAACGTTTTTGCGACGCAGTTTACGTAGGTTGCGTACGCGTAAGGTTACCCCTGCTGTATGTGGGGTATGTTTCCGAAGAGCTGTCGTTGCCATGTTAAGTATGGCGTCGGGTCAGTGTCGCCTTTTTTCGTCGGTTACGTCGTTTTACTAAGTCGTTCGCGAATAGGGAATTGCGTAAGTGACGATCACGTCGTTTTGACGTCGGTTTCAACTACGCTTTCCGACGTGAGCTGGAGCATGCGCACTGGGCTCTTTTCCTGGCTGGCGCATGCGCACTTCGTTTGACGCGGGGGCGCGCTTAATTTAAATACAGCACGCCCCCTCCTTCAGTATTTGAATTACGCGGCCTTACGACGCCGCATTTACGCTACGCCGCCGAAAATTACAGAGCAAGTGCTTTGAGAATACGGCACTTGCTCCAGTAATTTGCGTAGACGTAGTGTAAATGCGATACAGTACGCTACGCCGCCAGATACGCCATTTTTTGAGAATCTGGCCCCTTGTATTTAAAACTTGAACAAAAGTAATTTACCCAAAAAACATGACAAGCTTGAAATACAGCCAACTCCAAGCCTCACAGAATACATAAGTAAAAGATTGCTACTGACTGATGATAAAAACAACTTTATAAAACATGTGCATTGTCAGGGATATAAAAAGTGTTGATAACACTGAATTGGATCGTTACAAATTACTCGAGTAGATTCAGCATCATCATTCTTTTTATCAGTTCCAGGCCGATCAAGGTCAAATAACTGAGAAGACTGCCAACACTCACTACCAGGAACAGGAACCAATACAGAGCAACCCAGAGTGAGGTGCCAGCTGTCCTCCCTTGTATGGATACTTCAATTGATTAACCTGCTTTGCTATCTTGGAGAGGGTTTCAAGGTCACAAATGTCACAGGCACCATAAAGATTGGCCTTAAAAAAAATGAATTTATTATTGTTACATTCAGATATTGTACTTTATTTAGCTATGGCAAGAACATAAGAAAACTGGCAGGTGGATATCTCAGCTAGAGGTTCATTATTAGATCATTGCAATTATTTCCAAGCGACTATTTCACTAACATTAGCAGCACATGGCCTCAAATAACCAGCTTTAAAATGAATGTGGAAACAGGAGAAAGTGTTTTATTGTCTTCATTAAACGCAGCAAGTGGAAAATAAGCTACTTGACAAATAAAGAGGAAACACGTGATTTCAATTCAGCAGTTTCAGATCACAAGACATTGCTATTTTAATTACAACTTTAAATCTCTTGCTCAGCTCCTTGGAGCAGGCACTAGATGTTACTGACCAGCAGAAATAATGGAAAGTCATCTAGAAAGATACCTTAGAATAGTCACTTACCTCTGTAGTCGAATGAAATGACATGAAAACCCATTGAGCTGAGGACCTAGTAGGAGGACACAAGATTAAGTACAATTCCCCACCAAAATAAATACAAATTTTACCTAAATAAATATGTGCAGCAGATAATGCATGCTAGTGCAGTTTTCATTTTTTCACATAGCTAAACTTCCTGTGTTTTATGCAGAGACTCAGTCACCTTCTACCCTGACAGCTAAACACAGGCTGGCAGTTTGAATTACATGTACTTACAGAAACACTGTCTGCTTCAGCAATTTTAAACTCCTTAGCAAAGATATCGGTGTCAGAATTCTGCCAGAAAACCGCCTCTGGAGACTTCTAGGCTGCCCACAGTGCTTCCACCTCCATGTTAGAGGTTTTTGCTGCAAGTACTAAAAATCTTCCAAGATGGACACTGAGAGCCCTTTTATAGTAAACAATGACAGCCGGTTTACTATGCAGAAGCTTTCAGAGATTTTTTTACTTGCCTTTTTAGCATTAAGAGCTCTTCTAGTGGATCAGGCTTCGTGGGCTAGCCTTTGCTCCCCATGTGTATCAGTGAGCCTTGGCTGCCCATGAACGTGTTTTGCCAGTTTACAGGTTTTCCTTCCTTGGACCACTCTAGGTAGGTCATGATCACTGCAGACTGGGAACATCCCACAAAAGAGCTGCAGTTTTGGAGATGCTCTGAATTGGGTCTTGTAAATGTTGCTTAAATCCTTGCTCGTGCCCATTTTTTTATGCTTTCAACACAGCTTTAAGGACAACATGTTCACTTGCTGCCTAGTATATTCCAATCACTTTCAGATGCCTTTGTAATGAAATAATCCATGTTATTCACTTAACTTGACAGTGATCATAATTTGACACTCTGTTGTGTTAATTTTCAGGCAGAATTGCAGCCCTGTTGCCTGTGCTCAATACTCTTAGGCCTCGTACACACGAGGCAATCTATTTGTTCAAATCGGTCGGACCGACCGATTTGAACAAATCTGTCTGATAGGATTTTGGTTTGCTCGCGTGTTCACATGAGCAAACCAAAATCCCCGCCAGCAGACGGGGCGCTGACGTGTCGGTGACGTGTCGGTGACGTTGACGCCACCACGTCACCGCACCAGGAAGTAAAACACTTCCGCGCATGCGCCGAATCCATTCGGCGGCGGTGCGGGACGACATGTCTGCTGGTAAGTGTACTAACCAGCAGACATGTCGGGCGGACGGATTCCCACCCGATAGATTTCAAAGCATGCTTTGAAATCTGTCGGGTGGCCAAATCCGTCGGCTCGGCCGTACACACGATCGAATCTGTCTGCTGGGACGGTCTAGCAGACCGTTTCCAGCAGACAGATTTGATTGTGTGTACGAGGCCTTATACTGCTGCAACAGACAGAACCTCTGCAACTTTACATAATACAGATTGCCTGCTGTGGATTACTGCCATTTGCCAGACTAAATGGTATTACTTACTGTAATTACTTACATTCTCCAGCTTACATAATTTTACATTTACAAATGTAATTATACTTACAATTGGACCCCTTTCACACTGGGGTGCTTTTCAGGCATTTTAGCGCTAAAAATAGCGCATGTTAAGTGCCTGAAAATGCCTCTCAAGACACCCCAGTGTGAAAGCTTGAGTGCTTTCACACCAGGGTGGTGCACTTGCAGGACAAGAAAAAAATTCCTGATTGATATGAATGGGCAGCGCTGCCGAAGCGCCTGCAAACCAGAGCCGCAAATCAGGCACTATTAAACTATTCCTCGGCCTCTGGTGGCTCGCTAGCAGCTGAAAAGTGCCTCTATAATAGCGGTAAAGCACCGGTAAAACTAGTGGTGCTTTACAGCTAACAGATCCGCCACACCCCAGTTTAAAAGGGGTCTTAGGCCGCGTACACACGATCGAACATGTCTGATGAGACTTGTCCGACAGGCCGTTTTCATCAGACAACTGTGAACTTGTCTGATGGTCTGATGTGCGTACACACCGTCGGACCAAAATCCGATCAGACCAGAAAGCGATGACGTAGAACACAACAACGTGATGAAAAAACGAAGTTCAATGCTTCCAAGCATGCGTCGACTTGATTCTGAGCATGCGCGGGTTTTTGGTCCGATGATTTTGTGTACTAACCATCGAACCTGTCCGACAGACAGGTTTCCATCGGACAGGTTTTAAAGCATGTTTTAAAACTTTGATCCGCTGGAAAACGGTCCGATAGGTCGTACACGCGATTGAACATGTCCGCTGAAACTGGTCTGCGGACCAGTTTCAGCGGACATGTTCGATCGTGTGTACGCGGCCTTACAGAGACTGGCTTCTGCTCTCTAGCAAAATCATCTCACATGTATGTGTGTATACAGAATGGTACTACAAATATTGCAAAAGTTTTATCATGTATTACTACTTTTCTTTATATGATGACCTATTCACACTTTTCTTCTTTCCTCCAGTAAAATGCATGCTTTTACAGCACAAAATGTAGATCAAGTAGAAAATCCAAACATTCATATATGGCTAGTAATTTTATACAGTATATTCTGCAGCATGGTATTTGGTAAAATATAGGGCATGCCGCCTTTTTTTGTAACCACTCTTAAAATTGTCCCCTCCCCCCTCCTGACACCTACAGTATGCAGTTGCGGCTGGTGAAGTTTTAGGATGGGGGAGCGCAAGACCCCGCCCTCCACATATGGTCCCTCCCACTTCTCATAAGCCACACCCGCTTATGGACGGGCCGCCACTGCGATAGCTCCCTTTACATCACAGAGCCCTCCCTTTACGCAACAGTCCCCTATTCGCATCACAGTTACTCCATATACATCACAGGGCTCCTCTTTACATAATAGTACACCTTTACAATACAACCATAATATACAACACTGCCCCCTTTTACATGGCATCCCCCCCTTTATATTGCAGTCCCCCTGTTTACATTACAGCCCTCATTCTAAATTACAGCTTTCTTTACATCACAGCACCCCCTTTTACATCACAGCCACCCCTTTACTTTGCAGCCCCCCTTTAAATTACATTATAGCACCTTCCTTTACATTACAGTACTGATTTGCATCACACTCCCTCCATATACATCACAGTACCCACAGTCCACCCCTTTACACAGTGCCACTCTTTTCAATGCATCCCCCACACCCTCACACCCTTTACATATCAAGTTGCCCCTTTACATGACAGCCATCCTTTACATTACAGTACCCCCCTTGATAAAGCAGTATCCCTTCATAGCACAGTGCCAAATTTACATTACCGCTATTTCCAGCAATTAAATAAATAATAATGAAAAAAAAAACATTTGGCCGCTATTTTTGCCCAATGCTACATATTAAAAAACGTTGAATAAGAGCGGGGGGTGGGGGGGGGGTCCGTTTACAGGTGGGGAATCGAGCCGCTGATGCCGCCATATTAATAATACTGCTGCAGGCATGGATGGCATAGCTCAGCTTACCTGTTCCACCAGGCGCACTGAGCTCGAGAGTCCCGACGTCACTTCCTGTTACTCCTGTGACTAGCACAGAGACGGGCACAGAGACGTGGCGCTACCCCCACTGCACTGTGCCCGGCGCCTGATGCCCGGACTCAGTGCAGCTAAGGACCTTTTTTGGAAAAAAAAAATCCTTAAAGGGACATGTTTTTTTTACTGACTGGGGGAGGGGGGGGCGGCGCCCGGGCACCCTCTATGGACGGGCCGCCACTGACAGTATGTATACTAACTTCTGTAAGAAAGATGCATATACTTACCTATTTTAAGGCTACTTTGATCTGGTCATAGTTTTCACCTCCCCTGTGTCAGCCTGTGTCATGCGCAAACGGTGCTGCGCCGTCCGATTGGACAGGCAATCGCCTAGGACCTGTGACGTGTCCTAGGCGATCGCCTACAGGGAGGGGCTGAAGATAGGCGATTAAGCTAATCGCCTAACCAGTCCCTCGGGGGAAGGAGGAAGTGGGACAGGAAGTCCCACTCCTCCTGAAGCCCCCACTCCCCCCCCCAAAAAAAAATACATGCCAAATGTGGCATGTAAGGGGGTGAGGAGTGGGTTAAGCTGAAGTTCCATTTTTGGGTGGAACTCCGCTTTAAAAAGGTTATTAAGCATAAGTGTTAGGATGGGGAAGGGACATTTTTAAGAGTAGTTGGGGTTAAGCTGGAATTCCACTTTAAGTTAACCCATTGAGATTAACGATAAACACACAAAAAAAATAAAAAAATACTGGTATGTATCACGCAGTTTCAGATATCTTAAACCAATCTGCTCATGAAAGAAAAATAAAATCGCTGTTCTGAAGGTTTACCCTCACAACATAACAAATGAAAAAAATTTAATAAATCCAAAACACGTAAAAAAACATCCATAAATAACATGCAGATTTATAAGTATGAAAGGGCCTCTTTAAGCACCACTGCATCCACAAGATAATGTTCAATAACTGGTGACTGAATCCACCCACCGTATTTGTGCGAGTAAAAAAACATTTACATAACAATAAGCAGTTGTAAGCAGTGGAAAGATTTTACCAGCAAAAAACAAAGATTCCTGTAGCTGTTTGATTTAGGTAAGTACTGTATACATTTGGGGTAGAAGGTGGAGTGTGTTATTATAGGTCAGGGGACAAAACAATAATCATTTTTTTTAAAGTTATCCTTTAAAGTTGTTCATTGGCAGATATAGACATAAACCTAACAACTGGAAATATATATAGATATTTTTTAACAAAAATCAATCATACTATGAAATATTTTTTTACCTTGTATAGCTGTACTCTGTGATCACCTCCTCTGTTTGAAAAGAAAGTAGAGGTTAACTTAATAAAGAAGGGTTTATTTTGTTTTGATATTTGAAAAAAAATTAAAGTTCTATAAGAAGACTCATGAAAGGAAAACAAAAAGCAGAACATTTTTTTTATGTTATTTTAGATATAGTAAGAGAAGGTTAAAAACCCTGTCAGTTTTTTTTTATTGCCATCTGTGTCCCATTGGGGAGATTTACTTTCACTTCCTGTCCCATAGCCAAAACGGGAATAGAGAGGAAATGCAGTCCTATCCCCCAGGTCACCAGAACAAGTGTCCTCCATGGGAGCCCGCAACCTGGCTGCTAACCACCGCAGATACAAAAACTGCTAATTTGCATGGCAAGGGCATTATTACATATTTTTATTGACAACATTTAAAGAACCTATTATTTAATACCCTAAACTCCTACTTTTAACCTTGACCTTCACCCCTTAACCCAACATTTCCCATAAACCAATTTCTACTTGCCTTCCTGGACTTCTGAAGCGTCATTGCTGAACACTAGTCTTACCTTAAAAATAAGGGGATTTTTAAATACAGCTTACCTGTAAAATCCTTTTCTTGGAGTACATCACGGGACACAGAGCGGCATATTCATTACTATATGGGTTATATGGAGTACCTTCAGGTGTGGACACTGGCAATCTCAAACAGGAAGTCCCCTCCCTATATAACCCCCTCCCCTAGAGGGAGTCCCTCAGTTTTGTAGCAAGCAGTATGCCTCCCAAAATGGTCACCCAAAAGAGGGGTGGGAGCTCTGTGTCCCGTGATGTACTCCAAGAAAAGGATTTTACAGGTAAGCTGTATTTAAAAATCCCCTTTTCTTTCTCGTACATCACGGGACACAGAGCGGCATATTCATTACTATATGGGATGTCCGAAAGCAATGCTTTAATGAGGGGAGGGAGACATCTTCCAAAGAAGGATTTAATTTTAGAGGTATACTCAGATACTAGTAAATCCAACTTAAACGAGAAATGTAAATCTCAAATCAAATCAAGGGAGCCCCCTCAGATCCTGAGGAGCTTGAATCGCGGCCTGTAGTACTGACTGCCCAAAGGCTGTATCCGCATTCCTTCTTACGTCCACTTGATAAAATTTTGTAAACGTGTGGACTGATGACTACGTTGCTGTCTTGCATATTCGAGCCATAGAGATCTGATGATGTGCTGCCCAGGAGGTGCCCCTGGCCCTGGTAGAATGGGCCTTTACCGACAAAGGAGGAGGCACCTCTTCAAACCGCAGGCCCGAACAATTAATTGTTTAATCCATCTTGCGATGGTGGATCAAGCGGCTGCCTGACCCATCTTGGGCCCTTCCGGTAAAACGAACACCACATCTGTTTTCCGAACCTTCTCTGTAGCTTTAAGATAGGCCCTTACGGCCCTGACAATATCCAACGTATGCAGCAACCCCTCTTTTCTAGAGGTGGGTTTTGGAAGAAGGATGGAAGTACCACATCCTGGTTCAGGTGGGAACTGGATATAACCTTTGGTAGAAAGGAAGGATGAGGACAGAACCCCGCCCTATCCTTATGCAAAATGAGATATGGTTCCTTACAAGATAAGGCTGCCAATTCCGATACTCTCCTGGCCGAAACTATGGTGATCAGAAATACCGACTTTCTAGTCAGTAAAATCAAGGTACCTCAGCCAACGGCTCAAGAGGTTGTTTCTGTAGGGATGACAGAACAAGATTTAAGTCCCATGGACAAAGTGGTGACTTGACAGGAGGATTAATACGCAAGACCCCCTGTAAGAAGGTCTTTACCAGCGAGTGGGTGGCCAGCGGCCTCTGAAACCACACTGACAGAGCTGAGATCTGTCCCTTGATTGTGCTTAGTGCCAGGCCTTTATCCACTCCTAGCTGGAGAAAACTTAACACCCTAGCAATAGTATATTTGCGGGAATTCCATCTTTTGGATTCACACCAGCCTACGTAGTTCCTCCACACCCTGTAATAAATCACCCTGGAGACCGGCTTTCTAGCCCTAATCAGGGTAGGGATTACCTGCCTAGACAGACCTCTACCCCTGAGAATCAGGGATTCAGCCTCCAGGCCGTCAAATTTAGACGCCGTAATGTAGGGTGGAGGATCGGGCCTTGTGAGAGTAGGTCTGGTTGTAGAGGAAGAGTCCAAGGGTCTCCCACTGCCATCTTCAGGACTAGTGAGTACCATGTCCTCCGGGGCCAAGCCGGAGCTACTAAAATGACTGGCTTGTGCTCCACTCTGATCTTGCGCAACAGGCGAGGGAGTAACTGTAGCGGAGGGAATGCATATAGAAGTTTGAATTGATGCCAAGGGCAAACCAACGCATCGGTTCCGCAGGCCATAGGATCCCTCGTTCGAGACACGAACCTGTCTAGTTTCTTGTTGAACCTGGATGCCATTATATCTACGTCTGGCATTCCCCACCTCTGGCAGATTGTCTGAAAGACCTGGGGATGCAGAGACCACTCCCCTGGCGACAGACTCTGGCGACTTAAGAAGTCTGCCTGCAGGTTGTCCACTCCGGGAATGAATATCGCCGAAATGCAGGGTACATGAACCTCTGCCCACTGAAAAATTAAGCTCACCTCCTTCTGAGCGGCCCGACTCCTGGTTCCCCCTTGGTGGTTTATGTATGCCACCGCCGTGGCATTGTCTGACTGGATTCTCACCGGGAACCCCTTTAATCTGGAGGTCCATGCCAGAAGGGCTAGGCGAGCAGCTCTGATCTCCAAGATATTGATGGGGAGCTGCCTCTCTGCTTTCACCCAAGTTCCCTGGCGAGAGGACCCCTCGAAGACCGCCCCCCCAGCCTGCCAGGCTGGCGTCTGTGGTAACTACCTTCCAGACAACAGGGCTGAAGGATTTTCCCTTTAGAAGATTCTGGGGGTTCAACCACCAGGCCAGGCTTTGTCGGACCCTTGATGATAGCGTCAAAGCGGACTCTAAGGCATGTGCCCTCTTGCCCCAGGCTGCTAGAATGGCTGCCTGTAGGACGCGAGTGTGGATCTGAGCGTATGGTACTGCCTCGAACTAGGTTGCCTAGTAATCGCATACACAGGCGAATAGTTGTTTTTTTCTTGTTTAGAACCAACTGAACCAGCCCCTTGATAGCCTCGATCTTTACCAGGGACAGGAACACTCTTTGCTGTTCTGTGTCTAACCTCATGCCGAGGTATTCCAACTGCTTTGTAGGCTGGAACGCTGACTTTCCCCGGTTTAGGACCCAGCTGAATTCTTCGAGGTACCGAACCGTGAGGTTTACTGCCTTTTGCAGACCCGGTCGTGAGTGATCTATGATTAAAAGGTCGTCCAAGTATGCTAGGACTGTGACCCCTTGGATCCTTAAATTGGCCAGAACTGGGGCTAGGATCTTCGTGAATACCCGGGGGGCCGTGGCCAGCCCGAAGGGGAGCGCCCTGAATTGGAAGTGTCGCTGCCCCACCGCGAAGCGTAACAATCTTTGATGCGACTGAAAGATTGGTACATGAAGGTAAGCATCCTTTATGTCTATGGAGGCCAGAAAATCGTCTTTCTGAAGCGCGGCGGCTGCTGACCGGATGGATTCCATCCGGAAGGAACGAACCTTTAGGTAACCGTTTAACCTCTTTAGGTCCAAGATTGGCCTGACATCGCCGTTGGGCTTTGGTATGACAAAGAGATTGGAATAGAAACCTAGCCCTTGCTCTTGGGCTGGCACCTCTATTATTACGTCCTGGTAGAGCAGGTGATCCAAAGCTGCCAGCAATGATGCCTTCCTTGCTGGATCCCTTGGTAGACTTGATTCTTGAAAATGAGGCGGAGGATACCTTAGAAACTCCAGTCTGTAGCCTGTGGTTACAGATGCCCGGACCCATTTGTCGGGGATCTTGGCTTCCCAAACTTCTGAGAAGAAACGAAGCCTTCCCCCCACCCGCGAGAGTGGGGGCGCCCCTTCATAAGGCAGACTTAGGGGCTGTCTTTGTCGGCTTGCGATACCATGGCCTCTTACCCCCAGGGGCAGGGCCGGCCTTAGGTGTTCAGGCGCCCTGTGCGAGCTAATCCTGTGGAGCCCCCCCCCTCCCCCGCCAGACCGCTACACACTGACCACTACACAATACACACTGACCGCTACACAATACACACTGACCGTTACACAATACACTACCCACAGACCACTACACAATACACACTGACCGCTACACACTGACACTAGAGCATTGGTGCATTTTACTATAGATCCATTGGTGGACTACAAGGCCCAGCATTTTAGTCCCACCAATGCCTCATATAGTAAAATGCTGGGCCTTGTAGTCCACCAATGCCTCCTATAGTAAAATGCTGGGCCTTGTAATCCACCACGACTCCCGTTTACCTTATATCGGTCCCCCCTTAATTAGATCAGGGAACCCACCCATCAGTGTCCCCTTCCCCAAGAAAGACCCCCATACCGCGAGACGCTTTGAGCCAGAGTTTGTGGGTGGAGCTCCTCTACTGTAGTGTCGTTTTCCTTCCTTTAATTGTGTGGGGAGAGAGAGAGAGAGAGAGTTGGTGGGGGTGAGGATGAGAGAGAGAGAGAGGGGGGATTAAAGAGTGGTGGGTGGGAGAGATATGGGGGGTGACACAACAGAGGAGATATGGGGGGTGACACAACAGAGAAGATATGGGGGGTGACACAACAGGAGATATGGGGGGTGACACAACAGAGGAGATATGGGGGGTGACACAACAGAGGAGATATGGGGGGTGACACAACAGAGGAGATATGGGGGGTGACACAACAGAGGAGATATGGGGGGTGACACAACAGAGGAGATATGGGGGGTGACACAACAGAGGAGATATGGGGGGTGACACAACAGAGGAGATATGGGGGGTGACACAACAGAGGAGATATGGGGGGTGACACAACAGAGGAGATATGGGGGGTGACACAACAGAGGAGATATGGGGGGTGACACAACAGAGGAGATGACACAACAGAAGAGATGGGGGGTGACACAAGAGACACAACAGAGAGATGGGGGGGTGACACAAGAGGAGAGATGGGGGGGTGACACAACAGAGAGATATGGGGGGGGTGACACAACAGAAGGAGATATGGGGGGTGACACAACAGAGGAGATATGGGGGGGGTGACACAACAGAAGGAGATATGGGGGGTGACACAACAGAAGAGATGGGGGGGGTGACACAACAGAAGAGATGGGGGGGGTGACACAACAGAAGAGATGGGGGGGGTGACACAACAGAAGAGATGGGGGGGGTGACACAACAGAAGAGATGGGGGGGTGACACAACAGAAGAGATGGGGGGGTGACACAACAGAAGAGATGGGGGGGGTGACACAACAGAAGAGATGGGGGGGGTGACACAACAGAAGAGATGGGGGGGGTGACACAACAGAAGAGATGGGGGGGGTGACACAACAGAAGAGATGGGGGGGGTGACACAACAGAAGAGATGGGGGGGGTGACACAACAGAAGAGATGGGGGGGTGACACAACAGAAGAGATGGGGGGGGTGACACAACAGAAGAGATGGGGGGGGTGACACAACAGAAGAGATGGGGGGGGTGACACAACAGAAGAGATGGGGGGGTGACACAACAGAAGAGATGGGGAGGTGACACAACAGAAGAGATGGGGAGGTGACACAACAGAGGAGATGGGAAGTTGACACAACAGAGGAGATGGGGGGGTGACACAACAGAGGAGATGGGGGGGTGACACAACAGAGGAGATGGGGGGGGTGACACAACAGAGGAGATGGGGGGGGTGACACAACAGAGGAGATGGGGGGGGTGACACAACAGAGGAGATGTGGGGGGGGGGGTGACACAACAGAGGAGATGTGGGGGGGGTGACACAACAGAGGAGAGGTGACACAACAGAGGAGATTTGGGGGGGTGACACAACACAGGAGATGGGGGGGGAGTGACACAACAGAGGAGATGGGGGGGGAAGTGACACAACAGAGGAGATGGGGGGGGGAGTGACACAACAGAGGAGATGGGGGGGGAGTGACACAACAGAGGAGATGGGGGGGGGGAGTGACACAACAGAGGAGATGGGGGGGGGTGACACAACAGAGGAGATGGGGGGGGTGACACAACAGAGGAGATGGGGGGGTGACACAGAGGAGATGGGGGGGTGACACAGAGGAGGAGATGGGGGGGTGACACAACAGAGGAGATGTGGGGGGGGGGGTGACACAACAGAGGAGATGTGGGGGGGGTGACACAACAGAGGAGATGGGGGGGGTGACACAACAGAGGAGATGGGGGGTGACACAACAGAGGACATGGGGGGGTGACACAACAGAGGACATGGGGGGGGTGACACAACAGAGGACATGGGGGGGGGTGACACAACAGAGGACATGGGGGGGGGGTGACACAACAGAGGAGATGGGGGGGGGGTGACACAACAGAGGAGATGGGGGGTGACACAACAGAGGAGATGGGGGGGGTGACACAACAGAGGAGATGGGGGGGTGACACAACAGAGGAGATGGGGGGTGACACAACAGAGGAGATGGGGGGTGACACAACAGAGGAGATGGGGGGGTGACACAACAGAGGAGATGGGGGGGTGACACAACAGGGGAGATGGGGGGGTGACACAACAGAGGAGATGGGGGGGTGACACAACAGAGGAGATGGGGGGGTGACACAACAGGGGAGATGGGGGGGTGACACAACAGAGGACATGGGGGGGTGACACAACAGAGGAGATGGGGGGGTGACACAACAGAGGAGATGGGGGGGTGACACAACAGAGGAGATGGGGGGGTGACACAACAGGGGAGATGGGGGGGTGACACAACAGGGGAGATGGGGGGGGTGACACAACAGAGGAGATGGGGGGGTGACACAGAGGAGGAGATGGGGGGGTGACACAGAGGAGGAGATGGGGGGGTGACACAGAGGAGGAGATGGGGGGGTGACACAGAGGAGGGAGGTAAGCTGACAGAGCAGATGAGCAGGACTCACATCGTGAGGCAGGACTCCGGGAGAAAGCAGGCACGATGATCCTCGTATCCACAGTGCAGCCCCGCCCATGCCTCCACACATGACCAGCACAGCCATTCACAGACCTCCTTATCTGCTTCCCGGCCTGCCTAGCACATCGCACATGGCCCGTTCGGCCAATCACAGGGCAGCAGCGCGGCGCAGAGTACGGGATCATGCGCGCCTCCTGAGACAGAAATCCAGCTGCTACAAGCCACAGGACGGTGGAATGTGTACCTGGGCAAAATAGGTGGCAAGTGACAACCCTATGCACGGCGCCCCTGTTCCCATGGCGCCTTGTGCGGGCGCACAACCCGCACAACGCAAAGGCCGGCCCTGCCCAGGGGCCTGTCCCTGCGATCTACTGTTTAACGTTGGATCGTGCAGGCGGCCGTCGATACTGCCTGGAATTTGAGGGCCCCGAGACAGGAAAGAGCTGCCTTTTAAATGTAGGACCCCGGAATGTCTTTTTGACCGGTAAAAGGGTACTCTTGCCATTTGAAAATAGTCTGAATATATTTATCCAGATCCTCTCCGAAGAGTCGTCCACCATGGAAGGGAAACCCTGCCAGAAGCTTTTTGCATGGGGGCTCCGCCGCCCAGTTCTTCAACCATAAGAGCCTTCTCATGTGCACCAAAAATGGTGATAAACGAGAGGCTTGCTGGATGGAATCTTTTATAGCATCTACAGCAAAACACAGAGCTCTGGGAATGTCAGAAAACTCTTCCTGTCCTTTAACATTTCTTTTGTCTGGTCCTTTAACGCCTGACAAACTCCAATTGCAGCCACAGCTGGCTGTACCACTGCTCCTGCCGTAGCAAAGGATGCTTTTAAAAGTGTCTCTAACCTTTTATCAACCGGATCTTTAAACATATGTATGTTTTCCACCGGGCAAGTTAGTGATTTATTCACACATGAGATGGCTGCATCCACTATTGGGAGCCTCCACCTCTTGGAGAATCTTTCCTCCATGGGGTAAATGACCGCAAATCTTTTCGGTGGCAGAAAAATCCTGTCCGGCCGTACCCAATCCCGAAAGATCAATTCCTCCAAGAGAGGATGGACCGGAAACACTGCGTTGCTTAACGGAGCTTTCAAAGAGCCCAGAGAGGATACCGGAGGAACCTGAGGCTCTGGCAATGTAAACTAAATGCCGAGCGGACCATGTCCGTCAAAGACTGTACCCACAGTCTTTCTGTCTGGGAGTCTGAAAATGGTTCCTCAGAGGCAGATCCCTCAATCCCTGAACCCTCTTGGTTCAGGTCTAGTTGATCCTCCTGTGATTCCAATTCCTCCGGAGAGAGAATCTCAGCATCTGAGGATACACCTCTTGGTGATGGGGATCTAACCCGTTTCTTACCCGGAATAGCTCTAGCGATCAATGCTGCTATTCTCTCTTCTAGCCCCCCTAGGGATACGGCTAGCATCTCCTCTGTGATAAACACAGGGCTGGGCTGATCTGGGCCAGCCTCCGCACCAGATCCCCCTAATGGCTCATCCAAGGCACCCTTTATGTTAATAAGTTGCGGGGAAAGTATCGGCATATCATCAGAATCAGAAGGGGAACCCCTTTGTTTTTTGGTCTTTTTTGTACCCTTTGACCCCGAACCTTTGGAAGCCATAATACAATATCGAGGGACTCCGCCCACACAACAGACTGTAGTGGCCAGGAGTACAAAACCAGAGTTTAGGGGACAATAGATCACTAATGCCCAAAAACTGATGGGATCTCGTATGTTTTTCTCTTTTTTCTTTTTTTTTTTTTTTTAAATATATATTATATATATTTTCTTTTTTAGAAACATACAGTGACCCCAAACTTAGTTTGCCAGCCTCCAACCTGTATGCAAAAAGGGGGATTTCTTGGCTTAACAAAAAAGGCATTGGAACAAAGTCCAGCATGTACTACCCCTCTTCCGCCACCGGGAGTCACTGTTCTGCCGCTCTGCGTCCTCTCCTTCTGAAATCAGCCTCAGACTGAGCACTGACAATGCCTGCTGATCTATAACAGCACAAGGCGCGCCCCTGTATGACGCCGCAGGCACGCCCCCCCCCGCCCTCCTGTCTGAACGGCGCGAAAAACGTCTATAAGACGTGCGCGCGCACGCGTATGCCGGAACAGGAGGAACATGGAGGAGCCGCGCTGCTGGAGACCCAGGACTGCAGAAACAGGCGGCAGATTCAAACCCCCGGCCAGGTAGGACTCTCCAAAAGGCCCCTAGGGAACCTTACTAGTCCTAGGAAGAAAGCAGCAGGTTAGCTAGCAACACATTCTTAGACAGGGGAACCTAGTGATGGGGGAAAAAAGGTGTCATCCTGTCTCTCTCAGACATAGTGAGCACGGTTGCCCATGCAGAGCATACTTAGGCTATCCCCCCTTTTAGGTTACCCCGGAGAGCCTGCTGTCGAACCAAGTCCCGCAGGCTCCCCCTTACCTGCTCCATGCTGCAGGATGTTTGTCCAGCAAACTGATCCAATCTTCTCCCATCTCCGTGGGTAGCGTAGTAGACCTTCAGGCCCTGGGGTCCTATGAAGGTACCCACTGTCCTGGACCTATATAGCACCCTGGCAAACAGGAACTTATGGTTTTTACAAACTCCAAGTCCTGGGCCCAGGGTCCAGCCCTCCAAAGAGGAGCATTATAGGCAAAACCCCACGGTTTGGGGCCCGGGTACTGTCCACTTTGGCACTGAGGCTCCTTGGACAGATCCGGTTAGCCCGCCCTTAATCCCAAGGATGTGGAGCAAAGCTATTCCGTGACCAACACCTAAGACACTGGCGAAAAAACTGAGGGACTCCCTCTAGGGGAGGGGGTTATATAGGGAGGGGACTTCCTGTTTGAGATTGCCAGTGTCCACACCTGAAGGTACTCCATATAACCCATATAGTAATGAATATGCCGCTCTGTGTCCCGTGATGTACGAGAAAGAAATGGAGATTTCCTTAAAGCCCAAAGCTAGACTAAATTTTTCTGGTTTTAAATGTGGGAACATTTTGTAACCACTGTCAGCTTTATATTACTTTGTAACCATTGGGAATTCTTCCTTGATTTACTATGCCCCTTTCATTGGGAACAAATGTTTTGGCTGAAGTTAGACTTTAATTTGCATTTTCTGGATTTGCAAGGACCTGTTAATAGATAGCTACAAAAGGGAATATCAATAATAAAAAATATATATATATATTTTTGTATAAAAAGTTAATGTTTCCACAACAAAGCAATCCAAGTGTCCTTTGTCCAAGTCTTTAGCCAGGTCTTCCAGATTAAATTACAGTAGAGTTTTGCCAACGCTGGCCAGTCTTGTACTACCATCACAATCTCTGTGATGATCATGTACCACTGGCACAAATGTGATATGGGAGCCTTGACAAGACTTTCTTACCTGTACTGATTGTAACAGAACAATCCTCACTAC
Organism: Rana kukunoris; assembly: GCA_029574335.1. Lineage (NCBI taxonomy): Eukaryota > Metazoa > Chordata > Amphibia > Anura > Ranidae > Rana > Rana kukunoris. Next base: position 448,514,422 of record CM056052.1, read on the forward strand.
AATCCTGTCCACAAACTCAAACTGTTCTCAATCTCCCTGAAGGTTCCTGCTGTGCACCAACCCCCCCCCCCCCCCAAGTCAATGTTCAGGGGTCAGCGTTCAAAAAGTACAGTACCCTTTTCAGAAAGCCCATTGATACTTCAAAGGCAGGCTCAGGTGCCTTTGTTACTTTGAAGCCGCGTACACACGGCAGAGAAACTCGACGGGCAGAACACATCGTTCCGCCCGTCGAGGTTCTCTGCCGGCCGTCGAAATCGGCGACCCGCCTGTCGGGAATGGCAACCAGCCATTCATCCAGGCGGGCCGTCGAGCAAATAGAGAGCCTGCTCTCTATTCGCTCGACGGGATTCCCGACGGGCAGGGCGAGCCAGCAGCGTACACACGGCCGAGGTTCTCGCTGGAATGCAGCTTCCAGCGAGGTTCTCGCTGGTTTCCAGCGAGAACCTCGGTCGTGTGTACGCCGCCTGAGGGAGAATAAAAGAGAAGTGCGGATTGAAAAAAAAAAAAAAAAAACATACTGTACATACTCACCTAGATGGCTGCAGAATCAATCCAATGCTGCAGCTGCCCCTTCCAGCTCTAAGACCAACTACTAAAAACCACATGACCGCTGGTCGCTCAGGTCTCATTCTTCATTGTGCTCACTGAAGAGGGTGGAAGCGGCTGTCTCAGGTTCTCAGCAGTGGACAGAGGCAGAGCCAGCTGCAGTTAAGGCATCTGGATGGATCACAACATTATCTGTGACATCAGACTTTAGCAGAAAAGAGAAAAGTGCACTCCTGTTACCCAGAACAGAAGTATGGCCAAACAAGCTTTGGCTATACTTCTCTTTTAGGTAAAGTTAACAACAGAACATAAGGGCCAATAAGTAAGTCAGGCTGCCAATCTTTTAGCAAAGGCTTTGGAACCCTTTGCACCTCCAAATGTAGGGTTGCCAACTGTAACATTCTGGCCAAAAGTATATCATAGATCTACTGTTGTACTTGGAATTGTTGTTTTACATATATCACAACTGAGAGCTAGTCATGTACAGGCCATACAGCAATCATTGGTTAGGAATCATGGTGTGATCTTAGAGAAAATGTATCTCATCTGCCTAATTGTTCCTGTCTTGTCATATGTCAGAACTGATTACTGTCCCCCTTTGAACATAAAATAACTATTTAATGATCATCTGAATTATTTTTTTTTTTCAAATTGTGCAAAAGAAGTGCTCACCTTGTGCCTGCATTCCCATGTAAGTAAAGAATGACAGGATAGTTTGTAGACATCACTTCCTCGTACCACGCCAGGTCCTTTCCCTGAGCATCTTTCCACAGCACTGCAGGAACGGTGTGCCTGTAACAACAAGAGCTCAGTAGATTCATTCCAAAAATAGGATGCCATATGTTCATAAATTCAATGGAAAGGAAAGCAGTCCGTATATTGGGACAAATTGCTCAGAATGATTACAATAATGATTGCAGTGAATGAAGGTGAATGGTGTTTTGTTCCAGCCATTTTTAACCAGAACGCTTTGTGTCATATCAGACACTTAACATCTAGTGGATTTAAAAAATCAGTCCATGTGTTAAGTTGAAGATCCATTTACACTACATGTTGCACGCAATGCCATTTATTCTGAATGGCATCTCAACGCACCTTGCCAAAAATAGTCCATGCGTTTTAGTGCATTAGGCAGTCTAGTTAACCACTTAAGGACCGCCTAACGCCGATATACGTCGTCAGAATGGCACGGCTGGGCACAATCACGTACCTGTACGTCATTGTTAAATGCCCAGCTGTGGGACCCAGTCTGAAGCTCCGCAGCCGAGGGACCCGCGGACCTGATCGCCGACAGAGTCCCGCGATAGTTCACAGGAGCTGAAGAAAGGGCAGAGGCGTGTGTAAACACACCTTCCCCGTTCTTCACAGTGGCACTGTCATTGATCTTCTGTTCCCTGATATAGGGAAAGGCGATCAATGACGTCACACATCCAGCCCTGCCCCCCCTAACAGTTAGAAACACATATATGAGGTCATACTTAACCCCTTCAGCGTGCCCTAGTGGTTAACTCCCAAACTGCAATTGGCATTTTCACAGTAAAAAATGCATTTTTATAGCACTTTTTGCTGTGAAAATGACAATGGTCCCAAAAATGTGTAAAAATTGTCCGATGTGTCCGCCATAATGTTACAGTCACGAAAAAAATCACTGATCGCCACCATCAGTAATAAAAAAAAAAAAATATTAATAAAAATGCAATAAAACAATTCCCCATTTTGTAAATGCTCTAAATTTTGCGCAAACCAATCGATAAACGCTTATTGCGATCATGTGTGGACCCCATCGGTTTGTTTTCCATCTGGGGAAAAAAAAATAGAACATGTTTTAAAATTATCCTATGGATAAAAAAACGATAGTAAAAACGATTGTCTGTGTGTAAGTCCATCGGTCAAAAATCCACGCATTCTCAGAATCAAGTCGACGCATGCTCGGAAGCATTGAACTGAATTTTTCTCAGCACGTCGTAGTGTTTTACGTCACCGTGTTGGACACGGTCGGATTTTTAACCGATGATGTGCAGGCAAGTCTGATGAAAGTCAGCTTCATCGGATATCTGACGAAAAAAATCTATCGGATTAGATTCCATCAGATATCCGATTGTGTGTACAGGGCTTTAGAAAAACTAGTGACCATTTAGTGAAACATACATTTTCCAAAATTCCAACAGAAGACATCCATTAGCTTAGCCAGTCTAACTATTCTAGACAACGAATTGGGGGCCAATATATTATCTATTTTCTTTGTTAAGAAATGAAAAAATAAATAAAAATAGAGCTAATTAAGGCATGTTGGGTAGTAGCCAGTTATGTCACTGACAGCTACAGCTATAGATACCAGCCAGTCTCCAGCCAGTACTGGAAGGGAGCCAGGACCTCTGCTCCTCAACATAGTTCAGAGGTGGATGCTTTGAACTCAACCTTTTCTCCATAGGCAATGGAAAAATTGTTGCTCAAAATATATTTACCAATATGTCACAAGCACTTTCAAGCATTCAGTTTTTTCATAGATGAGACGTGCAAAAATGCTTATAAAAAGCTATAAAAGTCAAACAGGAAAGCCTTCTGTAACAACTGCTAAGCTCTGCAGTAACCATGATATTTCCAGGGGGTTATTTATACTAACAAGTAGTATCAAAGTCACAATCTCTACAAAATCCTAGTACATTACAATGACAAAACCTAATTTTATCAGTGTGCTGTCTCCCAATATTTCGAATACTGTGATGCTAATTTTAACAAAGGTCTCAGAAAAGTTTATTTTATGCTTGCAGTTATAACAGACAATGGGAAAATCTACTTAACCTCCCTGGCGGTATGATTCTGTCTGGAATTACGTACCAAAAGCGGTACAATTATTTTGCATGGAAATTCTGCGTTTTATACTGTAGGCCTGCAATTTTTAGGAATAACTCACTTAAATTTGTCCAAACAATAGTCTAGTAAACATCTCTGGTATGATAAAGTTTGAAACACAAAATCATAAAATTATAATATAATAAATAACTATAAATAATTATAACAAATAATAATGTAATTATAATAAAAATTATTCACTAATGTAATCAAATCAAAATCACTGAAATTTGCTCAGTTGCAGAATTGTCGCTGTCATTACTTTTATTTTTTTATGACGAATTTCCCCACAAATCGCTATCGCTCAATTCTGCAAGTAATTATCTTTTATTATCGCTGTTTTTTAGCTGATCTAAAATCACTTTTGACATAAAGGGACACTTTTGGTTGCTATGGACAATCTACAGTTTGCAGGCACAAAAAAAATGTTTTTACTATGTAAAAGAACATGCAGGGCACTGGGCAGACCACTAGGGACAAGGGGGGTGTGTACTTTTTACATACAGTACTGTAATCTATAAGATTACAGTATTCTGTATGTAATGTGTTTGTTTACTTTTTTGAATTTGCCGCCGGTCTCCGCCCCCGTGCGCCGTTACGTCGCAGAGTGCCCGCTCACTGTGCGAGTCGAATGGAGGACGCCACTCGCTCACACAGCGGGGATGCATCGCTGGATCCAGGGACAAGGTAAGTACAGTAACCCTGCCTGGATACAAGGTAAGCCAGCGCGCTGCAGGCTCTGCATATTCACCCTGAGCGTGACTCGGGGATACCGATTTTTACATAAAAAATCCACCCCGAGTCACGCTCGGGGATACCGTCAGGGGGGTTAAAGCCCCATGATACAATAGCCATTAAACTGCATGGACTGCCACTCTAAGGTGTATGTGTTCTATAGAATTACCTAGGGGACCTAATCTTTTTGTCCCTTTAGGTCATTAAAGGAGAAGTATAGCCAAAGCGATTTTTTGGCTATACTTCTGTGGATCACAGGAGTGCAATCGGTTCTGCACACCTGTGACCCACTTTCAGGCGACATCGGGCTAGAGCCTGCTTCTGGCTGACACCACTCAGCTGATCCAGGCTCTGGATCGATCCCGACTGTAAAGTCATCCAGGTGCTTGGACCGGCAGCTGGTCCAGCCTCTCAGCGAAACGTTGGGAGACTGAGCCAGCTGCTCTCACCCCCTGCAGAGCTCAGTGCTTAAGCTCTCTGCTCACTGAAGACCAAGAACTGAGCGATGAGCAGTCTTTGTTCGCTCAGTTCTCAGTCTTAGAAACGGTGGGGAACAGATGCATCCACCTAGGTGAGTATACATTTTTGTTTTAAAACCCATACTTCTCTTTTAAAGAACAGCAAAACCCAAGAACATAAATGCAATATATTGCAGCTCACAGTCCTTCAATGTAATGGCTGCATTTGTTTTCAGGAACGTTTTTCAGCAAGTACAGAAAATACCTGTATATCTTGTCAGAAATGCTGTGTCCTTGCCATCTCCTTTGAGATGCACAGAAGAATATCTTCATTCATATCTATCTTTTGTAATCTACCAATTGCTCTATATGGAGATTAGGCTAGCGTGAAAACCATGGCTGCCTCCATTGATACAGTGAACCACCCTAGAACAAATGTTTTATTTGCAGTATTACCAGGTGGAAAAGAAGCTTGGAAAAAAAGGAAACAAATGCAGCCACCTCACTACGACTAGTATGGTGCAATATATTACATTTTTGGTTTTGATTATAGATACACTTTAAAGCCTAGATGCCCAGGCCAACGTTATGGGCTTCCATTAGCTTGACTATAACTAACTTTATGACTAGTTTGCCTTCCTAAATAATTAAAAAAACACTTCTGAGGACATATCCAGATTTCATTTGGTACACAAAAATAATAATAATAATATATATATTTAGCTGCTGTTTTTTTTTTTTTTTATATATATATATATATATATTATAAAGAAGCACACGCAGACCTTAAAGTAGAACTAAAATTATGGATAGAGTAAGTTTATACCCCTGTCAGGTTCCATTTGGGAGATTTCCCTTCACTTTGTGACCCATAGCCAAAACAGGAGCTGAGAGAAAATCCCTCCAAAGTAAAGGAATCTGTAGGTGTCAGCAGAACTAGTGTGCCCATTGGGAGATTTCCGCTCATCCAGTGACAACCCAAACTGGGATTTTCTTTTACTGATATCGGTAACCATGACAAATAGAGCGGGTAAATCTCCCTATGGGGACACAGACAGCAAAGAAAACAAAAATGTTTTGCCCTTAGTTATATTTTAAGGAACCCTCATAAATGGAAAATTGTGTTTGACATTAAGTAGCCTCTTTTAGCCGTATCTGAATTTTTTTTTTTTGAATTTTGTATTCCTCAAATAATAAGAATGCCAAGTACAGCTAAGATTTATCTTTTGGAATACAATACAAACAAAATGTATCTGCAAGTGCAGCTAGATGTACTAAACAATGAAAGTAAAGTCCTGTAGTGTTTATCACTATGTATTTTCTACCACTGTAGGGGCTGCCATTTCTTCTGTGGCTTCACCTCTTCCCATGCATGGAAGTCTTGTCCTACACTGAACAGAATACAGATCAAAGAGATAATAAAAGACACAACTTACCAGACACCAATAGCTTCATCTTCTTCTGGTTCCAAGTAAAAATTGCAGGTGTGGTTTAACCCTTGATCATAAGGCCTTTTTAGGTCAATAAAATATGGAAACCTCACTGAAAGACAAGGAGGATATTACTGTAACCATACAGCAAAATCATTCGACACAACCAATTTCTGTGCAACAAACGGCTAATAGACATACGCTGAAAAAAATGTCTAAGTGGAAAGCAAGATTGGTTGGCATGGGCAACATAAACACTTTTAGGCTGCAACTAACGATTATTTTTATAATCGATTAGTTGGCCGATTGTTTCGATTAATTGGATAATAGCCTAAAAAAAAAAATACAAAACACAAATTGCCGCAAAAACACATTAAATGCTTTTCTGCAGCTTCTCCATTGAAGTATATTGAACCAAAAAACACAAAATAGGACCGTTTTGCGTTAAAAAGTTCTTGACCTTTCCAAATACGCAGCAGTTGAAAAAAAATCATGGATGTGAACGTGTCCCATAGGAAAACATGTAAATGAACTGTAGTGTGTTTCTGCAAAAAGCACACTAGCCGCAAGATGGCGGCGACGGAACGTCACTTCTGGAGCAATCTGTGATGGGGAGCCGAATGTGACAAGATACTTGTACTGACTTTGCCCTCAGCACCCCTGTAGCTCAGAAGGCAGGCTCTATGAATTCTGTGATATAAGAAGGCATGTCATAGAATTTGAAGAAGTGAATGTGTGGGAATCTTCACAAACTACATTTAGGGCCCTTTCACACGAGCGGACGAACGGTCCGCTTTTCATAAGTCACAATGCATCCCTATGGGATCGCGGATGTTAGCGGAAATGCATCCGCTAACGTCGGTAAACATCCGCCTCCGTCAAGATCTGTTTTTTTCGGACGGAAGAAAATCCTATTTTTCTTCCGCCTGGCGGATCGGATCGGATGAATACGGACAGACGGTCCGTATTCACCCGATTCCCCATAGGGGAGAGCGGAGAAAAGACAGGGCGGTCCCCGCACACTGTGCAAGGACCGCCCTGTCAGCTGACAGCTCAGCGGGGATTTACGAATGATCCCCGCTGAGCAGACGGACACACACGGGGCAGATCAATACGGATCCGCTCCGTGTGAAAGAGCCCTTACAAATGTCAACTAGAATGAATTGAAATGCAATGTGGAAATGAATACATGATTTTATATTTTGACCATAGATATGCTTTAATGGAAGGTGGAAACAAAAAATAAGCACATTTACTGGCTTAAATTGTAATTTGACCAAATTAGTTTTAGAGGTCAATAAAAAAAGATGAGACAATTCCAGGACATTCCTAGGTGTGGTGTTAGGTCTGTTTTACTATGGTCACCACACCCTTTAGTTCTGCTGTGTGCTAGAACATCATAAAAGAAGATTAAAGTTCTGATCCTGATCACACATCAGACGTGGTCATTGCAACGCAGGATGCAGGAGATAAAGCCAGAAATTAAACATTTCAAATTGAATGTTACTAGTGTATGGCCAACTCAAGGAACATGCAACCTGACAAAAAAAAAAAGACAAAAAGCAAGATACTGCGGGACCAAAAATACTACTTCATGTTCTTCATTATGTGTTACAACAAAAAGTGCACAGTTAAAGTTGTTCTAAAGTCAGAAGATTTTAGTTTGTATTTTAATGCATTCAATGCAGTAAAACAGAGTGCCTGTAAAAAAAAATGTAAAATAAAATTCAGCAGCTACTAACTTTTAATATAAGGACACTTACCTGTCCAGGGATCCCACGATGTCAACACCCAAGCTGATTTGTCCATCAATTTCGGGTGTTGACACTGGCATTGCAATTAAAGAAAACCGGCAATGAAGCATTCAGGCTTCACAGCCAGTAACTTATTGCGCATGCACGAGTCGCGCTACGCTTTCTGAATGGTCCCGTCATGTTCTCGGACACACACAGGTCCCAAAAGGCAGTGGGTTGAAGGAGGAGGGGCTGGACATGACCTAGATCAACGTGCAGTGATCTTACCAGAAGGTGGGAGTGTCAAAACCAGGTACCTGCTCCCTCCTCCACCCCAAAAAGTTCCAAATGTGGCAGTGGAGGGGTGAGGATGCGAACAAGCAGAGCTTCCTCTATTGGGTGGAGCTCCGCTTTAAGATAAAAACCTGTGTGCAGCAAACCCCCTAATACTTACCTGAGCCCCATCTCGTTCCAGAAATGTTGCATGAGTCTAGGCTGTCCAGGACTCTCTCTCCTGATTGATTGACAGCGGGAGCCAAAGTCAGTGAGCCAATAAGGAAAAAGAGGGAGGGGGCTCCATGTCTGAATGGACACACAGAGCTGCGGCATTGATGCTCCCATAGCAAGCTGTGTGTGGGCACTTGGCAGGAGGAAGGGACCACGAGCGCCAGCAAGGGATCCGAGATGAGGAGGATCTGGGCTGCTCTGTGCAAAACCACTGAGTAGGCAAGTATGACATGTTTGTTATTTTATTTTTATTTTTTTAAAGAGAATTTAGTATCACTTTAACCCTCTCTTTTCCACTTGGGCTCAATATCAGTTGTGACCAGGGCTTGAGTCCTGCGGGAACGCATGGGAACGGCGTCCCTGCACTTTTTCACAGCAGGAACGCCGTTCCCTTTGCAGGACTCAAGCAACCTCTGCAGTGGCGTACTAACTAGGGGGCGGGGCGTTTCCCCCCGGGTGTTACACACTGGGGGGGGGGGGGGGAGTGGGGGTGTCAGGCAGCCATGGCAACCCTTGTCCTCCAAGTTCCCTGTATGCATCAGTGACATCGCAGTGTGGTAGCGCAGCGGCTATGTGAAAACCTGACAGTGCAGGGAGAGCCCAGCTGCCTCTCGCTCTCTTGTACAGTAGGGAGAGCGAGAGACGGTAAGGAGGCGTTAAACAGAGGACAGGAAATGCCAGAGATGTAGCAGGTGATTGGTTGCTAGGTGGTCCTAGCAACCGATCATTATCTTGTGGTTCAGAATAGGAAAGTGCAAAGGTAGGAACAAACACAGAGGTTGACGTGGAGGGGGTACAGAGGTTGACGTGGAGAGGGTACAGAGGTTGACGTGGAGGGGGTACAGAGATGGACATGGGGGGGTACAGAGATGGACATGGGGGGGGTACAGAGATGGATATGGGGGGGGGTACAGAGATGGATATGGGGGGTACAGAGGTGAACACAGGTGGACGGGGGGGGGGGAACAGAGGTGGAGGGGGTACAGAGATGGACATAGGGGTACAGCGATGGACATGGGGGGTACAGAGGTGAACACAGGTGGACGGGGGGGGACAGAGGTGGAGGGGGTACAGAGAAGAACACAGAGGTGGACATGGGGGGTACAGGGGTGAACACAGAGGTGGACATGGGGGAGTACAGAGGTGTACATGAGGGGGCACATTTTTTTTTTTTTTAGGTGGGGGAGTGGATCTTGGCTGGGAGTTCCCACACTTTTTTCCCCAGGACTTGAACCCTGGTTGTGACCATATTGACAGAAGGCCCAAAGCCATGGAGGCACCTCACTTGTTAGGCAGGGAAGATAAGCATTACACGTAAATTGCTACAATCGAGAAATTTACATAATGTAAAAGTGCAAAAGTATGTTCAACCAGTAGGAATTTGAGAAACCTGTAGGGACATGTACTATGCATCACTAGAACAGAATATATAGATATGTGTGTGTATATCATTGGCCATAAGTCTGTCCTGGCAGGTTTCCACATACAGACATGGCAAAGTCAAATAAAGATGATGTATGGTAATTGTAGCAAAAAGGCAAATTTACTGGTGTGTCCCTAATCTTACTGTAGAAATCTGTGTTTTTTATTTATTTTTTTGATGGCACAATGTACAGTATAAGTTTTCCTATCATCTGTGCCCAGTCTTGCCATACAGAGTTAATCCAGCTCTGAACAATTCTCTTTTATTGTTCAGTGAAATAAAACAGACTTACAGAGAGAAACCTTAGTCCGTTCCGCCCCCTTGATGTGAGTGACAGGTTATTTACATATCTTATGCACTAGCCTGGAGACAGACATTATTTTTTTTTTAATTCCCACCCCCACTCCTTTTCTGAAGTCATGTGATGGATTTTGACTGGATTTCAGTAATCATAGCAGAATTTAGTGTAAGGAATACACAGGAAAAAATGCATGTTGACAAGGGGAGTGTAGAGGTGGGCGGGGAGTCTACTGACATCACGACTTCACCCACCGAGCTCCAGACAACAAATCCACCCAAGGAATCTGCAGTTTTTCAGTTCTTTTAAAACAGACAGAGGGGAGACATTTGACAAGTAAGGATACATGCAGGAGACATGTATATCCTTATAGATCAGCACTATGGCAGTAGTTTAGAAAGGATGAGAGCGGGTTTACATCCATTTTAATTGTCTCCTGTCTAAATTGGCCCTAGTATATGTATGCATGTATGAATGTGAGTTAGGGCCCCTGGATTGTAAGCTCCTTGAGGGTAGGGACTGATGTGAACGTACAATATATGAAAAAGCGCTGTTTACATTGACAGTGTTTTATAATTATCTCTAATAAATAAATACAAATTGTGCTCATTGACATTATGTCTGCCACTGAAATGGTCACATCTCTTTGAAAAGGTTGCCTGACCACCATGGAAGCTTGTTAAGCAGTAGGGAACCCGAGGGATAATCTCTTCTAAAGCTTCCTGCCCTCCAGGAGAGCAAAGCAGGACACAGAAAATATAATAAGCCTCATGTATGTATGTATGTGCTTGTTCTTCAGACACAGCTTTCAATACACAGATTTTCAGCATCCATGCATTTAAACACAGAAGAGTACCTAAACTAAATATGTCAACATTTACAGACCATATAATTGGAGTACATATCCTGCCAAGCTGAGTAGAATTCATGCTACGCCCCACCTTTATTCCCTACTGCATTGTCACTGCTGTAGAACGCTGCACACGGAGAAGAATCGTATATGAATCAGCACTCTTACAAACATGACCCAGAATGTATGCATTGAGCTTCCAGCTTTTAATTTGCTATTGCAAAGGTTTAGGTTGACAGCCAGCAGTGTATTTATTACATAGCAGAGAGGAGGAGAAAGGAGGGGGCAAGAGGACAGGTAGTCCAGCTTAAAATCAGAGGCATGTGTTGTAAATATGTATAATTTATGTAGTAAGGTAAAACTCAGCTGCTGATATGCCTCATTCCCACTGGATGGCATCCTGTATAGCCAACAAGGGAACGATATAGATAAAGCAAGTGTTTTATGATGTATATAAAGATATTCAAGCAGCCACACAAACAGGACACACTATAGATGTATTTGGTCTCATTTTGTGTTCTTTCTACTGTGCTTTCTACCGTTTCTCACTCACTCAGAGGTAGTGTAAACGATTGGTATTGTCTCGTGTCAAGTGTGTCTCCTGGAGGCCTTTAATAGATGGGTGATGATTCTAGATGCAAGAGGAAATCATAGTGCATTTCAGTGGGTCATTGACTCCCCCAACGTTTTTCAGGAGACCAAATGGGTGGCTGCTACATTCGCCATTTTAAGAGGTTAGTAGAGGGGTGACCCACCGAGCGAGTCGGGCCATGGACTGCATGCAGGTTGTGCAGTTTTATTGGTGGGCATACCAAAAACATCAGGGGTTGGAATAGGTGAAATATCCAAGGGCACAGTGTCAACTAGGGGGCACCAGGCTCCTCCTGGTCAGCAAGTTCAGGATCACACAGGGGAGCTGATGCATCGAGTAGCAGGGAGCAGCCTGCACCTGACAGCTTCTGTGTGTAGAACAACATGTCCCTGGGCTACTCCCTGCCCTGGTGTTTGGTGGATTTATTGGACTAACCCCCAATATCCTTCTGTTTATCTTGGATCTCCAGGGCCGCCGCGATTGCAGCTTCCTTTTCCCCCCTGCAGGTCATCATCAGCTGCGGACGAGGCGGTGACAGGTCTGGGTGTACCTGGGAGTCGACATTCAGCGCTGGGGGTCGGCATAGAGCAGGTGAGTTGGAGAGGGAAGGATCAAACAAGAAGGAACTGCGGGAGCTCTAAGTAGCGTCCTCTCACATGCAGGCCACGCCCCCTCTTACTACAGTTTGACTGTATGAATATGTATACGCCATTTAATTTAAAGCCCAACCGAAGATTAAGGAACGCAACATCATATACTGTACTGCAGTCTGTAAAAAAAGCTTAAAATGCTATAGTCCTTCTCTGCAGCCTTCTGCTTGGATTTGATTTTTGGAATGCTGCTGGGGAGCTATTTCACCATTAATCAAAGTAAAGCCAGCCATACATTTGGCCAGCCATAAAAAATTTGGCCGGTTTAGCAGGGACAGTCCGAATTTTGATCCATGTATGGGCAGGCTGATTGTACCCAAGTCAATCCATCAGATTTTTAGCCACTAGCAGTAACCATTGCATTCTGCTAGCCAGGAAGGCTCCCCACTGGCAGAATAGCGCAGCGGGAGGCTTTCCCCCAATCAACACTGACTGTGCTGATGAGGGAATAGAGACATTTTCCATCCTTCCACCCATGGTGAATGGAAAGAAAATTGCATCATCTATGGCCTGCTTAAAGTAGAGCTCCACCCTAAAGTGGAACTTCCGCTCATTGGATTCCTCCTCCCCTCCGTTGCCACAATTGGCACCTTTTGGGGGGGGGGGAGAGGATACCTTTTAAAGACAGGTATCCTTTCCCACCTCTGGGAGTCTGGCCACAGCCGTGACGTCACCGCGGGGCTCCCTCCTCCTCCTCCCCTGGACACCGGGATAATAGGACAGAGGCTACACTGCCGGGTTCCCTTACCCGCAATGGCGGTGGCAGTGTAGGCTTTTGGGCTTCACACCGGGAACCTTACTGCCGACATCACTGGACTCCAGGACAGGCAAGTGTCCATTTATTAAAAGCCAGCAGCTGCAGTATGTGTAGCTGCTGGCTTTTAAGATTTTTTTCCCGGACCTCCTCTTTAACCACTTCAATACATGGCCATAGACAATTGACGGCCTGAGATGGGATCTACCATCCTAAGTGGCCGTCAATTGACGGCCTGGGCATTGCGGGTGAATATCTGGATGATGCCTGCAGCCAGAGGCATCATCCAGATATCCTCTTCTTCAGCCGGCGATTCTGCACGACCTAAGAACGATCATAGCGGCGGTTCCGCCGCTTGATCGTTCTTACAGGCCACGGGAGGGGACATCCCCCCCTCCCGCCGCCATCCGGTGCTTCTCCGGGCTCTCCCGTGGGGCCCGGAGAACGAATCGTCGGCGTCGGCAGGAAGCATAGAGATGACTGGTGACCAGATGGTCACCAGTCATCTCTATGACCGTCGGAGGACCCGGGCGCGATGATGACGTCACGCCCGGGTCCCCATAAGTAAACAAAGCCGCAGTTGCGGCTGTAAGCCACCATTCATGAGATCGTGAATTTTTTTCACACCGATCACATGGTTTCCAGCCTGGAGGAGAGATGTGAGGTCTTATTGACCACGCATCTCTCCTTAAAGAGGACCTGTCACACACATTTCCTATTACAAGGGATGTTTACATTCCTTGTAATAGGAATAAAAGTGTAAAAAAAAAAAAGTTGAAAAAAAGTGTAAAAAATAATAAAAAATAAGTCAAAAAAATAAATAAAAGATAAAAAAAAATTAAAACGCCCCTGTCCCCAATAGCTCGCGTGCAGAAGCGAACGCACACGTAAGTCCCGCCGACATATGTACACGCCGTTTAAACCACATAAGTGAGGTATCGCCGCGTGCGTTAGAGTGCCAGCAACTAATCTAGCACTAGATCTCCTCTGTAAATCTAAACTGGTAACCTGTAAAAAATAAATAAAGCGTTGCCTATGGAGATTTTTAAGTACCGAAGTTTGGCGCCATTCCATGAGTGTGCGCATAATTAAAGCGTGACATTTTGAGTATCTATTTACTCGGTGTAGCCTAATCTTTCACATAATACAAAAAAATTGGGCTAACCTGTTTTGTTATTTTTTTAATTCATGAAACAATTTTTTTTACAAAAAAAAGGCGTTTGAAAAATGATTGCGTAAATACCGTGCGAGATAAAACGTTGCAATGACCGCCATTTTATTCCCTAGGGTGTCTGCTAAAAAAACACATATAATGTTTGGGGGTACTGTGTAATTTTCTAGAAAAAGAATGATGATTATTACATGTAGGAGAGAAGTGTCAGAATAGGCCCGGTATGGAGGTGGTGTAAAAGCCCGGTATTGAAGTGGTTAAGAAACTTACTGTTTAGCTCTTAGCAGACTGTGGAATGTATATTGTGGTTTTTAGTGTTCAATAGGTGCTTAATGTGCACATTTTAGTATACTGAAGCTGCTATAATAACCAATTCCAGCAATTAATTACAAAAAAGAACTTACCTAAATTTAAAAAGACCAGCTGAGTTTGTATTGCAGGACATATCTTTACAAGGAATGGAATGGCTATATAGAAGCCAACTAGTGCAATAAGAAACATTCGTAACCGGGACCACAAGCCATAGCGCCTTAAAAGAAAGAGAAAAAACAAACAAAACACAGCATGATTAAAATGAACTACTAATTGTTCACAATCAGATGCAAAAGTTATTTCTACTTTTTTTTCACAACTGGGTGGAATTTATGGTTTTTTTTTTTTTTTTTATAAATCTACCTTTACGCGTAGAATTGGGACTTGCACTTTGTCACAGTAAACATTCAGCCAGCATGCCGACTGCATTGTCTCCAGCACATTCAATTCACTTGGAGGCAAAACCCACTAAATCAGTATGTGAAAAATTATCAGGAAAATATAAACACTGCAAGCAATTTAATACAATGAACCAAATAAAAAAAATCCTCAAACTCAACAATAATATCATAAAAGGACTACTGCGTGAAAATAAAGGATAGTTTTAATTTCAAAAGCAAGCAACAATGAATTTACCAAACTGTTACAGAAATTAGCATAAAATCCATTCTAACAACATTTTCTGTGTACCCAATTACATCCTACTGTATAGGATTTACTGCATATAAACTGGAAAAACGAGAAACTAGTGCCAACATGGAGCTGTAGCCCAAAGCAACTAGATTCCCTGCTACATTTAAAATATTAAACCTGACTTGATGCTGTGAGCAAGTATCATGTTTTTGCTCCAGTGTATCAACCTTCTTTATTGGCTGTCAAGTTCTTTAGTGGGATTACTAGATAGGAAGTCAAATTTTTGTATCAAAATACTCTCTTCCTTGATCAAAGGCAAAGCTCAGACATGTTTACTGGTAATACAGGGATTTTTTCTTTATATATAAACATGTCAATTCATACAAAGTTACAAACCCAATATTTCTGGTGATTTTATAAAAGACAGACTGCTGCCATGCTTCCTTGTGCCATAAGAAAGATAGTTTTTTTATGCGTTTTTAGGCATCTAGTCTATAAATTCCTACCTATGTGAAGGTGACACAATATGCTGACAGTGCTCCACAATGAATGTGGATGTGACACCAGCCATTACAAATACATGATTGTGTGATATCACTTGTCACCTCAGAAGTAGGCCATACCACCCACATGACACGAGTAAAGAATATTAGCCTAGGCAGAAATGCCATCATAGTTATAAATCACATTAATCTAGAATACCTCTACCACAAGACTATAAGATCCATGGCAACACTGACTGATCTGAACAGTTTCCTCGTTTGTATAGAGAAACTATACAAACAAGAGTAAGGATAATATTTGTACAGAGGAAGTGGGTATACAAGTGAACTAGATTTTGTAAACCTAAAGTGGTTGTAAACCCTTTCATATACCCAGTGAAGTGATTGGCCTCAGGGGATACACAGAGATGAAACAAATCATCCTACTATCTGCAGTCTTCTCTTCTCTATCTGTTCAAAGTGCTGAATCAAGCTTGTCTGAGAGTTCAGAAAAAAGGGGGTGGAGAGCTGAAGTTACACACTCTGCAAAGCTCAGTAAGGAGAGCTCTGAGAGCTGATTGAAGGGAAGGGACACGCCCACTCCACACAGGAACAGAGCTGAGGCCGTCAATCAGCTGGAGATGCCTCCCCTGTCACCTTTTTCTTCTTGGTGTCAGGAAAAATTATCAGAAATTATTCATGCTGATAGCAGAGGAATGAAGCAACAGACAAATATGACATTTGGTGCTCTAGGTTAAGACAAGTACACACTAGAGAGATATGCTTTATTCATATTTCATGCCTGAGATTTACAACTACTTTAATTTGTTCACAAGATGTACTTGCACATTCCAAAATGTTATTTCTGATTTGGCTTAACTATTTTCCGATCAGCCACTGCAGATATATATGCGCAAATCGCCATACCGGTACGGCAGTTCCTTGATAACTATAGCAGGCGGGCCACATCGCTGGAGCCGATGCATGTGGCTAGCGGCCGCGATATCCGCTGCCCACCAGCGATCGCTCCACAGAGAGGCAGAACAGGGATCTGCCAGTGTAAACAAAGCATATCACCATTCTGACAGGGGATTAGAGATTGTCTGTTTCTAGTGATCAAGAACAGTGATCTCTCTCTACTCTTAGTCAGTACACTCCCCCCACAGTTAGAAACACCTCCCTAGGATACACTTAAAGCCGTGTTCCGTCCACCACTGCAAAAATGAAAAGCCAGCAGCTACACATACTGCAGCCGCTGGCTTTTAATAATAGGACAATAACCTGTCCTGGAGTCCAGCGATGTCGACACTGCAGCTGTTTCCATCAGCTATCGGGTGCATGCTGCCGCCATTGCGGGTAAGGGGAACCCGGCAGCATAGCCTTATAGCTTCACGCCGGTAACCCAACTGCTCATGAGTGAGGCTCTGCTCCGTTCTCCTACTGGCCCGGTGGCAGGGAGCCGAGTGGTGATGCTCGGACTCCCGAAGACAAGTATCCGCTCCCCCCTACCCCCCGAAAGGTGCCAAATGTGGCACCTGGGGGGAGAGGAGACAAATCAGTGGAAGTTCCACTTTGGGTGGAACTCCGATTTAACCCCTTGATCGCCCCTAGTGTTAACCCCTTTCTTGCCTAGTGTTATTTATACAGTAATCAGTGGCTATTTTTAGCTCTGATCAGTGTAATATTGTCACTGGTCCCAAAAAGAAGTGTCAAAAGTGTCTCATAGGTCTGTCGCAATACCACTAAAAATAAAACGCTGATTACCACTATTACTAGTAAACGGAAAAAATAAAAATGATCACCTATTTTGTAGATGCTCCAACTTTTGCGCAAAGCAATCAATATACGCTTATTGGGATTTTTTTTATTAAAAATATGTAGCAGAATACATATAGGCCTAAATTAATAAATACATTTGTTTTTTTATATTTTGTTAGTGTTATAGCAAAAAGGTAAAAAAAATATTGGGCCAGATTCTCATATATTTTCGGCGGCGTAGCGTAAGCGATTTACACTACGCCGCTGCTGCGTACTAGAGCAAGTGCTTTATTCTCAAAGCACTTGCTCCGTAGTTTTCGCCGGCGTCTCGTAAATCGCCAAGCGTAAACCCGCGCAATTCAAATGGGGCGGCTTGTATTTAAATTAAGCGCGCCCCCGCGCCGAACGAACTCGCATGCGCCGGCCGGGGAAAAAGCCCAGTGCGCATGCTCCAGCTCACGTCGTTGAAACCGACGTCAAAACGACGTGAGCGTCATTTACGCAAGTCCCTATTCGTGAACGAGTTAGTAAAACGACGTAAGCGACGGAAAAAGCCGACGCTGACCCGACGCCATACTTAACATGGCGTCCGACGGTACCCGACGGCATCCGACGGAACTTCGTAAGGTTACACCACATAGAAGCTGGGGTAACCTTACGAGTCCGTAAACGACGTACGCGACGACGGGGCGGCGTAAAAGCGTTCGGGAATCGCCGTACTAGCCTCATTTGCATATGCAAATGAAAAAACAACGTGAAGGCCACCTAGTGGCCGGAGTTGTCATTACACCTACGATCCGAAAGTGTAATGCTTTTACACTTGTCGGATGTAGAAGCGTATCTATGCAAAAGTGATGCTAAGCATCACTCGCATAGATACGAGGACAAAAAAAAGGCGATACGACGGGGTATCTGAGATACTCCGTCGTAACGCCTCTGAGAATCTGGCCCATTGGGTTTTTCTCAAAATTGTTGGCCTTTTTTTGTTTATAGCACAAAAAGAAAGCTCTATTTGTGGGGAAAAAAAATACATACATTTTATTTGGGTACATGCTCGAATGCATTTTGCGCTGCGTTTAGCACCGTTTGTAGTGAATTTTTCTATACATTTTTGGGCTTGGCTTTTTTAGCTTAAAAGGCACGCGGTGCAGGTGTAATCGTTTTTTTAGGTGTTTTTGAAATACGCTTGTAGCGCGTTCCCTGCATTTGTGGTGCGGAAAAATGCAGGATGATTTCCTTTTTTTTTTTTTTTTTTAACTGCGCTGAACTGCACTGCAATGGTGTGAACTATGCCCATAGTGTTACCTTGATTTTAGGCTATCTATGCTGTTGGAGTGCAGTTCAAAATGCATCAAACTGCATTTCACTGCGTTTGGTGTGAAAAGGCCCTTAAAGTTATCCTTTCACAGCATATTTTAAGCTTCTGTAAAAGGAAGAAAAAGCCTTTGTCAAAAATTATAATGTAAGTGTCAGTGTGTGTGCGACCGCTAGCGAGAGCACCAGTTTCACGTCAAAATGAAATGCAAAATTTTTTAAGCTCCTGGTTGTGTTTGACCTAATAATGCAAGTAAATGAGAAGGCTGAATAACAACATGTCAGAAAATGCCCATCTGTTTTTTTTTTTTTTTTTTTTTCCAGTTCTTTGTATTATTTTCAGTACTTTGCTTTGGCTTTTAAATCAATGCAAATGCTGTTACAGTATGGCTATGGCAATGAAAGCATTAATCATGGAAATCACTGGATCAGTAGCCATTCAGTAGCTATGTACAGATCCAAGTCTCCGGCTCCCTCCACAATCATTCCTTTTTAAGCCTAATGACACCATCACTGGCTCTCTGTGCTCCTCTAACCAAAACAGTCAGAATATAGTGGTTGGGAGAGGTAGGCTTCCTGAAAACATCTTAGCTTCCTGCTTCAGTACTCCTCTCAAGTGCCCTTAAGTCCTGATGCTGGCTGGTTTCTGATAGGTATAGTTTAAAGGCCAACTGAATAATTATCCCTTGCAATTGGGCTGTATCCGCACTGCAGGGGTTTATTGCTCATTTTGTCTAGGGAAGAAGAGAAAAACTGTTTTGCTTACCCGATCCTCTGTCCCCCAGAGGACAGCACTCCCCCACAATCTGGCGGTGAACCGTCGCTCGGCGTTCTCATGTCCAGAGCAGGGCAATGGACCCTGCTCTGGTCTTGATGACGTCAGGACTCTAGACTTATGGAGCGTGGGGGTGCAAACACTGTGGGGACTGGACTAGCTGCGGGAAGAAGAGGAGGATCAGATAATTAATTCATTTTCTTTCCCCTAGGCAAAAATGAGCAGTTAATCCTTATGGTGTCCCCCGACAAGGTACATTTTTTTTTTGCCCGTGGGGGGGGGATTTGGTTTGGGCTTAAAGGAGTTGTGAAGGAAAAAATGTTTTTTTGCTGAAATGACTGTTTACAAGGTATAGAGACATAATAGTTAACTGATTCCTTTTAAAAATGATTAAAAATAGATAAACATCAATCATATAATGTGCCTGCAGTTTCAGTTTCATTTTTTCATCTAGTTTCATGCTTGTGTAAAGGACAGAGACACAGAGCCATTACAGGGCAGGGTTTGTTATTAAAATGAAACTGATTGGTTCTGAGGTTTTTTTTAAGACACACAGTAATCACACCATCTTGATTAGAGACCACAGAGAGAAGCTCCCAGTACTTTTTTCATTAGGGAACAGGCAACCAGGAAATGTGCAGAACAGAGAAGGATTTTAAAACCAGGACTGCATTAGGGTAGAAGGAACTTTAAGTAGGCAGAACCAGGTTAGGACTACGATTTTGTCCGTCAGCATACGATTTCAGTTTTGAAAACGTAACGGGAAAACTCATACATAGACAATGCATTGCAAATCATGCAAAATCCGGGTGTGTACAATTTGCTGGCAAAATGACCGTGGCACGGTTTTGAAAACCGTATGGCAAACGCATGCATTAAAGTATGGAAAACGCACATAAACGTATAAACCGAAGCTATATTAAATGACACCAATTCCAAAAAAAAAAAACCTGATTCACTTTTTACCGTTACGACGCCGTTTACGTTTCAATCAGTTTCAGGCATACATATAAATCGAACCAGGTTATGCACATTGTTATGATTGGCTGTTTTCTGTGAAGCGGAGCAGAAAGTCTGGATGGAAAAGAGGCAAGAGACGAAAGACAATGATGGACAGATTAGTGGCAAGAAGCCCAGGGACAATCTTCCAAGGTGTATCTAAAATGTTGGCAATACTGAGAACAGGGTCAGCTGGAATCTGAATTTATTTTCACATTCTTTCTGCACAGCCTGATGAATTCTTGGCCAACTTCTGAGGCTACATTTTGGGTTGTGAGTGTTTACTTCTAGACTACAAGTTCACTTTAATGACTCCCAAGCATATTGGAGCATTCGCTCAATGTGTGATTCTTTTTTTATTGTCGGCACATGCAAAAGTTCTGTAAAAGGATAATACTCTCTTCTAAAAGGGGAGAGTAAAAACATGTACAGTGATACCTCAGTTCACGAACGCTTCTGTTCACGAACAACTCGGTTCACGAACAGAAAAGTTCATAAAAATATGCTCCAATTCACGAACTCCGCCTCGGTTCACGAACAGGAGCCGCGGCCATTTTAATGCTATTTCCAGGCTGTCACATGGTCGTGACTTCCTGTAGGAAGACCGTGGAGAGAAGAAGAGACACAGAAAGAAGTACTGTGAGTACTCTGCAAACATTTTAAGTGATTTTTTGATTTTTGGTGTGCTTTTTAGCACATACAGTACTGTACTGTACTACAGTACTGGACTTACTGTATTGTACAGTTCACTGGACACCCAATATGGCTCCCAAGAAGCATAGTGGAAAGAAGAAAGTGCGGAGCAGCAATGAAGGTGACAAGAACAGCAATGCAGGTGACAATGTGCAAAGTGGAAATGCAAGTGACAATGTGCAAAGTGGAAATGCAGGTGACAAGAATGTGCAGCGCAAGCATGGTGGCAAAAAGAAAGTGCAGAGCAGTAGTAAAGGTGACAGCAATGTGGTGAAGAAAATAACCATTGAGCTGAAGAAGGAAATTATAGAAAAGCATGACCGTGGTATTCGTGTGACTGATCTGGCCTCGGAGTACAAGATGGCAAAGTCAACAATCTCGACTATTCTGAAAAACAAAGCCGTCATCAAAGGAGCTGATGTTGCAAAAGGAGTAACAATGTTAACCAAGCAGAGGACGCAAGTGCTGGAAGAGGTGGAAAAACTTTTGTTGGTGTGGTTGAATGAGAAACAGCTGGCAGGTGATAGCGTTAGTGAAGCTATGATCTGTGAGAATGCAGTAAATCACTGTGCAATTTCCTGGCTTAGAAGCCCCTCTACAAGTGCAGCAAGTGACGAATTTAAAGCCAGTAGGGGGTGGTTTGAAAAATTCCACAGGAGAAGTGGCATCCACAGTGTGATTAGACATGGTGAGGCTTCCAGTTCTGACAAGGCCGCAGCAGAAGCCTACAAGTTAGACTTTGCGGAATTCATGAAGACAGAAGGATACGTCCCTCAACAAGTGTTCAACTGTGATGAAACAGGGCTCTTCTGGAAAAAAATGCCAAAGAGAACCTATATCACACAGGAGGAAAAGGCAACTACACCAGGGCACAAGCCCATGAAGGACAGATTGTCCCTTTTGCTGTGTGCCAACGCAAGCGCCAATCTGAAAATGAAACCACTACTGGTGTACCATTCTCAGACCTCCTCGTGCATTTAGGGAACAAAATGTGAACAAGGCCAGACTGCCCGTCATGTGGAGAGCCAATGCCGAAGCTTGGGTCACAAGGCAATTGTTTATGGAATGGCTGCACGAGGTGTTTGCACCCACCGTCAGAAAATATCTTTCTGATAACCAGCTGCCTGAAAGGTGCCTTCTTCTGATGGACAATGCCCCGGCACACCCTCCAGCCTTGGTGGATGATATGGATGCTGAGTATGACTTCATCAAGGTAAAGTTTCCCCCCCCCCCCCAACACAACACCACTTCTGCAGCCTATGGACCAGCAAGTCATCTGCAACTTCAAGAAGCTGTACACAAAGGCACTCTTCACTAGGTGTTTTAATGTCACTGAGGAGACGTCCTTGACTTTGAAAGACTTCTGGAAAAAACATTTCAATGTTGTCCACTGCATTAACCTCATTGACAAAGCCTGGGAAGAGGTCACTCCCCGAACCCTAAATTCAGCCTGGAGGAAACTGTGGCCAGAATGTGTCGCTGAACGTGAACATGACTTTGAAGGGTCTGATGCAGAGGTAGTGGAGGAAATTGTGTCCATGGGCAAGAGTATGGGTCTGGACGTTGATGGTCCTGATGTGGAAGAGCTTGTTGAGGAACATAGGGAGGAGCTGACCACGGAAGAACTTTCTGAACTCCACAGTGAGCAGCAGAAGGCACTTCTTGAGGATCATTCCACTAAAGAAGAGGAAGAAAGGGAGGAAGTTAGCAGTGATGCCATAAAACCCATTATGCAAAAATGGAATGATTGCCATGATTTTTTTGAAAAGCACCACCCCAACATAACTGTCATGAACAGAGTGTTAAATCTCATGAATGATAATGTGGTCTCTCATTTCCGGAGGGTTATGCAACGCAGGAAGAGACAAGTGACATTGGACAGATTTTTCAGAAAAACTGAGCCTGCAGCTAGGAGACAAAGAAGAGAGGAAACCCCAGAAGGAGATCCCCCTGATGTCCTTATGGAGGGGGACTCTCCCTCCAAACAATAACTGCCTCCCACCTGCCTTCCTCCATGCCAGTAGTCATCTCAAGCAAGGTTAGTGTCCTCTCTTTATACATTACTATACTGTACTAATGTGTATTGTAATTTGTTTCATATTTTTGTGCTTCAAAAACCCATAAAAAAAGGTCAGCACGGTTTAACCGGATTTACATTGAACCCTATGGGAAAATGTGCCTCGGTTCGCGACCAATTCGGTTCGCGACCAGAGTCAGTTCACAAATTAAGTTTGTGAACCGAGGTATCACTGTAAATGGTTTCTGAGATGGTTGCTGCTAAATCTTTAACTGATGCTTCAGATTTTCATCGCCCCCAATACCATTATCACAAATTCCATAAACCTTACACCTTAACCCAGAGGTGTCAAACACAAGGTCAGCGGGCCGAATCCGGCCCTCCAGGCCATTTCATGTGGCCCTCGCACCTCTTGCAGTTCCAGCTTCTTACTTTCTGCTTTCAAGCAATGCATCCAGCTTCTTCCCAGCAGAAGCTTAAAGCAGGGGTTCACCCTAAGAAAAAAAAATTCTAACATTACATTGAGCTCACCCTCGACGTTGACAGTATGCCGATTTTTTTTCCCAAAGTATTTTATTGGGTGTTCAAAAGTTACAAACATAGATTGAACATAGCATTCCATAGAACAAACAGAAGTAGTGAACATGCAGCACTGTGGGAGTGAAAGAAAGTATGGGAGGATGGAGGGAGGCTCCTCTCCCGAAAAATAAGTACACCTGCATAAACAGAAAATAAAACAGAAAATAAAACACAATACTGTTGAACTAGTCTGGGGAGGCTAGAGGGCGGGGGGGGGGGGATATGGGGAAGTGGTATTGGGGTTATCTCCAATAAAGTAGGGGGCATACGGACCAGTGGGGCTCTACCCAGCATCCGCCCACCCCTATAGGGAACATACTGCGGGGCTGATTTTTATTTATTTTTTGCTGTACATACCTCGTATAGCCATTTTCTTCCCCGGCTTCCGGGTAGTGCCTCCCACGGGAGTGGGTGTTCCTATGCAGGAGTAAGTGATTGACGTGATGACAAAAACGACCCCCCGTCACATAAGGAGCGTCACGAATTGCCGAAAGAAGCCAAACGTTGGTGCGCAGGCACCGTATAGCGCTGACTCAACGTCTGGCTTCTTTCGGCAACTCGTGACGCTCCTTATATGACGGGGGGGTAGTTTTTGTCATCACGTCAATCACTAACTGCTGCATAGGAACGCCCACTCCCGCGGGAGGCACTACCTGGAAGCCGGGGAAGAAAATAGCTATAGGAGGTATGTACAGCAAAAAAAAAATAATGTCGAGAGTGAGCTCAATGTAATGTTAGAAAATTGTTTTTAGGATGAACCCCCGCTTTAAGGAAAGGGGGGTGCACTGTGATGTAAGGGAGAGTGGGGGACTTAACTTCTGATGGTGGGGTGGCTCTTGACATCTAATGTAAAAGGGGAGGGGATGCGCTGGACATCTAATCTTACAGATACAACTGACCCTTTTGAGAGCAATCATAATGCCGATGCCGCCCACAATGAAATGGAGTTCGACACCCCTGCCTTAACCCATGTGACAAATAAATCATTGTTGTATAAAACAAACTTGTTTTTTTCTTTACTAGAAAAAGCTCAGATTTCATTCTGATTATTTGCTTATGGCAGTAACATTAAAAAAAACAGATTAAATGTTTGTCACATTCAATGTTAACTTAAAATGTGTCTAAACTTTATCATTAAGACAACCCTTGTTGATAAGCAATGTAGTTCATGGATAAAGCTGCATAAGCTCATCCGCTTTGTTTCTAATATAAAGCAAGTTGTAGAATTTAATCTGTTGGAAAATAGGCCAACTCATTTAACCAACCCTGTGTCCACCAATCATGAGAGTTTGACCAGACCCGCTGGTTTTTTTTATGGGTTAATGAATACTGCATTAGGGCAATTCATTTGCTCCAGGACCACAATGGAGACCCAACTAATTAGATTTTTCTTCAATCCTTCCACACAGATGTAAACAGAACAAGTATTCTCACTGAAGATTTTCTCAATTACTGTTTCAGTGACAATTCAAAAATGGTACAATTTCGGTCACTTTCAGCCCCACTGACAACAGTGCTCAAGACAAACCGAGAGGTTAATCTATCTAGCGTGGCCAAAGACAACACTGGACAGATGTTCTTTTATCCATTTCCTACTAATGAAAATAAAATTGGGCTGTACATACTAAAATTATCTATCCAATTCAATCTGCAATGACTTATGAGTTCCTGAGGACTGCCAAATTATTATTATTATTATAATACAGGATTTATAGAGCGCCAACAGTTTGCGCAGCGTTTTACAACATGACCAAATAATTCAACTATGCGGGTGATCTGTACAACAAAGTGGGATTTACTAAAGCGGAGAGTGCTAAATTAGGCTCACTTCTACATATAAACCAATCAGCTTCTAACCTCAGCTAGTTAAATTAAGCTTTGGAAATAAAACCTGGAAGCAGATTAGTTTCTAGCAGAAGTGAGCCTAATTTTGCACTCTCCAGCGTCTGATTTTCAGATGGTCAGTACAGAAATCTGTTACATAAAAGTCGAAAGTACAAACATGCATGCTCGGAATCAAGGGACGACTGGTCTTCGGTCTTCTAGGCTACAGTTCGGAAACTAGAATTAACATTTGTGATGTGGCAATTGATAACATTATACAATTCTCATCTTCTTTAATGGGATAATAATTAAGCTGTTTTGCATGTAGTTATGACAAACGTATTTTAACCACTTTACTACTAAGTGGTTAAAATACGTTTGGCATAACTACATGCAAAGCAGCTTTAAAGCACGATAATGCTTTAATTCTGGGAGGACGTCATATGACGCCCTCGCCTTGCCGAGCCACTAGGGGGCGTGCGCGGGGGGCACCCGCTGCGTTAATGGAAACCCGATGCGCGTGCCCGGCGGCCGCGATGTCCGCCGGGCACATGCGATTGCCCAGTAACTGAGCAGGACCGTGGATCCTGTCAGGGAGATCGGTCACCTCCCCCAGTCAGTCCCCTCCCCCTACAGTTAGAATCACTCACTAGGGTACACAATTAACCTCTTGATCGCCCCCTTGTGGTTAACACCTTCCCTGCCAGTCACATTTACACAGTAATCAGTGCATATTTATAGCACTGTTCATTGTATAAATGTGAATGGTCCCAAAATGGTGTCAAAAGTGTCCGGGGTGTCCACCGCTAAAGCTGCACGATTCTGGCCAAAATGAGAATCACAATCTTTTTGCTTAGAATGAAGATCACGATTCTCTCACGATTCTCGCGGCGTAAAATCTTTTACATTTATAGAAAAAAAAAAAAATGGGCTAACTTTACTGGCTATTTTTTTAATTCATTAAAGTAATTTTTTCCAAAAAAAATGCATTTAAAAAGACTGCTGTGCAAATACAGTGCAACATAAAATATTGCAACAACCGCCATTTTATTCTCTAGGGTTACTAAAAAGTTATATAATCTTTGGGGGTTCCAAGTAATTTTCTAGCAAAAAAAAAAGGGATTTTTAAATACAGCTTACCTGTAAAATCCTTTTCTTGGAGTACATCACGGGACACAGAGCGGCATATTCATTACTATGTGGGTTATATGGAGTACCTTCAGGTGTGGACACTGGCAATCTCAAACAGGAAGTCCCCTCCCTATATAACCCCCTCCCCTAGAGGGAGTCCCTCAGTTTTGTAGCAAGCAGTATGCCTCCCAAAATGGTCACCCAAAAAAGAGGGGTGGGAGCTCTGTGTCCCGTGATGTACTCCAAGAAAAGGATTTTACAGGTAAGCTGTATTTAAAAATCCCTTTTTCTTTCTCGTACATCACGGGACACAGAGCGGCATATTCATTACTATGTGGGATGTCCGAAAGCAATGCTTTAATGAGGGGAGGGAGACATCTTCCAAAGAAGGATTCAATTTAGAGGTAAACTCAAATAATAATAATAATTCCAACTTAGTCAAGAAAAAACTTTTTTTTTTTTTCTTCTTACAACCAAGGGTGCTTCTGATCCCGAGGATCTCAAACTGCAGCCTGTAGTACTGCCTGTCCAAAGGCAGAATCTGCATTCCTTCTCACGTCTAGTTGATAAAACTTTGTAAACGTGTGGACTGATGACCACGTCGCTGCCTTGCATATCTGAGCCATAGAGATCTGATGGTGTGCTGCCCAGGAGGCGCCCATGGCCCTGGTAGAATGGGCCTTTACCGACAAAGGAGGAGGCAACCTCTTCAAACCGTAGGCTTGAATGATTAATTGTCTAATCCATCTCGAGATGGTGGATTTTGCAGCTGCCTGCCCCTTCTTGGGGCCATCTGGTAGAACGAACAACACATCTGTTTTCCGGATCTTTTCTGTAGCTTTAAGATAGGCCTTCATGGCCCGGACAATATGCAAGGTATGCAGCAACCCCTCCTTTCTAGATGTGGGTTTTGGAAAGAAGGATGGAAGTACCAAATCCTGGTTCAAGTGAAATTTGGATATAACCTTTGGTAGAAAGGAAGGATGGGGCCGGAGAACTGCCCTGTCCTTATGCAGAACGAGATATGGTTCCTTACACGATAATGCTGCTAATTCTGACACTCTCCTGGCCGAAACTATGGCGACCAAGAAAATCAACTTTCTTGTCAGTAAGACTAAAGGAATCTCAGCCAACGGCTCAAAGGGTTGTTTCTGTAAAGTGGACAGGACAAGATTTAAGTCCCATGGACAAATTGGTGACTTGACAGGAGGATTAATACGCAAGACCCCTTGTAAGAAGGTCTTTACCAGCGAGTGGGTGGCCAGCGGCCTCTGAAACCACACTGACAGAGCTGAGATCTGTCCCTTGATTGTGCTTAGTGCCAGGCCTTTATCCACTCCTAGCTGGAGAAAACTTAACACCCTATCAATAGTATATTTGCGGGAATTCCATCTTTTGGATTCACACCAGCCTACGTAGTTCCTCCACACCCTGTAATAAATCACCCTGGAGACCGGCTTTCTAGCCCTAATCAGGGTAGGAATTACCTGCCTAGACAGACCTCTACCCCTGAGAATCAGGGATTCAGCCTCCAGGCCGTCAAATTTAGACGCCGTAATGTAGGGTGGAGGATCGGGCCTTGTGAGAGTAGGTCTGGTCGTAGAGGAAGAGTCCAAGGGTCTCCCACTGCCATCTTCAGGACTAGTGAGTACCATGTCCTCCGGGGCCAAGCTGGAGCTACTAGAATGACTGGCTTGTGCTCCACTCTGATCTTGCGCAACAGGCGAGGGAGTAACTGTAGTGGAGGGAATGCATATAGAAGTTTGAATTGATGCCAAGGGCAAACCAACGCATCGGTTCCGCAGGCCATAGGATCCCTCGCTCGAGACACGAACCTGTCTAGTTTCTTGTTGAACCTGGATGCCATTATATCTACGTCTGGCATTCCCCACCTCTGGCAGATTGTCTGAAAGACCTGGGGATGCAGAGACCACTCCCCTGGCAACAGACTCTGGCGACTTAAGAAGTCTGCCTGCAGGTTGTCCACTCCGGGAATGAATATCGCTGAAATGCAGGGTACATGAACCTCTGCCCACTGAAAAATCAAGCTCACCTCCCTCTGAGCGGCCTGACTCCTGGTTCCCCCTTGGTGGTTTATGTATGCCACCGCCGTGGCATTGTCGGACTGGATTCTCACCGGGAACCCCTTTAATCTGGAGGTCCATGCCAGAAGGGCTAGGCGAGCAGCTCTGATCTCCAAGATATTGATGGGGAGCTGCCTCTCTGCTTTCACCCAAGTTCCCTGGCGAGAGAACCCCTCGAAGACCGCCTCCCAGCCTGCCAGGCTGGCGTCTGTGGTAACTACCTTCCAGACAACAGGGCTGAAGGATTTTCCCTTTAGAAGATTCTGGGGGTTCAACCACCAGGCCAGGCTTTGTCGGACCCTTGATGATAGCGTCAAAGGGGACTCTAAGGCATGTGCCCTCTTGCCCCAGGCTGCTAGAATGGCTGCCTGTAGGACGCGAGTGTGGATCTGAGCGTATGGTACTGCCTCGAACGTGGCCACTAGCTTGCCTAGTACTCGCATACACAGGCGAATAGTTGGTTTTTTCTTGTTTAGAACCAACTGAACCAACCCCTTGATAGCCTCGATCTTTACCAGGGGCAGGAACACCCTTTGCTGTTCTGTGTCTAACCTCATGCCGAGGTATTCCAACTGCTTTGTAGGCTGGAACGCTGATTTTCCCCGGTTTAGGACCCAGCCGAATTCTTCGAGGTACCGAACCGTGAGGTTTACTGCCTTTTGCAGACCCGGCCGTGAGTGATCTATGATTAAAAGGTCGTCCAAGTATGCTAGGACTGTGACCCCCTGGATCCTTAAATTGGCCAGAACTGGGGCTAGGATCTTCGTGAATACCCGGGGGGCCGTGGCCAGCCCGAAGGGGAGCGCCCTGAATTGGAAGTGTCGCTGCCCCACCGCGAAGCGTAAAAATCTTTGATGCGACTGAAAGATTGGTACATGAAGGTAAGCATCCTTTATGTCTATGGAAGCCAGAAAATCGTCCCTCTGAAGCGTGGCGACTGCTGACCGGATGGATTCCATCCGGAAAGAACGAACCCTTAGGTAACCGTTTAACCTCTTTAGGTCCAAGATTGGCCTGACATCGCCGTTGGGCTTTGGTATGACAAAGAGATTGGAATAGAAACCTAGCCCTTACTCTTGAATGAATGAATGAATGAATGAAAACTTATATAGCGCGGCACATGCGAACTGAATCGCCTCTGGGCGCTTGTTGTTCCTGTCTCCTTTGTTATCAAAAGAGAAAAGTCTTGACCTTTTTCCTAAATGCTAGGTGGTTCTCCTCCAACCGAATGCTGGTTGGTAAAGCGTTCCATAGTCTTGGACCCTGGATCGCAAATCTTCTTTCTCCTTTGGACTTGAAGTTGGCTTTCGGAACCTGGAGCAGGTTCTGATTCGTGGATCGCAAAACGCGATTTGGATTATGCGCTTTTATTAATTCGCATAAGTAAAGGGGGGCATTCTCATGGACACATCTATGTGTAAGACAGAGAGCTTTAAAAGCAATTCTGTCTTTAACTGGCAGCCAATGCAGGGCTCTCAGTGAAGGTGAGATGGATTCCCAGGGTTTTTTCCCAGTCACAAGTCTGGCGGCCGTATTTTGAACGACTTGCAGACGAGCGATTTGGTACTTGGGGAGGCCGAGGTAGAGGGCATTTGCATAATCCAGCCTGGAGTTTACAATAGCTCCCACCACGACCGCTAGATCTTCTTTAGGGATGAACGGAGTGAGTCTGCGTAGTAGGCGCAGTAGATGGTGAGATCCGCTGACCACTGATCCTATTTGTGCGTCCATTGTCATAAAGGAGTCAAAAATGACCCCTAGGCTTTTGACTTTGGCGCTTGGAGTGATGAGCTTACCCAAAATAGGCGGGGGAGTCCATGGTGTTGAAAGTTGATTCCTACGCTTGGCGTGAAACAGAAGAAGTTCTGTTTTCGCTCCATTGAGTTTAAGATAACTCTTAGTCATCCAGTCCTCTATCAAAGAGAGAGATGTCTCTAGATTGAGGTGGTGATCCTGTCTGTTGCAGATGCGGAAATACAGTTGCGTATCATCTGCATAAGAGTGATAAAGCAGTTTTTGGCTGCTAATGATCTCAAAGAGAGGACGCAGATAGATGTTAAATAGCACTGGTGACAGAGGCGATCCTTGAGGGACTCCGCATGTTACTGTGCGTTTTTCAGACGTAAAAAATCCTAACTTCACTGTTTGTGATCGGTTTTCCAAAAAAGAGGAGAACCAAGATAAATCACCTTCTGCGACCCTGGCTACTTCAGTAAGCCGCTTCAGTAACAGCTTGTGGTCTACAGTGTCGAAAGCTGCACTTAGGTCCAACAGAACCAGGAGACAAGATTCTCCTTCGTCTGCGGCCTTGAGAACATCATCCCATACTTTCAGCAATGCTGTTTCTGTCCCATGTCCGGGACGGAAGCCTGATTGCAATGGGTCAAGTAGCTTGTAGGTATCTAGATGCTGTTGCAGCTGTTGTACCACTACTTTTTCCATTATCTTAGAGAATACGTTGAGGCTTGTTATGGGACGGCGGTGGAGTGGGTCCTTGGGGTCCAGGGAGGGTTTCTTCATGATGGGTTGGATTATACCCTCTTTCAGCTGCGCGGGCACTATGCCCTCCAAGAAGGACTGGTTGATAAGCTGCGCGATGGGAGGAGCCAGGATGTCGGCGCATTCCTTCAGCAGTTTTGTGGGGATGATGTCATTTGGCGCTGCGCCATTGCGCAGAGTACAAATGACCTTCTTAGTGGACTCGATGGAGATGGGTTCTAGGGTGAACTTACCTGATCTCGGAGAAGTACTAAGGGTGCTGTGTGATGGGCTACAGGGGGGGCTGAGGGGAGAATAGTTTTGCTGAATGCTTTCACGGATTGCCTCGATTTTATTAACAAAGTAATCCGATAGTTCATTGCAAAATTCTTGTGTGTCCGAACTGGGTGCTTCAATGCATCCTGGTTTCATGGTCTGGGTGACCATCTTGAAGAGTTCGCGGGGGCGGTTTAGGGCACCGTTGATAGCCTCCGAAAAATAATTTTTCTTGGCTTGGAAAATTCCTTTGTGGTATTTTCTTGTGGTCGCCTTGTAGATGGATAGGTTTAGCTCTGAAGAGCATCTTTTCCATGCAGATTCTGCCCTTCTGCGTTCTTGCTTCAGTAGCGACAGCTGGTTGTTAAACCAGCTGCGGTTGTTTTTCCGAATGCGGGTTATTCGTCTCGGCGCTACCAAGTCGGCTGACTGTAGCATGGCCGAGTTTATGGCTTCCAATGTTCCAATGGCCGTTTGCTGCGGCTGAGTTGTTTCTATTTTTTTCCTTAGAGTCACTTTGAAGAGTTCCGAGTGGAGCTTCTTCTGACATCTAGTCCAGTGTGTTGTCACCGGATTTGATGTTTTTGTTGCGGGGGGGATGGTGGAAATACTGAATATAATTGCATGGTGGTCTGTCCATGGCAATTTTTCAATTTCCCCAATTTTTATTTCCAGAGCTTGTCTGAAAATAAGATCAAGTGTGTGACCTGAAGCATGTGTGGGCCCACATACTAGTTGCTGTAATCCTAATCCTTCCAGGTGGTCAACACAGGCATCGGCAATGGGGTCTTGTGAGGAGTTTGCCCAGAGATTGAAATCCCCTAACAGCAAAAGTTGTTTACTGTTAAGGGTATAAGTGGAGAAGAAATCCGTCCATGGTGATAGCAGCTGCGATTTTGGGCCGGGCGGCCTATAGCAGAGCAGAATGTGGACAGTCTCCTTTGAACTTGCTTGCAGTTGCAGAGTAAAGGTTTCCATGAATGGCAGAGGGTTTTGGCGGACTGGTTTGGTGATCGTAAGATGGGTCTTGTGGATCACCGCCAGGCCGCCTCCTCTTTGTCCTATTCTGTTTTCCGTTATAATACGGTAATTTTCTGGCACCAGTTCTTCTAGAATGGTGTTACAGTCGGCTGTGAGCCAGCTTTCTGTAATAAAAAGACAATCTAGATCCTTTTGCTGAATGAAGTCGCGAATTTCTAGTCGGTGTTTTACCGCCGATCTAGTATTGATCAGAGCACATGATATGTGCTTAAGCTGGGGTAAATGACTGAAATGACTAACCGTCGATCTATGATTGATTCTCCATAGTCGCTCAGTTCTTAGGGCCTTTTTGGTGATGGCTGGCAGTATTGCGGCGTACTGCCTCAAACTCCAAATGGTATCGGCAGAATATTGCCTACATGCCATGATCGCCAATACACCAGGGGGAGGTGGATTTTAGGGCAGTGGGGAGAGGAGTCAACCTAGTCTCCTCTCTCCTAGCTTGGTCCAGAGGAAGGCAAAAAACCCTGGCGGCGCTCGGCCAATGTGCTCCGGCAGGGAAAAAATTCCTTCCTGACCCCTGTAAGAGGCGATCGGGTAACCCCTGGATCGAGCTTCTGTATGCTAGGATGGACAGGGGGGGGGGGGGAGACTGGGGCTAGGAAGGTGACCCTGTTGCTGGCCTGGTGGGATAGCTGACTATACCAGCAGTGGGATGAGGGCTGACAGGGTGTTTCTTTGGATAACACTAGGGGCTGAGAGGGTGTCCAATATGGCCGGGTAACAGTCACTTCTGGGGTAAGAGGGGATTTGCTGGGGCTGGGTGAGGATCATTGAGGCATGGGGAGCGGCGCGCCGTTAGGCCGCAAGTGAAGCCGCGGTCTTTCCTAGACCGCGGCCCCGCGATTCAAGGCGGCCTGGCGCGGTGCTCTCCCAAAGAGCCCCGAATCTATGAAAAAAAAAACTTTCCGTGTGGAGGATAGAGAGGGGGACCCTCGAGGGTGATGGAGGTGGAAGGTGGCAGATCAGGGGGACACCACGATGGCTGAATGGCGATCCGTATTGCTGCTGCGGCTTTATCCTGAAAAGGACGGCCGTCAGCAGCTTGGGTGAAAGGCTCTTACCTGTAGAGAGCCAGGGAGCCAGGGAGCGGTGCTGGAGGAGGGGAGAGATCCGGGACACAGGAATTCTGGAGGAATTCTGGAGGAGAAGACTGGACTAGCAGGGCTGGGAACAGAGCTGGAACAGAGCTGGAACGGAACTGACAGAGCTGGGAGGGACGCTGACCTGTCTACCTCCTAAGCCTGCCTGGAGCTATAGCACACACGCTCCTACTCTAGGAGACGTGCGCCGTGTGGAGCTCCTGTAGCTAGTCCTCTGCCTTACTGACTCAACTGAAACCTCTTGGGCTGGCACCTCTATTATTACGTCCTGGCAAAGCAGGTGATCCAAAGCTGCCAGCATCGAGGCCTTCCTTGCTGGATCCTTTGGTAGCCTTGACTCTTGAAAATGAGGCGGAGGAAAGTTTAGAAACTCCAGTCTGTAGCCTGCGGTTACAGACGCCCGGACCCATTTGTCGGGGATCTTGGCTTCCCAAACTTCTGAGA
Organism: Rana kukunoris; assembly: GCA_029574335.1. Taxonomy (NCBI): domain Eukaryota; kingdom Metazoa; phylum Chordata; class Amphibia; order Anura; family Ranidae; genus Rana; species Rana kukunoris. Next base: position 448,548,365 of record CM056052.1, read on the forward strand.
AGAAACGAAGCCTTCCCCCCACCCGCGAGAGTGGGGGCGCCCCTTCATAAGGCAGACTTAGGGGCTGTCTGTCGGCTTGCGATACCATGGCCTCTTACCCCCAGGGGCCTGTCCCTGCGATCTACTGTTAACGTTGGATCGTGCAGGCGGCCGTCGATACTGCCTGGAATTTGAGGGCCCCGAGACAGGAAAGAGCTGCCTTTTAAATGTAGGACCCCGGAATGTCTTTTTGACCGGTAAAAGGGTACTCTTGCCATTTGAAATAGTCTGAATATATTTATCCAGATCCTCTCCGAAGAGTCGTCCTCCATGGAAGGGAAACCCTGCCAGAAGCTTTTTGCATGGGGGCTCCGCCGCCCAGTTCTTCAACCATAAGAGCCTTCTCATGTGCACCAAAAATAGTGATAAACGAGAGGCCTGCTGGATGGAATCTTTTATAGCATCTACAGCAAAACACAGAGCTCTGGGAATGTCAGAAAACTCTTCTGCTTGTTGGGTAGGCATGTCCTTTAACATTTCCTTTGTCTGGTCTTTTAACGCCTGACAAACACCAATCGCAGCCACAGCTGGCTGCACCACTGCTCCTGCCGTAGCAAAGGATGCTTTTAAAAGTGTCTCTAACCTTTTATCAACCGGATCTTTAAACATATGTATGTTTTCCACCGGGCAAGTTAGTGATTTATTCACACATGAGATGGCTGCATCCACTACTGGGAGCCTCCACCTCTTGGAGAATTTTTCCTCCATGGGGTAAATGACCGCAAATCTTTTCGGTGGCAGAAAAATCCTGTCCGGCCGTACCCAATCCCGAAAGATCAATTCCTCCAAAAGAGGATGGACCGGAAAAACTGCGTTGCTTAACGGAGCTTTCAAAGAGCCCAGAGAGGATACCGGAGGAACCTGAGGCTCTGGCAATGGTAAACTAAATGCCGAGCGGACCATGTCCGTCAAAGACTGTACCCACAGTCTTTCTGTCTGGGAGTCTGAAAATGGTTCCTCAGAGGCAGATCCCTCAATCCCTGAACCCTCTTGGTTCAGGTCTAGTTGATCCTCCTGTGATTCCAATTCCTCCGGAGAGAGAATCTCAGCATCTGAGGATACACCTCTTGGTGATGGGGATCTAACCCGTTTCTTACCAGGAATAGCTCTAGCGATCAATGCTGCTATTCTCTCTTCTAGCCCCCCTAGGGATACGGCTAGCATCTCCTCTGTGATAAACACAGGGCTGGGCTGATCTGGGCCAGCCTCCGCACCAGATCCCCCTAATGGCTCATCCAAGGCGCTCTTTATGTTAATAATTTGCGGGGAAAGTATCGGCATATCATCAGAATCAGAAGGGGAACCCCTTTGTTTTTTGGTCTTTTTTGTACCCTTTGACCCCGAACCTTTGGAAGCCATAATACAAAATCGAGGGACTCCGCCCACACAACAGACTGTAGTGGCCAGGAGTACAAAACCAGAGCTTAGGGGACAATAGATCACTAATGCCCAAAAACTGATGGGATCCCGTATGTTTTTCTCTTTATTTTTTTTATTTTTTTTAAATATATATTATATATATTTTCTTTTTTAAAACATACAGTGACCCCAAACTTAGTTTGCCAGCCTCCAACCTGCTGCAAAAAGGGGAATTTCTTGGCTTAACAAAAAAGGCATTGGAACAAAGTCCAGCATGTACTACCCCTCTTCCGCCACCGGGAGTCACTGTTCTGCCGCTCTGCGTCCTCTCCTTCTGAAAATCAGCCTCAGACTGAGCACTGACAATGCCTGCTGATCTATAACAGCACAAGGCGCGCCCCTGTATGACGCCGCAGGCACGCCCCCCCCCCGCCCTCCTGTCTGAACGGCGCGAAAAAACGTCTATAAGACGTGCGCGCGCACGCGCGCGCGTATGCCGGAAACAGGAGGAACATGGAGGAGCCGCGCTGCTGGAGATCCAGGACTGCAGAAACAGGCGGCAGATTCAAACCCCCGGCCAGGTAGGACTCTCCAAAAGGCCCCTAGGGATCCTTACTAGTCCTAGGAAGAAAGCAGCAGGTTAGCTAGCAACACATTCTTAGACAGGGGAACCTAGTGATGGGGGAGAAAAGGTGTCATCCTGTCTCTCTCAGACATAGTGAGCAAGGTTGCCCATGCAGAGCATACTTAGGCTATCCCCCCTTTTAGGTTACCCCGGAGAGCCTGCTGTCGAACCAAGTCCCGCAGGCTCCCCCTTACCTGCTCCATGCTGCAGGATGTTTGTCCAGCAAACTGATCCAATCTTCTCCCATCTCCGTGGGTAGCGTAGTAGACCTTCAGGCCCTGGGGTCCTATGAAGGTACCCACTGTCCTGGACCTATATAGCACCCTGGCAAACAGGAACTTATGGTTTTTACAAACTCCAAGTCCTGGGCCCAGGGTCCAGCCCTCCAAAGAGGAGCATTATAGGCAAAACCCCACGGTTTGGGGCCCGGGTACTGTCCACTTTGGCACTGAGGCTCCTTGGACAGATCCGGTTAGCCCGCCCTTAATCCCAAGGATGTGGAGCAAAGCTATTCCGTGACCAACACCTAAGACACTGGCGAAAAAACTGAGGGACTCCCTCTAGGGGAGGGGGTTATATAGGGAGGGGACTTCCTGTTTGAGATTGCCAGTGTCCACACCTGAAGGTACTCCATATAACCCACATAGTAATGAATATGCCGCTCTGTGTCCCGTGATGTACGAGAAAGAAATTATGATTTTAACTTGAAAATAGCTGTCAGAAAAAGGTTTAGTGTTTAAATGGTTAAAAATGTCTAATTTACATACAGAAGAAGTTTATTCCTTTGAAGAGATACAATGTTTTCAAAACTTGGCAGGCTCCCCAGACCTGGCAGATTGCCCAGAATGAGAGCAGACAGGAAATTCTTTGCATACCAAAGTGCAGAGAGAAAATTATTTTCATGTCAAAGATAGTGAAACCGGTATCAAAAATTGCAACGGGAAAAAGATTGCGATAACGATTCTTGACGATTAATCGTGCAGCTCTATCCACCGCAATATCGCAGTCACGATAAAAATCACTGATCGCCGCCATTACTAGTAAAAAAAAAAAAAAATGCTATAAATCTATCCCCTATTTTGTAGCCACTATAACTTTTGCGCAAACCAATCAATATATGCTATCGGCCAAAACTGAGGAAAAAATGTGTTTATATATTTTTGGGGATATTTTTTTTTCTAAATTGTTGCTCTTTTTTGCTTTATAGCAAAAGGTGATCAAATACCACCAAAAGAAAGCGCTATTTGTGGGGAAAAATTATTAAAATTTAATTTGGATAAAGTTTTGCATGACCGCGCAATTGTCATTCAAATTGTGACAGCGCTGAAAGCTGAAAAATGGCTTGGGCAGGAAGGGGGTGAAAGTGCACAGTATTGAGGTGGTTAAAAGGCATTGGTTTTGTACGATCTGAAAATCACAAATCAACGTTCACCAAACTTCTACTAATACGAAATTAGCAAAAGGGGGCTAAAGGGTGGTGCTTAAGAAATTAACTTCCTCTTAATACTCTCAAATTACGTCACTACTTTTTGTGTTTGTCAAAACGACGATTTGTGTATCGTTAGTATGCTAGACAAAATCCTGCACACGCCCTTTTGAAAAAATCAGACGCCCGGTCATCCAACAATCAGACCGTGTGTAAGAGGCTTAAGGGCCCATTCACACCATTAGCATGCACCCACTGGTGTGCACTGTGAAGGAGTGGTGAGATGAATGTAACGAAGCATCGCACATCCTTTTTTTTGTTTTGTTATAACTGTATTGAAATGTCACAAAATGACGATGTAGTGTGTTGCAACATGCTGTACTGTAAAAAAAAAAAAAAAAAAGATAAAGATGTCCTGCTTTTTCCCAGGTATACAACCGCAGCACAGTGGTGTGAATTGAACTAATAGGACATAAGGAAACTTGTCTTGTCGATGTGTTTAGCATATGCCCGCTATCACCGCTGAGGACGTTTGTGGAAACGTAACGCGTACGGTGGAGGAGCACACAGACGTGAAACAAACCTGTCGTTTGTTTGTTTAATGCTACTTATCGTTCGGATCTTTGTGAGTAGTTTTATGCTTATCCAATAAATTTAGTGTGTAAAATACAGTACAGCGCTCAAAAAATCAAGTGAATAAGATCTAAAATAAATTAGACTTAAATAAACAAAATTGAATGATGAATGAGAAATGCTTCTCACAATGGCAAATTCATATAAAAAAAGTGACACAGAAAGACATGTGTGAATATGGAAAAGTCCCACTAATATTGAATATGTGGAAAAATAAGTCCTTGCAGGATCAGTACCCATGAGGATGTTTTAGAAAACGAAACGCGTCAGAGAACACTTTGACCCTACTGCCAGTCTTAATCCATGCGCATGATTGTTCATTCAAATGTGAGTGTATTACTTTTTATTTTTTGTGTAGTAAATTTTTTATCCAGATTTACGCTTTGTGCATTTTTTTATTTTTTCCTAACCTGGGTCTTCTGAGTTATCCATCATTTTGGATGACCCTCTGGATGTGATTTTATTTCTGGTCTCTCTTCATTCTGGTCTGGACCTAATAAGTATATGCTTATTTTGGTGCATATCATCTGGTAAGCCTTCATCATTTTCACTGGTGGTGGATCTCTTATTTGGATACACTAAGTCACGATTGCATTAATCCTGTTGGATTCTACAGAGACTATTTCAACATAATAGACACTCTATTTGAACACTACTGGTGGCATTTTTTGTCTGTTTTTTCCATGTTTTTTTGTGCTGATCACTCATCACATTGTCATCATTCAATACCTAATTTAGCGCTACACATTTTTTTCCTGTTTTTGTCTTGCTAAATTGATCTCATTTAGTTGTGTTGGCTGCCATTTTTTGTATGTTATTTGAGTAGCGCGGTAAATGTACATACTACGGTATATACTACAACTTGCAGGATAAGTGACTCCTTGAGGGGTAAATCCGAATAGACACCCAAAGAGAAAGGTTGAAGGATAAGGAAAACTTCATCCACCAGGAAGGCACCCAAAAGTGGTATTGTAGTCTCCTTACCCTGTCAGTGTGACCACCATTATAGTGATCTCAGCGCACCTGAGGATTTTAGGTCTCCCTCTGGACCCTCTATGGGATGTGTGAGGTGGTGTCTTGGTGCGTCACTAGGGAGGATCAGACTAGGGCTGAAACAACTAATCGATTAATCGATAACTAAACGATTATGAAATTAATCGATTACAATTTTTATAATCGATTAATCGGCCAGTAACATAATGGGGTTAAAAAAAACTAAAATTAGCCCTTTATAGTACAAAAAAGTAAATCGCTACTGTAAATATTACTTTCACTGTCCCACAGTAAAAAAATTAACCCCTTACAGTAGCAATTATTTGCTCTTTTTGTACTAATTTTAGTTTTTTTACCCCATTATGTTACTAAACATCTTAGGCTGGGGTCACACCTCTGTTTGGTGCTTTTTGCAGAAACACACTACAGTTCATTTACTATTTACAATTTTTTTTTTTTAGCTGCAGCGTATTTGGAAAGGACGAGGACTTTTTAACGCAAAACAGTGTTATTTTTTATTTTTTTTGGTTCAATATACTTCAATGGAGAAGCTGCAGAAAAGCATGTAATGTGTTTTTGCTGCAATTTGTTTTGTAATCTGCCCAACAACAAATTGGCCCAAAAAAAAAAAAAAAAGAATGCCAATTGTTTTTTTTTTTTAAGGCTATTATCAGATTAATCGAAACAATAATCGGCCAACTAATCGATTATGAAAATAATCGTTAGTTGCAGCCCTAGATCAGACTGCGATGGACCAGCTCCTCCTGTAGCTGTCTTATTCTTCATTAAGTATTCATTGACATAATCATGTGGACCAGCAGACAAAAGCCCACTGACACAGGTGCGAAAGGCCTTGTTAACACTGAGCGTTCTTTCTGCTGCTCCTATGTGCATTTGGTGCTTTTAGCATCCAGGAGCGCAGAGTTTTGGCAGAAATATGCTTGACGCACCTAAATGCGTGCAAATGTGTGTTAACGTGCCTAAGCACTAGATACTTTTAGTGCTTGAGCGTGAATTTATTTCAATGGGTGGAATAATTAATTTTTCTGGCCAATATAATTAACGCCCAAACGCTTAACACGCCTAAACACGTCAGACAAGTTCTTCCAAAATACTGCTGCCAGGTGGAAAGGAGTCTAGGAGAATTTGTAAAACGTACAATGTACACATGAGGCCTAAAAGTAATTTGGACTTTTGTGTGCTATGTGTTCCTTTGTTCAAAACAAGGCTGTAAACAGCAAAACCCATTGTAGATGTCAATTACTGTACTCCTGCCTCTTCTAGACAAATGAGAAATCAGTCCGAAAAGCATATATGAGGTGATCTATTGGCTTGGCTGGGGAAAACAGACACGCAGATTACCTAGGCAAGAAGGTAAATGAAAAGTAGAAAGTATTTACTTGTGGTTTACTTATACTATATTTTGGGCACAGGACTAATAGGTTGGATACATTTTCAATTCGTATTTTAAACGGGCTGCTGGTGCCTTTTCTTCAGTAGCCATGCAATGATTGGCAATCAGGGTGCTGGAGCCACGAACCTGTAAATAACTCCGGTGGAAGATGTCGGCCGTGTACTCAGGGCATTGTTCTGAGGCAAGTGATTCATAATGAGCTAGTATGCTATTCATACTAGCTCTTAATGCTTTTGTCTTGCAGGGTTTCTTTTTTTTTTACTCAGAGGTTTATGACCTTTTTCAAGGAAAAAATAACTTCAGAATAAAAAGGGTTATTTTTATTAACGGTAATAAAGTAGCCTAATAGACCGAACCCAAAAAGAAGACCGCGAAAGGATGAAAGCCCACCAGGACATGGAATAGCACTGACAGCAGCACTTGAGATCATTGTTTGATAAGTAAGTCCGCTATAATGTACTATTATGTGCATACTAGCACATTATGGCATAAAGCTCCAAGGGGTCATTTAATAATAAAAAAAAAAAGTAGTAGAGTTTATATCTGTTTTGTTATTATTTATTACAGATACTAGTATAACGCTGTCAATTTATGCAGCGCTTTACATATATTGTACATTCACATCAGTCCCTTCCCTCTAGGAGCTTACAATCTAAGGTCTCTCCCTAACACACAATCATACACGTACTAGGGCCAATTTAGACAAGAGACAAATAACCTACCAGCATGTCTTTGAAATGTAGGAGAAAATCCATACAGGCACAGAGAGAACATGCAAACTCCAGGCTTTAACCTCCATGGCGGTATTCCCGAGTCTAGCTCGGGGTGGAAATCCAATACCATTAGCGGTATCCCCGAGTCAGACTCGGCATCGCAGTATCCAGGCAGAGGTTACTTATCTTGTCCCTGGATCCTGAGATGTCTCCCCGATGTGTGAGCGAGCTGTGTCCTCCTCGCTTGATTCACATTGACCGAGTACCGCCGAACTCTGTTTCCTGGGACGTTACGGCGCACGGGGCGGAGATCGGCGCCAAATTCAAAAAAGTAAAAATGCACAATACATACGGTATACTGTAATCTCATAGATTACAGTACTGTATAAAAAAATTACACATCCCCTTTGTCCCTAGTGGTCTGTCCAGTGCCCTGCATGCACTTTTAGATTATAAAAACTGGTTCTTTCTGCCTGGAAACTGTAGATTGTCCATAGCAACCAAAATATGTTCTTTTATGTCAAAAGTGGTTTTAGGCGATAATAAATTAGAATCAATCACTTGCAGAATTGAGCGATAGTGATTTGTGGGGAAATTCATCATCAAACACTAAAAGTAATGACAGTGACAATTCTGCAACTGAGCACATTTCAGTGTTTTTGATTTGATTACATTATTGATTAATTTTTATTATTTGTTATAATTGTTTATAGTTATTTATTATATTATATTATAATTTATGATTTTGTGTTTCAAACTTTATCATACCCGGGATGTCTACTAGACTCTTGTTTGGACAGATTTAAGTGAGGTATTCCTAAGAATTACAGGCCTACAATATAAAACGCCAAATTTCCATGCAAAATAATTGTACTGCTTTCAGCACCTAAAACCTGAAGGAATCATACTGCCAGGGAGGCTAAGTGAGCATGTTGCTATGCTCTGCAGTTAAAAAAAATAAAAAATAAAAAGTACCTGCATCTGTATCCCACTGTTACAAGTGAGAGAAAAAAAAAATGAAAAGTAAAAAACTTGCAAATGGCTACATCCCAAGCCCCCATTAGAAAATAGGTAATGGCCTCAAAGTAAACTTCAAGGTGAATGAATTAGCTATTGCTGAATACAAGTGTATTTTAAAATGCAGACAAGTCTTCAGTCCTATAATACTATCTCACCATTTGGGAAATACAGATTCCACACTGCAGCTTCCCACATTTTTTACAAAGTGGTTCTTGTCTACTAGTTATGCAATTCTCATCAGCTGACAATGAAACATACCAGCTTGGCAGCATCAATGTTACTGTACATGGTAAACACAGCAAGCTAGTGCAACAATGTAAAAACGAATTTGGCACAATATGAAAAACAATACTGCTTACTAAGTGTAAAATATGAAAGGGAACAATTTACAAAGGGGTTGATTTACTAAAACTGGAGAGTACAATATCTGGTGCAGCTGCCAATCAGCTTCTAACTTTAACTTGTTCAATTAAGCTTTTACAATAAACCTGGAAGCTGGTTGGCTCTTTGGACAGCAGCACCAGATTTTGCACTCCCAAGTTTTAAGCTCCATTCAGACCTAGGCGTTTTGTCGCCTGAAGCCCGACGCTGAAGCAGCCTGACATACGCTGGAGGGGCGAATTTACATTGTCGGCTATGTAGATGGTTCACATCTCCATGCCGAACGCCCAAACGCCCGTACGCCTGAAGCTCAAACAAGTCCCGGACCCTTTTTTTTAGCAGATCGGGCGTTCAGCAATAGCCGACAATGTAAAACATCACCGCTCCAGCAAAAAGAAAAAGGGCGTTTTGTCGCCGCAAATCGCGGGGACAAAACGCCTTTTTCATGTCACCCAAATACGCTGCTGCCGCAGACGCCTAGGTCTGAATGCAGCCTTAGTAAACCAACCCCCAGCCTATCAAATAACTAAGGGCTATACCATTGCTACTAAAGAAACAAAAACATGCCATCATGAACAGAATATTCCAAAGCTTTTTCCATTTCTCCCCAAAGACTACCCTTAAATGACAACTGGAAGAGGTGTTTTTGTTATTCTCAGGTCCCCAGGGATTCAGCGTTAGGAAATTAATTCTCAGAATAATAGAAGATTATACATTAAGACACCATCACACTGTTCAATATATACAAAGCTTTCATAGGCATTCACCCCCAACCTTCCTGCAATCTTGACATCAGTCTCCTGTAATCATTCATACAGCAGCAATCAGCCTACTATGCTGTACAATGCTGAGAGGTTCCTCAGTGATGGAGAGAGCAGAGTGATCTCATTGTCATTGGTACATTGGTCCAATTACAGATCAAGATGGCTCCCAGACCAGACAGTTGCACTTCTCAACTGCAATGTAGTCTGCACAATGGTTAGGTAGATGACAAGACCTGACTGTGTTGTCTAGCAGACATGCCAGGATCACAAAACAGGATTACAAATATTTTGGCAGTTAAGAAGTTCATGTTTATATTTTTGTTTCACATGTTTTTATTGACAGAAAGCAAAACTTTACATACAAAAAAAGCCAAAGGAGGCCATGTCGGCATTCCAACAGTAGATAATGTAGCCACTGAACAAAATAGTAAGGACACAGCCAAGGATGGTATAATAAAATATATATCCGAACACACTTAGAGGACAAAGAAAGAAATTAATAGCGTTCATGCAGGATTCAATAATAAAAACACAAAGTGGTCAAATTAGGACCCGTGTGTGTATAGCAGCAGAGCGTCTCTAGCAGACAAGGTAGGGAGAGACTACTTACTGTATATTAAATTGTCAACCCTTAACATTAAATCAGATATTAAGAAAGGTTGGGAAAATGAAAATAAAAAAAATAAGGGAGGAAAAAAAAAAAAAAAAGGAGGGGGGAGGGAAAGAGAGGTCCAGGAATCTCAACAAACTAATCAGATATGTAAAAGAAGGTGGTCAAATGTAGATGGCATGCCGAACAGAAGGGAGAGCTTGTTGATTTATGAAGTAGAGCCTCAAAGGGTTTTTGGGTTAATGGGAAGTGAAATAGTGTACGCAGTAACACACATACGCTGATCCACAGTCAGTCTACACACCCTTGCATAGTCCACCAAATGTGCGCCACCGTGCTTGTTTTTCAACAACCACAAAAGCATATGAAGAATACTGTGGTATAATGCATGCCAAACGAGCTGTGGTACAATACCAGTGCTACAGTATTTTGTATGCATTTTCCAAAATTAATACATTCTTGGAACATTTAGCAATACTCTGTGTTATGACCTGTTAGTCCTATGGATCTAGTGCAGCCCCCAGCTAATTTTTCCATTGACGTTGGTAGTAAGTTACAGGAGGTTTTCTCTCAGAAACATTAAACGGAGTACACGAGCAAGATGATACCCGAAAAATATGGACGTGACTTGCAGATAATTTCAAAATAAGTCAGGCTGTAGGGTCTGCTGAGTTGCAGATAGTGAAAATGCTTCCCAATAGAATATCATGGGAAGATCTAAAAGAATCAAGAAAAGTTTCCACATAGGGGTAAGGAAGAAATGGATGTTATCAAAACCATGACTGGTCTGCCAGTCAAATTGGGCCAGATAATCAAGGTCTGGGGGAGTCAAAGGGCAGCAAAAGGTAGCAAAGGCCAATGTGGGGAGAATAGGCCAGCAGAGCACCTAACAGAGTCCCAAAGTTTAAGAATAGAGGCCATGGTTAGGTTTAAGTTGGAGGGAGCCATGGTAGAGAGGCCAAGGGGACTGGATGGACCTCGATAAGATACAAGGAGTACCAATGTGGTAAATTAGAAATATGGTAAGATCTTTGATACAGCACAAATCCTGTTAAGGAAAGTCATTAATTGCTGCAGTATCTACTTGTGAAGATGCAGCATACAACGAGGCTAGGTGGTGCGTACATTCCTCAAGAATCCAAATAGGAATAATAGTCAGGAAAGCATGTCTAGTGAGAAGAGTATAACTGGGGTATGTTCGGAAGAAATTTTTTTTAGTCGTTTAGCCAACATTGTGTCAGGCTTGTTCGCTTTAGTGCACCACTTCTGGCGGACCTAGTGGAAAGTCCATTCCACACAATCAATAAGACTGAGGTCAAGCTTGGTGCGAGTCAGCTCCAAGGCCCTACGGTTGGAGAGATTGGGTGAAAGCTTAAATAGGGCCAAGGCCTGGTAAGGCTGGCACTCCAATTGCCTTGGTTTCTGAATACATACGTTTGGATGCAAGTTGTACGATATGACGGCACAGCACTGCCTTATAGGCCTCCCAAAGTGCAAATGTTTATATTTTTCAACTGTGTATCTGTGTGTGAAGTTCCACTCTTCACGTATTTAGTTTCTAACTTTGAAAAGAAAGCATTTGTCAACAGAAAACACACAGCCACAACATGATGTATACACTGAAGAATGGTAATAAATTATAACTAAAGGCAAAACTTTTTTTCTAGTTTGGGATATAGAAACACGGTCAGGTTTTTATTTCTGTCTGTACCCCTCATAAGGGAAATTCACTCTTTCTCTAGTTTCCCTGTTTACCATTACCATCAAAAGTTAGGCCCCGTACACACGACCGAGCTTCTCGGCAGAATCCAGCGAGAAGCTCGCTGGGAGACATATTCTGCCGAGGTTCTCGGTCGTGTGTACACTTCCGACGAGCGTCCCGTCGGGAAGCTCGTCGAGCCAAAATAGAGAGCATGTTCTCTTTTTCCTCGTTGTTCAATGAGGAAATTTGGCTCGACGACCTTTTCGACCGCTCACCGGGAACCTCGTCGGGCGGAACAATGGGTTCTCGGACGTGTGTACGCGGCCTTAGAGTCAAAGATAATCACAAATTTTAGGTTGAGCCCAGAACAGGGATAGAGGAGAAATCGTTCACTTGACACACTAGTTCTGGTGACGATTCCCTCACTTTGGAGGGATTTCCCCTATTCTCTGTTTATAGGACAGGAAGTGAAGAAAAAAAAATCATCCCAATGGGGGACATATGGCAAAAAAAAAAGTGGAGAATGGACGGAGTTTATAAACCTCCCGTACGTTATCAAAAAAGGGGAAAAATTATGTTTTAGCCTTCATGACTGACAGCCAAACTAATCACTTATCACTCTACGACAATGCAAATATACACAGAGTGATAAAGAACACAGCTTGCAGACAGAATTTTCTTTCAAGACGGTTTTACCAAAGGGGTGGTAAGATAAATAAAACAACTTAAACACATTAAGATAATGTTAAACTTCAGTACAAAGTCAAAAGATTCAAAAGTGGAAAAACATTTAGCCTTGGTTCACACTATTGCAACCTGAAAGTCATGCGACCTATGGTGCTACTTTGCCAGACGATGGGGGAATCAAACAATTTTAATTCCTTCAACTTGTGGTTGAAGTAAAGAAAACTGCATAATGTATGACCTGCCTTAGAAAGCCATCCTTTCCTGATTGCTATATATACTTCCCTGAAATATCCAGCACAACACTAACTGCCTGCAGAACTCACCTCTTCCCTCCTCCTGGCTGGATGGAGATAAACTTGCCCGGTCAGCAGAGATGACCTTGCAAGTTTATAGTGTAGAGATTGAAATAATTGCTCTTTGTGCGCTGATGAATAGAATGCGCTTGCATTGAATTTACATTTGGGCAGGCTTGCTGTGATCACTGTAGAGATAATTATTTTTTGTTGAAAATAAGCACATACTTCACACCATTATGTTTAACTTGTGCTAAACAGAACGTGTATAAAGTACAAGTTATTAAAGCGGAGCTCCACCCATATAAACAACATTTTGCCATGTTGTTTAAAAAAAATAAAAAATAAAAACCTGAAAAAAAAAAAAAAATACTCACACGAAATAGCTGTTGCTATGCGGAAGTCCGTAATCTGCCTCACCTGCACCGCGGTCCGATTTCTTCTTCTCCTTCTCCTTGTGAATGGGCGCGCTGCTTTCTGGGAACTGTGTGTGTTCTCAGAGAGCAGCGCGCCCATTCACAAGCCAGCGTGAGACTTGCGCAGGCACAGTAGGAAACGGGCAGTGAAGCTGTACGGCTTCACTGCCTGTTTCCCATAGTGTGAATGGCGGCGTGGGACTCGGAGCGATCGCGGGACCGGCATCGGGGGGGACAACAGCGCGGGCGCCTAGGACAGGTAAGTGTCCTTATTTAAAGTCAGCAGCTACACTGTTAGTAGCTGCTGACTTTAAAAAAAAAAAATTTCGCGGCTGGAGCTCCGCTTTAAACAAAGCCATGTCAACCATGTGACAATTAAGGCCTCATGCACGCTTTTCCTGCCCAAACTCTGCTGCTCCTGGATGCTCTAGCAGTGGTTTTTATTTTTCCTGCCTCTAAAAGCCTCTGCCATTAAACACTGCTAAAAGCCTATGGGGTTGATTTACTAAATGCAAACTGCACAGTTGCACTCTGCAATAGCAATTGCTCCAGACTGAGCTTAGTAAATGAGGTAACGGTTCACTTTGCATAGAATACCCAATCACATGCAAGGAAAATTAAAAAAAAATGCATTTTTGCTTGCACATGGTTGGATGATGGAAGTCAGCAAAGCTTCAGCTCATTTACTAAGCTCTGCAGCAACTGCTCTGGCAAAGTGCGCAGTCTATTTGCCTTTAGTAAATCAACCCAACATGCATGGACACAAACAGGAAAATTTACTAAACCTGGTGCACTCAGAATTTGGTGATGCTGTGCATGGCAGCCAATCAGCTTCAAACTTCAGCTTGTTCAATTAAACTTTGACAATACAGCCTGGAAGCTGATTGGTTTCTATGCAGACCACCAGATTTTTCACTCTTCAGTTTTTAGTAAATAACACCCATAGGAGAACATGCAGGGGAGTTTAGAGGCAGGACACCCCAAGGAGCCGCTGCAAAAATGTGCACGAGACCTGCAGAGTGCAGGCAAAAAAAACTTGGAAGTAAAAAGATAATATTTGCAAAGTCTTTGATATCCCTGGGTAAATTAAAATAACTAATAAATAATTAATGGTTTTAAAACTAAACTTATTATTTAACCACTTAAGCCCCAGACCAATATGCTGCTAAATTCCCAAAGGTGTTTTTACAATTCGGCACTGCGTCGCTTTAACAGACAATTGCGCGGTCGTGCGACGTGACTCCCAAACAAAATGTGCGTCCTTTTCTTCCCACAAATAGAGCTTTTTTTTATGGTATTTAATTGTCTCTGCGATTTTTATTTTTTGCGATATAAACGGAAAAAGACCGAAAATTTTGAAAAAATAATTATATTTTCTACTTTTTGTTAAGAAAAATCAAATAAACTAAATTTTAGTCAAACATTTAGGCCAAAATGTATTTAGCCACATGTCTTTAGTAAAAAATAAAAAAATAAATAAAAATCGCAATATAAAAAAAAAAAATAGCTACCTAGCGGCAACAGTGACACTAATACAGCGATCAGAAAACCGATCGCTTAGTGACACTGGCAATAGGGGGTGAAAGGGTTAACTAGGGCGGTGATCAAGGGGTTAAACCTTTATTAGGGGGGGTAGGGGGCTACCCTAGACCTAACACTAACTGCCTGTCACAATGCCGCGTACACACGGTCGTTTTTTGCGATGAAAAAAACGATGTTTTTTAAAACGTCATTTAAATTGATCGTGTGTGGGCAAAACGTCGTTTTTTGTCTTCAAAAAAACGACCAAAAAAAAATTCCACCATGCTTGAATTTTTTGTGTCGTTTTTCAAAACGTCGTTTTTTGTTTCACAAAAAGTCACCGTGTGTAGCAAAAACGTCTTTTAAAACGACGTTTTTCAACCCGCGCATGCCCAGAAGCTAGTTATGAAACGAGCTTCAATGGAAAAGAGTGGTGAACGTAACCTCGCTTTTTGTGAAAAAACGATGGTGTGTATGCAAAATTGTCTTTGAAAAGTGACGTTTCAAAAACGTCGTTTTTTACTTCACAGAAAACGTCGTTTTTTTTCATCGCAAAAAACGACCGTGTGTACGCGGCATTACACTAAATGCAGTGATCAGTAAATATATGATCACTGCTATTAGTGACACTGTGATAGGGGGCTGGGGGTGGGGGGGTGATCTGAAGGGGTTAAGTGTGCCTATGTGTACTGGTGTCAGTGTAGTGTTGTGCAACTCACTTGTGATGTCTTCTCTCCTCTCGCCGGAACGAAAATACCGCCGAGAGGAGAGGAGAGGTGACATCACTTCCTCTGCCTGTGTTTACATTACACAGACAGAGGGCGGGCAGAGGGGGGGGGGGAAGCGGATTCGCTGGGAGCGATCGCGAGGGGGCAGACAGAAACGAACAGCCGCCCCCTCATCCCGGATTGCTCCCAGACGCTTACAGACCGCCGCATGTAGCGGGGGGGGGTCCCGATCGGACCCCTGACCCGCGGGCCATTCTGTGGACGTATATTTACATGCGACGGTCGTTAGGCGGTTAATGATTAAACACAACTGATTACAAAACAATAAGAAGGGCCTCAGCTAGGCTTGGGTGTGCAAAAGAATGTATTGCACAGTCAATAGGTCATTAGAAAGGACCTTGTGTAAAACTCCAAGAGGTACAAGAAATATAAGCAGTGACTGGACTACCCTATGTCTGAGGATTGTCTGGCAAACTGTGTGCCCAACAAACCCCCAACAGGCAAACCTGCTAGAGAGACTCACAATGAAAAGGGTTTTGACTGACGGGTCTTTGATTTGTACGCTTCGCTGCTCCAGGAAATCCTGCACGTTATAATTACAATCCATCACAGGCTTTGTTGGTATCACTGGCTTTAGCAACACAGAAACTATATTTGTTAACATCACATGTATTTATCAGTTTTATAGATAAGTTCTGTCACTTTTTTTCAGAGGACAGGCTGGATTATAAACATTACCGCATGTCAACTACAATCACGAACACCCTTCTACCTTTATACTTCATATAACATCTCAAGAAACATGAACTGCACCTTGGGCTTGATTCACACTAATGCGTTTTTTGGTGCATTTTCCTTTTTGCAGAAATGCAGGGATTTTTTTTTAATATGGTTACATTGGAAGACATTCACATTAATGCATTTTTGTGCCTCTGCATTTTTGTAAAGGGCCTGGGACTTTTTTCCCAAAATACAGAGTTTTTGCATGTAATAGACTTCAATAGACCCGAATCCAAAACGCAAGTACTGTGGGTTTTTTTTTTACTGTTCACTGTATATTAGGGCTGTCACGGCTCCATCCTCTGCCTATGGCAAGTGCACTGCACAAGCCAATGAGTGTCACTGCCAAACTGTCCCCCTGACTCGATCGGCTATTCAAAAACGGCGCCGGGTGGCGCCATTATGTATCTGCGCATGCACCACCCGGCCAAGCGGATACAAGCTTTCCCAAGCCCGGCCGGGCAGCAAATGCGCAATTACGTAATGGCGCCACTCGACGACATTTTTGAATAGCCGATCGAGTCAGGAGGACTCAGGAGGGACAGTTTGACAGTGACACTCGTTGGCTCATGCAGTACAGGGCAGGAGGTGGTGGGGGCATGAGGTGATGGTGGAAAAGGTAATGGTGGCACCGTGGCAGAAGGTGGGTGAGGTGATGGTGGCAGAAGGTAAGGCTGGCAGGAGGTGGTGGGGCAGGAGGTGATGGTGGCAAGAGCCGATTGTGGCAGAAGGTGGGGGTGGTGGTGGGAGCAGGAGGTGATGGCGGCAAGAGCTGGCAGGAGGTGATGGCGGAAAGAGCTGGCAGGAGGTGATGTGGCAGCGGGTATTGGGGGCAGGAGCTGGCAGGAGGTGATTGTGGGGGTGGCGTTTTAACATACAATTATAAAAAAAAATAAAAAGTCATTTTCGGTTTCGACCTGACTTTTTTTATTTTGGTTTTGTTTCGGTTCTAAAATTTCCATTTTGGTGCACCTCTACTGTATATAGCTAGTTGCTAAGGAGCAGGTTGGGAAGCCAGCCACCACACCCTTAGCAACGGATGAGTCATCGCCTGTCAGCAGGCTCCCCATACCAGACCCTTATCTGAGCATGCAGCATGGCAGGTCAGGAAAGGGAGGGGCCGAGCGAGCGCTCCCCCCCCTCCTGAGCCATACCAGACTGCATGCCCTCAACATGGAGGGTGGGTGCTTTGGGGCAAAGGCGCCACCCGCCCTAAAGCACCTTGCCCCTGTGTTGATGGGGACAAGGGCCTCTTCCCGACAACCTTGGCCGGTGGTTGTGGGGGTCTGCAGGACCCAAGTCCTGTCCCCCCTATGTCGCCGTCTCTCCCGCCTCCATCTTCTCCCACGCCGTTGTCTTCTTACTTGCCGGTTACCTGCTAAAAAACGGAAAAAAGTCTTCTCTTGTCCAGACGCCGTCTTTCTCCATTGTGATGAATGATCCCCCCGTCTGACATCTCTTATGTAGCCATTTCAATGAGATCACTCGGAGAGCCCACCCCTTGTGATGGAGGAAGACAGCAGCAGGACAAGAGCAGAATTTTTTAGCATGTAACCAGCGGCGAGGAAGAAGACAGCACCCGGAGAGACGACGGCGGAGAAGACATCATCAGGAGAGACGGCGGCGGGAGAAGACTGCAACGGGAGAGACGTGGAGGAAGAAGCTACTTTTTTTTTAAATAAAGGACTTGTAAAAAAAAAAAACAAGAACCAGTTTTTGACATTTCACTGTTGTTGGTGTATGGGTAGGGGTACATTGTACCCGATACCCATTCATATGGGGGGTGGGGGTGGGATGTGGGGGGGCCCCCCTTGTTAAAGGGGGGCTTTCAGATTCCGATAACCCCCTTGCCCACAGACCCTGATAACCACAGGCCAGGGTTACACCCCCCATGTTGAGGGCATGCAATCTGGCATGGTTCAGGAAGGGGGGGGCGCTTGCTTGTCCTGACCTGCTCGAATAAGCGTCTGGTATGGATTTTGGGGGGCCCCACAGCATTTTTTTCTTAAATTTTGGCAAGGGGGTGTCCCCTTCAAATCCATACCATAAGGAAGGGGGGGGCATGCTGTTTATTTTCATGAATTATTTTAGTTAAAAAAAAATAAAAAAATGTATACAAGCCCACTGACAGCTGATGACTCATCCACTGCTAAGGATGCGGTGGCCCGGCTTCCTGACCCGCTCCTTAGCAACCAGCTATATGAAGTGAATGTGAAAAATAAAAAAAAGGCACAAGTCGCAGAATGCAAATCAAGGCAAAAAATTACGTAGTCCCTGAATGAGATTCGCACTGCTCCGACATCATTTGACAGTGGGAGGGTAGCAAGTGGTTAAAGTGCTTGTAAAGGCAGAAGTTTTTTTATCTTAATTCATTCTATGCCTTAATATAAAGAACCTTCTGTGTGCAGCAGCCCCCCACTGCCCCCCAATACTTAACTGGGCCCTAATTCTATTTAGTGATGTTGCACAGGTGCCTCAGCCATCCGGGACTTTTGATTTTCTGAGACACAGCAGCGGCACCATTGGGTCCTGCTGCTGTCAAAGTCAGTTAGCCAATCAGCAGATAGGGGGGGGGCAGGACTGAATCGTGGCACGATTTATGTCTGAATGGACACAGAGAACTGCGGCTTTACTCGGGTGCCTCCATAGCAAGCTTCTTGCTGTGGGGGACCCGACAAGAGGAGGATCTGGGTTGCTCTCTGCAAAACCACTACACAGAACAGATAAGTATGACATGTTTGGTATTTTAAAGAATAAAAAAAAAAAAACGAGACAAGACTTTAGAACAGTATCACTTTTGAAAAGTTCTGTCTGCTGCACAGTGTGAGGTGGTGGATTGTCTTGCACTGTGCTTCGTTGGAAAAAAAAAGCATGGCCTGCCATACTTTTTTCAACACACAACACCCATACACCAACAAAACCCAGTGTTATGAACCAGGTACATAGGTGACAAGGCATTTTGCCTTGTCTTGTGATGGGGCTACATTGGAATAGCTGCCCAAAGCAATCCCACCACACTTGGTGTGAATGGGCTCTAAGATCTGAAGTTATATCTGCGGCTAAAACCTCTTATGTACCCTTCCCTCAAATAACAGGGTACAATCCTCTGCATTCTCCACTGACCATACAGAAACAATTGTAGCCTCATGAAAGACAGAGGTGGACTATGGAGGAGAGGGTGTAAAAATATGCTTGCACGCTCCTCAGCTATTATGACTGCAATTTTGTCAATAAACTCAGACATAATAGGTGAGAATTCTTCCCTGGATAATACTGAGGAAGCAACAACCAAAGACTGGGTTATAGAAAACTCAGAGGAGTGCTGTAACTCTAGCAGGGGACAGCGAGCTAAGCTATAAGTGACAAGTACTTTGAAGGGGACACTGAAAGACCCCCTAGCACTGTTGGATCGTGAGCCTGCTATCCTTGCACTTATGATCTCCCATTCTATGGTACAGAGTGTGGGATTACCTACATGGAAACTGTCATAATCACTGCTGCAGCAGGAAGGGTTAATGAATGTAAAGCTGCAGCAAAAAAATCCTGGACCCTGTGGGGAGCCTGGAAATGTGCACACACCATAGCATGTGTCGTAGCACTTGTAAATAGTGGGGCTACCACCCAAGAAAATGTTAAAGTCCTTAAAAGGTGTCGACAACAAACTTGAAAAAAGTGTTGGGGTGGCAAAAATTGAGTGCGTCATAACCTACACAAAGTGCGCAACAAAAGTATTGCATTGCCAAAGAAGGTGTCGGCACTGCAGAAAGAGAAAGACAAAGAATACATTCAGAAGGGTGCGGGCTCCTAGAAAGTGGTGGTCGGGATGGGCAACAATAGGTCATGTAGGCCATCAAGCACATTACCAGACAGACTTCTCCCCTCCGGCAGCGTACCCGCACGGAGTCTTTAGGGAAAAGCTTCCACCTGTGAGTGCAGCAATAATCTGTAATGCACTGTAATGTGGCTAACTGAATGATCGGTACCTAGGTGAGCACTGAGAGCAGGGGCGGACTGACCAGTGGGGCTCTCGGGCACTGCCCGATGGCCCCATGCCACTAGGGCGCCCCATCAGGGTTGCCAGGCTCCCTGATATGTCCGAAACCAACATGCTTTTGATGTGAAAATCCTGAGATTTTAGCTGCCCAGCCTCTGTACTGCCTCCTGGCATGGTGGCCATCTGTAAGCCCGGGGGCCCTATAATCTTCTATTGCCGAGGGGCCCCATGAGTTGTCAGTCCGCCCCTGACTGAGCGCATAGTCCAGTGCTACAAGACACATTAACCACTTTAATACTGGGCACTTTCACCCCTTTCCTGCCAAGTCCAATTTTCAGCTTTAAATGCCATTTTGAAAGACAAATGCGCAGTCATGCAACACTGTACCCAAACAACATTTTTATCATTTTTTTTGGCGGTATTTGAGCACCACAAGGTTTTTATTTTTTGCGCTCCAAATTCACACCGTCCCCGCATGGGGCTCACAGCAGGGGCCCGGTGAGTGCTGATTCACTGGTTCAGGTCCGATTTCAGCACGAATTTTGGGCTAAAATAGAACCTCAAAACGCACAAAAAAAGGCACACATTTTTCCGGCACACCACACTGGACCCGCCGCGGAGATATGTGAACCGGCTCCATAGAGAGCCCGTCACATTCTCCTGCTATGCAAATTGAATGCGGGGAAATGCGCATTCAATTTGCATAGGTGCAAACTCGGCATCACTGAATGGGCACTCACAAGCACTGATGAGGCAGTACTAGTTGGCATTGACGGGCATTACTATGCAGCACTGATAGGTGCCACTGATGGGCAGCACTGTTCAGGAGGCACCGACAGGCAATTACTGATGGGCACAGTGTTTCATCATAATGGGTACCGACTGGCATCCCTGGGGGTCTCCAGTGGGCATCTTAGATGAGTCTGCGCTGATTATTTGCGCAACCCCCCCCCCCGTCAGAAGAGCAGCCGATCAGCTCTCCTCTATTCGTGTCTGTCAGTGCGAGTAGAGGAAAAGTAGAGGAAAAGCTGATAAACGTCTCTTTCTATTTACAGCTGTGATTGGACACAGCTTATCACATGGTAAATAACCTATGTCAGATGCTCTTTACCAGGATCGGCGATGCAGCGTGACAGACTGACAGACCCCTGATCGATGCGCTGCACGCGATAGCGGCTTATCCTGCTGGACGTCATACGATCAGATCAGAGGCTCAGAAGAAAAAAAGTCTGACCCTTGCTTCTCTGTCAAATGGCTGACCTCACACACCACCAGCATGTGGAGTATAGTAAGGGTCAGGGAGGAAAGTATTTAGCAAAGGGACTCAGTCATGTGATGTGATTATGCACACTTGCAGAAATTGGAAGTCAGTGGGTAAGGTCAGCCTAATGACAGATCAGCAATGGTGAGACTTTAGGTGACCTCCGACACAAAACTCAAAGTCAATAGCTAGATGTACACAAAGGAAACAGCTTTAAACAACTGCACAGTTGTTTAAAGCTGAACTCCAGAAATGTATTTTCCCCATGTAGTGGGGCTGTGCCTGCACTACATGGGTTAACTGCAGGTTTCTGGAGAGCTTAGATTGTATAGGGATTTGGAGAGCTTAGATATACTCACCTAATTCTCCGAATACTCTAAGTGCAAAACTGGTCCCTTCGACTCCTACCCCCCTGGGGTCCAGAGGTCCTGTGCCTTAGACTGTTCTTGGCGTCATCACACTTAAAGACTGGCTTTGAACGAATCAGAAACAGTCCACCGCTGGATGTCGTGGAGTGCCATTTTCAGGAGGATCGAAGAATCGGGCGAGTATAGGCTCAGCGTTCACCACCAAGCAAAACGAGCAGTTAACCCATGCAGTACATCCACAGCCACAGTACATCCACAGCCCCACTGCATGGGGGATTTTTTTTTATTTATTATTATTAAACTGATTTGGGGTTTTAGACTGCATATTCACAAATGAAAAACACTAAAACTTCTATAAAGGACTACTATAAACCATTAAAGAAAATGAAAGGGAGGAAGAGCTACACCTAAAATTGAGCAAAAAAATATATTTATTGCTTACTGAGCAAATTCAAAAACCATGTTCGCACCACATGCAGTCAAGTGCATTTTTTTTATCTGGATCAAAAACGCGTGAGTAGTAGGTTATATGGTTTCCAATGGCACAACAGTGCGTTCCAGTTCCAAAAAACAAAACACACCATGCAGCATTTTTTCTGTACTAAAAAAAAAAAAAAAAAACAGTAAAAATACATAAAAAAAAATGCACCTGAATGCATAAAAAAAAAGAGCATGCAAAAATACATCCGGACTACGTTTCTATGGTGGTAACTGACCCTATGGACGCATTGCAAAGCAAGCAAAGTCTTATTAAATAAAAACCACGTACGATCAAGATTTATTGAGTTTAAGGCCTTGTACACTCGACCGGTTTTCTCGGCAAAAAACAGTAAGAAAACTGCTGGTAGAGCTTTCTTGCTGAGAAAACCTACGAGGCTTTCAGGTTTCTCGTCAGGAAATCTGGCCAGAATCTCGACGAGAAAAATAGATAACCTGCCCTCTTTTTTCTCATTGAGATTCTTGTCGGCCTGTTTTCCGACTAGAAACCTGAGAGAGTGTATACTTACCTGTCGCCGTGGAAACCCGCGCATGCTCGAAATGACTTTGACGCATGCGCAGTAGCTTCCATGGTATAGGTAGGGTGAAGCAAGATGGCGGCGACTGCATCGAATGTGACAAGCGCATGCTCGTCGTACACGATGACGTTGCCGCGTTCTTGCCTTTCAAGAGAACCGCGGTTCTTTTGAAAAGGTCAGAGTGTACACTCGGCCGGCAAGAGTTTCTTGCCAAGAAGTTTTTTTCCTGACGAGATTCTTGCCCGTGTGTACGAGGCCTAAGTGTGGAACGTTGCACTTAAAAAAGAGATATGGCCCTTTATGACTTGTCTTGCATATCTTGCCCCAGCTATTTTGATGGTAATACTGGTTGTCCTGTCAAGTGCTGATCCTTTGTAATGATTTATGTCCTTTTGTATTCTTTTGTCTTTTCTCTTTTTTTGTCTGGAAAATTTTGAAAATTAATAAAATTTAAGTTTAAAAAAAAAAAAAAAAAGAGAGATGACCTGCCCCAGACTTGGTTCACACCACTAAGCTATGGGTTGGGCTTACACGTTGCTTTAGGTGCAACCCCATTGACTTAAACCACATGTTTTCATAAAAGCACATCAGGTCCTGTATGCTGCATTTTTAGAAAACACACAATCAATGGGATCATAGCTAAACCATGTGTAAAACATGCATACAATTGCGTTGTGCCCAAACTGCAGTGCCCCGATGTGAACCCAGTTTAACCATACTCAAAAATTAGTGATGAAGGAAAAAAGTTACATGGGTAAAATAACTGTGACTCAACAGTGACCTGTGTTCACAAAGCCATCATCCTCATCCTTCACTGCCAGGCACTAGAGAACAGATTCAGCCAGTAACTGAGAGCTCTAGTCACATGACTTAATACATGGTTGTAATATATGCTGAAAGTGTTATGCCACGTACACACGGTCGTTTTTTGCGATGAAAAAAACCGACATTTTTTGTGAAGTAAAAAACGAAGTTTTTGAAACGTCACTTTCAAAGACGATGTTGCATACACACCATCGTTTTTTTCACAAAAAACGAGGTTACGTTCACCACACTTTTCCATTGAAGCTCGCTTCATAACTAGCTTCTGGGCATGCGCGGGTTGAAAAACGTTGTTTCAAACAACGTTTTTGCTACACACGGTGACTTTTTGTGAAACAAAAAACGACGTTTTGAAAAACGACACAAAAAATTCAAGCATGTTGGAATTTTTTTTTGGTCGTTTTTTTTAAGACAAAAAACGACGTTTTGCCCACACATGATCAATTTAAATGACGTTTTAAAAAACAACGTTTTTTTTCATCGCAAAAAACGTCCGTGTGTACGCGGCATTAGGCCACTGTCAAGTACAAAAAAAAACAGGCAATGAGGTGCGTTTTTAATTAGCCTCGGTCATCTATCAAAACTAGGCAATGGTCAGCCCCACATAGAGTGCTGCAGCAAAAAGAGAAAAAAAAACAAGGCCATGATATATTTGACAAGTGATACCACCTGCTTTTTTCCCCATAGAAGTGTATAGGACCAAGATGCAACTAGCTCTCCCAACCCCCCCCCCCCCCCCCCCCCCGGCATTTCTGGCCATGACCATCCCATCTTAAGTAAGGGCAGATGATTCATGTACCATTTACTTCCTGGAATCCATCTGCCCATACCTCAGACATGCAGGCAGTAATATGAGCTTAGCTGACAAAGCCCCTCCTCCCACTCCTGGGATGTGTGACATCATTTGCATAGGCATGAAAACCATGAAGAAACTTAAAGCAGTGTTCCAGCCACAAAAAAATGTAAATAAAGTAAGCAGCTATGAACACTGTAGCTGCTGACTTTTAATAAGGACACTTACTATGGGAAACCTGCCGTGGAGCATTCACAGCCAGTTCCCGCATTTTATTAATGGCCTCGTCTTTTGGGACACACAGGTTCCAGGAAGAAGTGGGGAGCAGAAGGAAATGATGCCGCTGAGGTAGGACGGAAGTATACTCAGTACTTCATAAAAGGTAAGAAACAAAAAATAATAATAATTATCCAAAAACGAGTGGCGATCTTTCCTTTAGGGCCCTTTCACACTGAGGCGCTGCAAAAACGCCTTTAGCGCTAGTACATCGTTTTTAGGGCGCTAGCGTTAAAATTAACGCAACAATGTGGTCGGTTTAACAGTGTTTTTCCAGCGTTAATGAAGCATTTGCAATTTCAGTCCTGCTGTTGTAGATGCTCTTTTTTTTGGTTTGCATGTTAAAAATTTTGGGAGATCATGTGACTTTTCTACAGCTCAGAGCGGATTATAGGAGCTATTCAGGAGTTTTGGCATTGCTTTTCAATTAATTTCAATGAAGAGGGGCGTTTTTGGAGCTTTATTTTCAGTGCCCAAAAGCTGCTCCAAAGATGCTGCTTGCAGGGCTTTTCTCAACGCCCCGCCAGTGCAACGCCTCAGTGTGAAAGGTCCATTGAGATGCATGGAGAGCGTTTTATAATATATACAGTGCAGAAAATAAGTATTTGAACACCCTGCTATTTTGCCAGCGGAGTTAAAAATTCATAAATTGTGATTTCTGGAATTTTTTTTTTTTGATTATGTCTCTCACAGTGGACATGCACCTACGATGACAATTTCAGACCCCTCCATGATTTCCAAGTGGGAGAACTTGCAAAATAGCAGGGTGTTCAAATACTTATTTTCTGCACTGTATAATATACTTTCCTATCTATTTAAGGATTAAAAATAGTCAATGTTGATTTAGAGAGTGAAGTTCCGCTTTCAGCTAGCTTATGCTAGAATCTCTTTACAGAATTTGGGAAGAAAAAACAAGCCATTTGTGATGATTCAAGTAGTGTCACTGGATATAACAGACGTTGCAGCTTCAGCTTTTTTTTTATCACACCGCTTCAGCTCAGACAGCATGTGATGCCCTGTCATCTACAGAATATACTTTAGGACAGCCTCTCACCCAGGGTTGTGTGGAACCTCGAGTAGCTCCAGAGGTTCCATGAGCAATGGCCAACTTCTGCCTCTCAAACAAGTTCCTGCTGACATCAATGATTTTTACAGCTATCTGTTAGGCCGCGTACACACCACTAAATAAATCCGATCAAATCGGTCTGACAGACAGTTTTGGTCGGATTTGTCTGCTGGGATAGATTGGTTTGATTGTGTACACATGATCAAACCAAAATCCCCGCCGGCAGACAGTGCGGTGACGTGACGGTGAAGTTGACGCCGACACGTCACGAACCAGGAAGTAAAATACTTCCACCAATGCGTCGTATCCATTCGACGCATGTGCGGACAGATATGTCCGCTGGTTAGTGTACTAACCAGCAGACATGACGGATGGACGGGTTCCCAGCAGACAGATTTTAAAGCATGCTTTAAAATTTGTCTGCTGGAAAAACCTGTCTGCTCGCCCGTACACACGATCGAATTTGTCTGCTGAAAAGGTCCGTCGGACCGTTTTCAGCAGATAAATTTGATCGTGTGTACGTGGCCTTAGAGGAAGTATCTTCTCACTGATGACACATGTAAGGAGTAGGGATGAGCTATGAGTTTGACTCAAATAGTGTCTGTTTGCCCGTTCTCCGAATTGCAAAGAATTTGGGGTGTTTGCGTCAAACACCCTTTAAAAATCTATGGGAGAAATCAAAAGTGCAAATTTTACAGGTTAATATGCAAGTTTTTGTCATAAAAAGTGTTTGGGGACCTGGGTCCTGCCCCAGGGGACATGTATCGATGCAAAAAAAAGTTTTAAATATGCTTAAAGTGAAACAATAAAAGTGAAATATTTAGGGTTGTCCCGATACCACTTTTTTAGGACCGAGTACAAGTACCGATACTTTTTTTCATGTACTCGCCGATACCGAATACCGATACTTTTTTTAAATGTCATGTTACAGTTTTCAAACCGCAATACAGACTAAGGATATTTTCTTTAGAATTATGAAGAACTCGAACTCAAGACATTATAAAAAAATAAAGAGTAAAAATGAATAAAAATGTTTTATTTTCTTGTCACGCAGTAGTAAAAAACTCAAAGAATTTTCACAGAACATGTTGATAAATACAAAAAAAGTATTCTATTTAGGTATCGGGAGCATTTGCACGAGTACAAGTACTCCCGCAAATACTCGGTATCGGTCCCGATACCGATACTAGTATCGGTATCTGGACAACCCTAGAAATATTCCTGGGGGGGCATTTATAGTATGCCTGTAAAGTAGCGCATTTGTCCCGTGAACAGTCCCTGCACAAAATGACATTTCTAAAAGGAAAAAAATAGTAATTCAAAACTACTCGCGGCTATAATGAATTGTCGGGTCCCAGCAATACAGATAAAAGTCATTAAAAAAAACGGCACCCCCCCCCCAGTCCATTACCAGGCCCTTTGGGTCTGGTTTGAATATTAACCACTTTCTCACCGCGCCATAAGCATTTTACTGCTACGGCGCGGTGGAGTTATCTTGGGACGACGTCCCTGGGACGTCGTCCTTCACTTCCGCGATTGCGCGTCCCCTGGGACGCGCTCGCGAAAGTGTCCGTGCTCGCCGGGTCTAGAAGACCCGGCGCATCACGGATCACGGTAAATTGCCGCTGATAGCGGCCGTTTACCACGTGATCGCGCCGTCGAATGACGGCGCGATCACTTGTAAACAAACTGGCGTCATTTGATGACGCCCGTTCCTCCCTCTCCTCTCTGTACCGTTCGGTACAGTGTGCGAGGAGAGGGGGGGGAGCGGGGTGTCAGCAGCTGAGCTGTGGCTGGATCTGTGACAAATGCAGTCACAGATCCAGCCATCCCTCAATCCATCCCAGCTCTGCAATCCCCAGTACCCTGCAGTACCCCAGTACCCAACAATACCCAACAATACCCCAATACTCAACAATACCCCAATCAACAATACCCCAATACTCGACAATACCCCAATACTCGGCAATACCCCAATACTCGGCAATACCCCAATACTCAACAATACCCCAATACTCAACAATACCCCAATACTCAACAATACCCCAATACTCGGCAATACCCCAATACTCGGCAATACCCCAATACTCGGCAATACCCCAATACTCGGCAATACCCCAGTACTCGGCAATACCCCAGTACTCGGCAATACCCCAATACCCTGCATGATACTTTGCAATACCCCAATACTCGGCAATACCCCAGTACTCGGCAATACCCCAATACCCTGCATGATACTTTGCAATACCCCAATACTCTGCAATACCGCCTATGGGGATTTTTAAGTAGCGAAGTTTGTCGCCATTCCACGAGTGTGCGCAATTTTGAAGTGTGACATGTTGGGTATCTATTTACTTGGCGTAACTTCATCTTTCACATTATGAAAAAAAATTGGGCTAACTTTACTGTTTTATTTTGTTTTAAGCGCAAAACAGTTTTTTTTTAAAAACAAGCGTTCAATACATTTCTGCGAAAATACCGTGCGAGATAAAAAGTTGTAACGGTCGCCATTGTATTCTCTAGCAAAAGCATATATAATGTTTTGGGGTTCTATGTAATTTTCTAGCAAATAAATGATGATTTTTCCATGTAGGAGAGAAATGTCAGAATTGGTTTGGGTGTTCCAGAACGCCTGATGGCGTTCCCTGCATGTTGGGCCTCTGTATGTGGCCACGCTGTGTAAAAGTCCCACACATGGGGTATCGCCATACTCGGGAGGAATAGGAGAATGTGTTTTGGGGTGTAATTTGTGGTATGCATATGCTGTGTGTGAGAAATAACCCGCTAATATGACAGAAACAAGTTTTTTTTGTTTGTTTTTTACAGAATTTTCAGTCGTTTTTCTTTTATAGCGCAAAAAATAAAAAACCCAGAGGTGATCAAATACCACCAAAAGAAAGCTCTATTTGTGTGAAAAAACTGACAAAAATTTCAAATGGGTACAATGTTATATGACTGAGTAATTGTCATTCAAATTGTGAGAGCACCGAAAGCTGAAAATTGGTCTGGTTAGGAAGGGGGTTTAAGTGCCCAGTGGTCAAGTGGTTAAGAAAAACCCTGAACCAAAAAAAAAAAAAAGCGTGGGGGTCCCCCCAAATTCCATATCAGGCCCTGCACCAAATTTAAAAAATGGTGGCGTAGGGCAGGCATATGCAATTAGTGGACCTCCAGCTGTTGCAGAACTACAACTCCCATGAGGCATAGCAAGATTCTGACATTCTGACAGCCACAAGCATGACACCCAGAGGCAGAGGCATGGGTGTCAGTTTTGCTGGAGGTCCGCTAATTGCATATCCCTGGTGTAGGGGGTCCCCCTCAAAATCCATACCAGACCCTTATCCAAGCTTGCAACCTGGCAGGCCACAGAAAGAGAGGGGGGTGGCGAGAGAGCGCCCCTCCCTCCTGAACCGTACCGTCCCATTGGTCATTCTCTCTCTCTCTCTTTTTTATGACAGATTAGGGCACCGAGATCATTTTTCACATGCTTGAACACTATAGTAGTGTACATCCATTATATACCTAGAACGTTTTCATTGCTTTTACACACCATATCATTGTATCTGTTTCACAAGTGTTTTTTTTCAGTGGACAGAACAAGGACTGTACTGAAAAATGATAAAAGCTCCCTCCTAGTGACTTCAGTTTTTGTCCATTTATTGTTACTGTAAATAGACAACAAGCTAGAGGTTCGGTCACTTCAATGGGGTTGATTTACTAAAGACAAATAGACTGCACTGCCAGAGCTTAATAAATGAGGTGATGCTTCACTTTGCAAAGAATACCCAATCACATGCAAGGAAAATAAAAAAAACAGCATTTTTGTTTGTACACGATTGGGTGATAAAAACCAGCAGAGCTTCCCCTCCGATCTAGAGCAATTGCACTTCAAATGTACAGTATATTTGCCTTTAGTAAATGAAATTCAATGGGGGGTTATTTACTAAAGGCAAATCTACTTTGCACTCCAAGTGCACTTTCAAAAGCGGTCGCTGTAGATCTCAGGGGGACATGCAAGGAAAATAAAAAACATAATTTTTGCTTGCACATGATGGGATGATAAAATCAGCAGAGCTTCACCTCATTTCAGAGCTTCCCCTCAGATCTACAGCGACTGCACTTCCAAGTGTAATTTCGTTTTAAGTGCACTTTGCACTTGTAGTGAAAAGTGGATTTGCCTTTAGTAAATCAACCCCAATGCATCTTCTCTTTATCATGAAGAGTGGGACTCAGCACAGCCCTGCAACCCAGCCTGTAACTCAGTAAGTGACAACCTAATAAAAACAAATAGGGGGTTTCAAGTACAGCCCCTGACATCACCAGAGGGCCGCACACAAAAGTCAGTGACTGTAATGCTCACAGGACTAGAACCCAAATAATCACCATGCCCAGTCAAAAAGATGCATTTTGGAACAAGGAAAAAACCTTTTCTGGGTACCCTGAGCCCACCATGGTGTCATATAAGAAGCACAGATCACCCCCTCCATGCAGTGCAAAGCACAGTGTCAGTAATCCTCCAAGTGATGCAAGTCACAGTGTCAGTTAGTCTGC
This sequence comes from Rana kukunoris, assembly GCA_029574335.1. Taxonomy (NCBI): domain Eukaryota; kingdom Metazoa; phylum Chordata; class Amphibia; order Anura; family Ranidae; genus Rana; species Rana kukunoris. Next base: position 448,578,613 of record CM056052.1, read on the forward strand.
ATGAAGATGTACTGACACTGTGTGCTGCAATGAAAGGGACACAGTGTCAGTCCTGCCCTATGCACTGTCAGTGTACACAGTGTCAGTCCTCCTCATGAACTGTCAGTGTGTACAGTGTCAGTCCTCCTCCATGAACTGTCAGTGTACACAGTGTCAGTCCTCCTCCATGCACTGTCAGTGTGTACAGTGTCAGTCCTCCTCCATGCACTGTCAGTGTGTACAGTGTCAGTCCTCCTCCATGCACTGTCAGTGTGTACAGTGTCAGTCCTCCTCCATGCACTGTCAGTGTGTACAGTGTCAGTCCTCCTCCATGCACTGTCAGTGTGTACAGTGTCAGTCCTCCTCCATGCACTGTCAGTGTGTACAGTGTCAGTCCTCCTCCATGCACTGTCAGTGTGTACAGGGTCAGTCCTCCTCCATGCACTGTCAGTGTACAGGGTCAGTCCTCCTCCATGAACTGTCAGTGTACAGGGTCAGTCCTCCTCCATGCACTGTCAGTCCTCCTCCATGCACTGCCAGTGTCAGTCCTCCTCCATGCACTGTCAGTGTACACAGTGTCAGTCCTCCTCCATGCACTGTCAGTGTACAGTCCTCCTCTATGCACTGTCAGTGTACAGTCCTCCTCCATGCACTGTCAGTGTACAGTCCTCCTCCATGCACTGTCAGTGTACAGTCCTCCTCCATGCACTGTCAGTCCTCCTCCATGCACTGTCAGTCCTCCTCCATGCACTGTCAGTGTACAGTCCTCCTCCATGCACTGTCAGTCCTCCTCCATGCACTGTCAGTGTACACAGTGTCAGTCCTCCTCCATGCACTGTCAGTGTACAGTCCTCCTCTATGCACTGTCAGTGTACAGTCCTCCTCCATGCACTGTCAGTCCTCCTCCATGCACTGTCAGTCCTCCTCCATGCACTGTCAGTCCTCCTCCATGCAGTCAGTCCTCCTCCATGCACTGTCAGTCCTCCTCCATGCACTGTCAGTCCTCCTCCATGCACTGTCAGTGTACAGTCCTCCTCCATGCACTGTCAGTCCTCCTCCATGAACTGTCAGTGTACAGTGTCATTCCTCCTCCATGAACTGTCAGTCCAGTGCGGTGTATGTAGCAGACAGAGGTGACACCCCGTCCATGTGTTCCTTCCTCTCCCAGTGTGCACAGCTCCCTCACCTGCCGAACCTCTTCATCCCCTTGGTGGTGTCGCAGTCCGGCCCCTTTGTCCCCGGTATCCTCAGGTTCTTCAGGCGGCACTCCCTGTCCAGCGGAGCGGCACCGTAGCTGTCATGTTCCCGGGCCCCAGACTCGGCTCTCTTTCTCATCCCTGGGCAGTGTGTGAGGCGGGCGGGCGGGCAGAGTGCGGCGGGTCTATGAGAGCCAGGCTGTGCTCATGAGTGAAGGAGAGCGGACACACTGCTCTATACACTCCGCTCTCTATGCTGCTGTTATTGTCCCAGCTCCCTCCCCTCAGCAGCCGCACAGCTGAGCTCCACACACCGGGCCCGCCCCCTCCTCCACTGTGACCTCCGCACAGCCAATCACAGGCAGAAGCTGCCTGGTAACTAGTGTACAGTGTCCCCGGGCTCTGCCTGTCACTAAATACCAACACACACCATGCCGGCCAGTGTGCCCACATCTGTAAGTGCCCGGAGACGATGGGACCTGACCCAGGCACTGTGCTCTCACCCAGAACCCATATACAGTCTATTGCAGCTTACCTGTGCTGGGTGATTGGGCCTCATTCACATGACCATACACCAATAGGAATATGCGTGTCTGGAGTCACCAGTGTGCGGACAGCCAGAGGCCTGGACATGGTGGCCATCGCGGCGGCTGTACACGCGTTATCTGCGTATCCCACTAGTTTGATGTGTATGGGATGGATGTACAATTCCATCCATACAATCGTGGTGTCTGTCATTGTCTGTACACACATGTGACTCGCCAAACCACAAATAAGCCCCACAGGGCCGTGTACGACTGTATGCCTCTGCCATGGTGGTAATGGCGCCTTATCCTACAAAATTCGAATGATTGTAATGTTCATCGTTCATTCGATTCGTGGGAGAAAACCAATACTCGTTTACAACAAAAATAAAAAAATCGAATGAAAAGTTTGGAAGTGTTTTATTGAACAACATTTTTTTAAAGGCGTTTGTATCACTGTAAAAAAAAAAAATCGAACGATTTTTAATACGCATATGCGGGATTTCATCACTTCCTTTTTATGTGAACAAACCAACCAAGAAGTCATTTCTGTCCATTGAATGATTTCTCATTCAGAATTTTAGTATCATGAGCTCTACTATTTTTGGAATGTGAGTTCAAGCAATTTGTCATCCAGTTCAGTGGTCGCCAACCTTTTGGACCACTAAACTCACAATTTTGGATCCCACGGATCACCAACGTGAATATTACATTCCTTATACACACACACACACACACACACAATGCTCCAGTTCTCTGCCCCCTCCCCCACCACTCTGCATCACACTCTGCCTTACACAGACTCATCATTGGATCTCTCCTCCATATCCAGCCATGTGCTCGAGCTTCATGATCACTCCCACAGTCTGATCCCGACTGCCATTGGAAGTCCCCTCTTTCTTCACCTCCCACTCTCTGCACTACTCCCGGCGCTTCCCTCTGAGTTCACAGGAGCCGGAACTACAGAGGAAGCATCGGGTATCAATGCGTGCTGACAGTATTGACTGTCAGCGTGCCTTGAGAACACTGGGTGGTATACATCTGCCACAATGTTCATTTGTGGCAGAACCCCTGGGGACCACCAACATTTTCTCATGGACCACTGCTTGGCAACAGCTGGTCTAGTCTATGACCTCTATTAGTTTTAATTTAATTAAACTAATTTAAATTAAAAATGTTACGTTTTTGTTCACTCTTCACCCATGATTCGGGCAGTTATTCACTTTCTTTTCTAGGATGACTACAAACACCCCCTCCTGGTCCTAGGAACAGCCATAGACAAAGCAATTTTATTTCCTGTAACCACAGAAAAAAAAAATCGCTCGATTCCCTCATCAACACAGTCAATGTTGATGGAGGAATACCTCCCGTGGAGCTACTCTGTTCTGTTGATTGATTTGTGCATTTTTCTTTAAATATTACACTGCATGTATGATTCACTCACACTGCTTTAGCCCTGCACTTATGGTTTTCAATATTTATTATACTATGAATTATGGTATTGTGCCAACTGACATTTGCTTTATTTCTTAAAGCTCTAGCGTGGTTTTTTACAGGATATAATATCATTTTTTTACACTGACGAAATAAGGACACTGGAGTCCTGGCAAGGTACCGTATATACGCGAGTATAGGCCGACCCAAATATAAGCCAAGGCACCTAATTTTACCACAAAAAAATGGAAAAACGTATTGACTCAAGTATAAGCCTAGGGCAGTGATGGCGAACCTTGGCACTCCAGATGTTTTGAAACTATATTTCCCATGATGCTCCACTATACTGCAGAGTGCATGAGCATCATGGGAAATGTAGTTCCAAAACATCTGGGGTGCCAAGGTTCGCCATCACTGGCCTAGGGTGTCCATTTGCATTCCTCACGGTCTCACTTTGCCTCACTGTGCTTTACTTTGCCTCACTGTGCTTTACTTTGCCTCACTGTGCCAATGACTAGACTGACGTTTAACAGTGGAGTCTATGGAAGGGGTGCCTGGCTTTGAAAAATCAGTGCTCCCCAGCCGTAGGTCCCCCAGACAACAAAAGTTCTGGCACAAAAAGGTGACTCGAGTATAAGCCAAAGGGGGGCATTTTTACCACAAAATAATGTGCTGAAAAACTCGGCTTATACTCAAGTATATACAGTATTTTTCTGTACTTGCAGCCTGAAAAAAATAGAAAACGAATGTGGTCACCACATTTAGGGACTGGTAGGCTACAATATAGTACATTTGTATTCTTGGGTTAAGATATCCTTTAACCACTTCCCGCCTGGCCAATAGCAGATTTACGGCCGGGAAGTGGTTATGAAATCGTGACTAGACGTTCTCAAACGTCTAGCACGATTTCATGCCGCGTGCGCCCGTGGTGGCGCGCAGCGCGGCGATCACTGATGCGGGGTGTCAGTCTGACACCCTGCATCACCGATCTCGGTAACGAGTCTCCGGCGGAGGCTCGATACCACGTGATCAGCCGTGTCCAATCACGGCTGATCACGATGTAAACAGGAAGAGCCGCCGACGGCTCTTCCTCACTCGCGTCTGACAGACGCGAGTACAGGAGAGCCGATCGGCGGCTCTCCTGACAGGGGGGGTTCACGCTGATTGTTTATCAGCGCAGCCCCCCCTCGTATGCCCACACTAGACCACCAGGGATGCCCACACTGGCAGGGCAAAAAAAAAAACGTAAAAAATAAATAAAAAAAAGAAACATGCCAGTCAGTGCCCACACATGGGCATTGACTGGCAACATATACATCAGTGCCACCCCTCAAAGTACATCAGTGCCACCCCACAGTGTCCTTCAGTACCACCCCTCCGTGCCAATCCATGCCCAATGCCCACCTATCAGTGCCCATCTGTGCCACCCATAAGTACCCATCAGTGCCGCCCATAAGTGCCACCCATGAGTGCCATTCTGTGCCGCCTATGAGTTCCCAGTGCTGCCCATGAGTGCCCATCAGTGCCGCCTATGAGTGCCCATCAGTGCCGCCTATGAGTGCCCATCAGTGCCGCCTATGAGTGCCCATCAGTGCCGCCTATGAGTGCCCATCAGTGCCGCCTATGAGTGCCCATGAGTGCCCAGTGCCGCCTATGAGTGCCCATCAGTGCCACCTATGAGTGCCACCTATGAGTGCCCATCAGTGCCCATCAGTGCCACCTCATCGGTGCCCATCAGTACTACCTCATCAGTGCCCATCAGTGCCGCCATATAAGTGCCCATAATTGAAAGAGAAAACATACTTATTTACAAAAAAGTTAACAGAAAAAAATAAAAATGTATTATTTTTTTTTAAATTTTCAGTATTTTATTAGTTGTTGCGCAAAAAATAAAAACCCCAGAGGTGATCAAATACCACCAAAAGAAAGCTCTATTTGTGGGGAAAAAAGGACGCCAATTTTGTTTGGGTACAGTGTAGCATGACCGCGCAATTGTCATTCAAAGTGCGACAGTGCTGAAAGCTGAAAATTGGCTTGGGCGGGAAGGTGCATAAGTGCCTGGTATGGAAGTGGTTAAGAAATTGTTTACTATTTATCCAATTCCATCACAATATGTCAGATGTTACTGTTAAAGCAGAACTAGTTCTGCAATCTGAGCATTTATTTCAGAAGAGACATGCAGTGTCTCATCTGCAATCAAACACACCTACCTGTGTGCTCACTGTCTTCTCCAGCATGTAAACTGTGAACTGTCGCATGCTCAGCTCAGCTTACATCTAGGGCACAATCCCTGTTTGCCAAAATGACTGTATCCTGTACATGTGCAGGAATGTTGTCATACCGGGTCCACCAATTAGGACGGCCGAAGACCGATACCCATCGGGGTGCGCACAGGGTGTGCCAGATGTGCCCAGGCACACCCTAATCATCCTGTACAGCATAGATTTCCCCTACTGCCCTGCCCCCTGCACACACAGGGGGATGTTTTAGGGTGAGTGGGGAAGGGGTCGGTAAATATGTGATTTACCAGCCCCTTCCCTTTCTGAGTGAACACAGTGAGTGATCGGTAGCCTGTGTTTGAGCTTTGGGGTGCACACCCTAATCCAATAGGCTGCACACACCTGTGCCGGAACCCAGTAAAATATGCCAGTGCTGGCAAGGGACAGCACTGATGAAGTAAAGGTAAAATTTGGCTCCGCTTTAAATAGATAACACTTATTTACCAATCTATAGTAATTATTTATTTGGCTAGTGGCACCCTAACATGGCACATATATCACACTGACACATATATAAATCACACTTATAATTGCCAAGGGAATTCAAAATAGAACACACATTTACTGATTTTGTATCAGCATGACTTTTCCAGGAAGTACAGAGGGAGAATGTCCCTATGGAGAGTGAAATAGGAGATATGTTACATTTTCTATAATGAAAACTCAAGTAACATCAACGCTGAACTCTAGGCAGATATAAAAGACACAAAAGACTGCGGCTCCATAATCATTAGTACATCAGGTAGACGTTTCTTCACAGCAGATGCCAAAATCCATGATTTTGTTTTCCTTAATGCATGACGCAGTAAATGCAGTGTGTTCCATTTTCAGCCAGCGCACATCATTGCACACTGGTTGATGACAATGTTGAGCTGTGCATGGCGTAAATGGGCCCTCAATGTATTTTTTTAACCACTTCAATTTTCAGCGCTGATACATTTTGAATGACAATTGTGCGGTCATGCTACACTGTACCCAAATTTAATTTTTATAATTTTCTTCCCACAAATGGAGCTTTAATTTGGTGGTATTTGATCACTTCTGAGGTTTATATTTTTTGCTAAACAAACTAAAAAATACCCAATTAAAAAAAAAAATATGTATTCTTAGTTTCTGTCATAAAATGTTGTTTTCCCCTTCACTGATGGGCACTAACCAGGCAGTACTGATGGGCATAGATGAGACGGCACTGATTAGTTGGCACTGATATGCATCACTGATGGGCACCAATAGGCAGCACTGATGGGCACTGACAGGTGGCACTGATGATGAGGTACTGATGTGTTACTGACAGGTGTTACTGCTGCGCACTTTCTGACTTTATTATTGGGGTACTGATTGGTAGCCAATTGGCACATCCGAGGGGGTTGTGCTGATAACCAATGTGCTGATTATCAGCACAGACCCCCCCCCCCCCTCCCCGACAGGGAGAGCTGTTGATCGGCTCTCCCTGTCAGCGCGAACCGAGGAATGCCATTTACTGGCACTTCCTGGTTCACGCGATGATCAGCTGTGATTGCTTGCAACTCCTCCATCATGATCGATAATACAACCATCATTCCCTCCTCTCATTCCACTGTGCAAGGTGTAATCCTGGACTCTGACCTGTCCTTTCAGCTCCAAATCCAATCGCTGTCCAACTCTGGCAGACTTCATCATGGTTACTCTGGCAATCCCTCCACTGGCTTCCCATTACCCAATGAATAAAATTCAAAAGACTAACAATAACATACAGTCATTTACAACTCCGCCCTAAACTACATCACCAATCTTGTCTCCAAATATCACCCAAACCGTCCTCTCTGCTCCTCCCTAGCTCCTCCTGCTCTGTAGCTCCCTTGTCTCCTCCTTCCATGCTCATTTCAAGAACTTCTCCAGAGCCTCTCTTATTCTCTGGAACTCACTACCCCAATCTGTCCGGTAATCTCCTACTCTGTCCACTTTTAGACGATTCCTGAAAACACATCTCATCGGGGAAGCCTATCATGCCTTCAGCTAACTACCAAATCTCCTGTTTTCCTCATCGGTTCATCCCTCACAGTTACTACCTTTTGTTACACCAGCCCCTATCTGTCTGCTTGGAATTTGGTTTGCTCGCGTGTACACACGAGCAAACCAAAATCCCCGCCAGCAGACAGCGCGCTGAGGTGTCGGTGAGGTGGCGGTGACGTTGACGCCGCCACGTCACCGCACCAGGAAGTAAAACACTTCCACGCATGCGTCGAAACCATTCGGCGCGTGTGCGAGAAGACATGTCTGCTGGTTAGCGTACTAACCAGCAGACATGTTGGGCGGACGGGTTCCCAGCCGACGGATTTGTAAGCATGCTTTCCAATCTGTCGGGTGGCCAAATCCGTCTGCTCGCCCGTACACACGATCGAATCTGTCTGCTGGGACGGTCTAGCAGACCGTTTCCAGCAGACAGATTTGATCGTGTGTACGAGGCCTTAGGCCCCATACACATGAGCGGACAGATTTGTTCAAATCTGTCCGTCCGACAGATTTGAACAAATCTGTCTGCTGGGATTTTGGTTTGCTCGCGTGTACACACAAGCAAACCAAAATCCCCACCAGCAGACGGCGCGCTGACGTGTCGGTGACGTGGCGGTGACGTTGACGCCGCCACGTCACCGCACCAGGAAGTAAAACACTTCCGCGCATGCGCCAAATCCATTCGGCGGCGGCGGTGCGGGACGACATGTCTGCTGGTAAGTGTACTAACCAGCAGACATGTCGGGCGGACACATTCCCACCCGATAGATTTCAAAGCATGCTTTGAAATCTGTCGGGTGGACAAATCTGTCCGCTAGCCCATACACACGATCGGACATGTCTGCTGAAACGGTCCATCGGACCGTTTTCAGCGGACATATCCGCTCGTGTGTACGAGGCCTTAGATTGTAAGCTCATAGGAGCAGGGCCCTTTTAACCCTCTTGCATTGAATTGTATTGTATTGTTGCTGTATTGTCTCTCTTCATATTGTAAAGCACTGCACAAACTGTTGGCGCTATATAAATCCTGTATAATAATAAAAAAGCAAACCCTTTAAAAAGGGAAACAATCCCAGAAGCTCAGGTATAATAGACACTGAATTTCTGGAAAGCTAACTGGCTACCATGCACAGTTGCATCTGATTCTGAGTGCTCTAATTTTAGTAAATCTCCCCCAATGTGCCCACCTGGCCAATACATTCTTTCAAATGATACAAACTTATGTTCGCCATAGACAGTTTGAATCGTGTATGGGCAAGTTGAATGTACCAAGTTGATTGATTAACTCGGGTACAACCAGCCTGCCGGATTTTACTTGTGATTATTACTGGCTGGTATAGCCGCTAGCATAATCACTGCCTTTTTCTGGCATGGACGGCTTTCCCCACCACCTTATTGAAGACAATGTAGAAGACAATGGCTCGGCAAGAGCTGAGAAAAAGAATTGCACCATTTATGGCCTACCATGTAGAAGTGAAAACGTATCAGTACTTTGCCTATACTAAGGAAAACAAGATCGCAGTACATTTTTTACCAAAAAGTAAATATCTGAAAAGGCCTCTGTATTGAAAGCCAAACGTACAATGGATGATAGTTTATGGTGCTTAGGGAACAAGAGCAGGGAACGCTTAGTTACCCTCTTTTTGCAAGCCTCTTACTTTGCCCCATAGGGGTATAGTACAGGTTCAATTAAAATAAGTCGTCTCATTAGCTTTAAAAAATTAAATGCTAATCCACAGATTAAATCAGCAAGACCCATATTTGCTTCTTGAATGATAGTGCAGATAATCCCTTCATTATTTCTGCATGTCAGCTTCTCCCCTGCCAAAAGCCCAATTTGCGTCCATTCCTATTGTTGAACTCAGGCTCAGCTCAGTTGCCACCGCCACCTGTTCAGTGAGTGTGCTGACATTCACGCTCATCAGTGTAGCAGATGAATCCCGGAAGCTGTCCCACACTGCACTATGGTTCAGGTCTGTAAACAGATCGCTGACATTCACCGTACCCCTGTATTACACTTTACTAAGCATTGCTGTTCATCAGTTAGTGCTATCCAATTATTCTTCTCCTACAGAGCAGCATGGTCAGCCAGTGTTGGGGATATGTTTGAGCACACTAGCTCTGAATGTACTTTGTCCCCCTGGAAAAAATGATAAAGAAAACAAATATGTGGTGGGACTTCTTTAAATTAAATCTCACACAAAGATTTAATTCTAAAAAAACAACAACCTAGACCCAAACAATCACTGATCGATAACCTCCCTCAACATCTTTTCCAAGGTAATGGAAAAAGCAGTTGTACAACAGTTACAAAATCACTTCTTCTGGATCCACTACAATCGGGTTTCCGCCCAGGTCACGGGACGGAAACATCGCTTCTCAAAATATGGGATGACGCTCTCGAAGCAGCAGATGACGGAGAATCTTGTCTCCTGTTACTGTTGGACCTCAGTGCTGCCTTTGACACAGTGGACCACAAACTGCCATTAAACCGCCTCACAGAGGTAGCTGGAGTTGTAGATTCGGAGCTACCCTGGTTTTCCTCATTTCTGGAAAAACGATCCCAGACAGTGAAACTAGGACCTTTCACGCTGAGTCTCGTACCCTGGCTTGCGGAGTCCCCCAGGGTTCACCCTTATCGCCCGTACTCTTCAACATTTACCTCCGCCCACTCTTAAAAATTATTAGTAACCAAGGCCTTCTCTATCATTCTTACGCAGATGACACGCAACTTTATTTTCGTATCAGCGGAAAAAAGAACCAACACCTCATATTAGAACAATGCCTTAGTCAGATAGACAACTGGATGACGGATAGTCACCTCAAACTTAACAGAGCAAAAACAGAACTCCTTCAACTCCGTGCAAACAGGAAAGGACTGGCCAGGACCACCTGGACACCACCACCAATTCTGGGACAAACCATCACCGCAAGCACCAAAGTCAAAAGTCTTGGAGTCATTTTTGACTCAGACATGACAATGGATGCACAAATAGGATCAGTAGTTAACAGATCTCATCATCTGTTGCGTCTCCTACGGAGAGTTGTTCCCTTTATCCCAAAGGAAGAGTTAGCAGTGGTAGTTGGGACAATTATCAACTCCAGATTAGATTATGCAAATTCCCTTTACCTCAGACTCCCAAAATACCAGATTGCCTGTCTCCAAGACGTCCAAAACACGGCGGTACGGCTGGTAACAGGGAAAAAACATGGGAATCAATCAGCCCATCCCTGAGATCCCTCCATTGGCTGCTCATAAAGGACAGAGTCATATTCAAGCCCTTTGCCTGACGCACAAATATGTACACGGAACTGCCCCACAATATTTAAGAGAAAAAATAAAAAAACAAAAACGCCAATCGCGTTCTGGGATCAACTAATCAAAAACTATTACAAATTCCAAAAGCCTGGTACAAAACCAAAGGAGAACGTTGATTTGCAGTCCAAGGACCGCGATTATGGAATGCATTACCAACCAGCATCCGAACGGAAATTGATCACCTGGCCTTCAGAAAAACTCAAGACCCATCTATTCTGAAGGTCAACAGAACGGGAAAAATTGATGCCAAGCTCCTTGAGGCGATTTAGTTCGCATTTGTAACGCTATACAAGTTATTCACTGACTCACTCACTAAGGGCATAAAGCCTGTACCACTACAGTGTGTCTTACTAAGGGCCTATCCACACATTTCAATTAAAATGTGTATTTTAATGCCTAGTACACACAATGAGAAAATCAGACCAAAATGCATCCAAAGCGATCGTCTGATAATTTTATTTGTCAGTACACAGCTTTCAAGAGCCGATCACAACAGTTTATATGAAAATATCTGAAGGGACAAGCAAACATTTTTCTTGTAAAATAACAGAATGAACAATTTGGTGTATTAGTATAGTATTTGTATGAAAAAAAATGGCGTGACCAAGACCGCACATGCTCGGAAATGAAAGAATGCATTACAATACAACACTTCCGAAGTTGTATTCTGTAACGGATTGACCCGTGACGCCCAGAGACTTTTGAGGGATGGGGGATACTTCTGTGCCAGCGTCACTAAGGACTCTTGGGTCTAAGCTTACCCTGTGCCCCTTTTGGGCATAGGGTGGCTGATAAATGATAATTTATGTTTTGCAGGAGATCTGGACATATTACAAGTTGTAAAGGTCAATGTTTCATTCAATGTGGGGACACATGCCTTTGAGGTGTTAATTGCATCAGCTCCTAAGACCTTTCATTGTCCATTGTGTGAGGCTGTTGAGATGCTAACTAAGACTACTACTGTGGATTGAAACTGAGAGTCAGCTTGGCTCCTGAAAGACATTTCTTTGTGTGATTACACTGTTTAAAGCCCATTGATGATCAGGTGTGAATACCTTTTTTTCAGAGACAGAAGTCTGTCTAAAATGTGGATTGAGGGGAACTAATTGTGTGATGCTGTTTTGTGTGAATTCTATTGATAATAGATGTGACAGCTGTAGTAATTAACGCTGGTAATTCGGGGCCCGAACGTCTGACATAGGAAAATGTATTCTGCAGGTGAATAGCTGTTGTCAGAGACGGGATGTCTGGGGGATAATTACCTCACCTGAATGTCATTATCTAAAAGAATGTGAGTAAAGCCCCACTGTGTGATGAGGGGGGTGGAGAGTTTCTTTGTTCCTTTCATGCTTGAACTGTATAAAAACCAGAGAGTGTACCATTAAAGGATTCATTCATTTGAAACCAAAGAGAACGAAGCTTGTCTCGTCTTAATTCTAGGGAATGGATCGTGTCTACATGGATTGTCGGACTGTCGGCTAAGCTGTCGTGGTTGGGGCGATGGAATGGATGTCTGCAGACCAGTTTCATCGGACCAATTCGATGGTGTGTATGGCCCATCGGACCGTTGTCGAAAGTTTTAAAACTTGCTTTAAAATCTGTCCGACAGACAGATTCGATGGTTAGTACGCCAAAGCATCGGACCAAAAACCCGCGCATGCTCAGATTCAAGTCGACGCATGCTTGGAAGCATTGAACTTCCCTTTTTCAGCACGTCTGATCGGATTTTTGGTCCGATGGTGTGTGCACACATCAGACCACTTCAGCCTGGTCCGATGAAAATGGTCCGTCTGACCAGTTTCATCAGACCAGTCTGATCGTGTGTGTACGTGGGCTAACATATTCTATCTAACCAGAATTTTTGAAGCTTTAGTAATCTATTCGTTTATATATGAAATGATCATTCATTCGATATTCTCATTGTGTGAACGAGGTTTAAGTGTGTTACACAGGTAAGGTTGAATAAAGACAACAGTCCATATAGTTCAATCTGTGTTGGTGTATGTGTGTGTTTGTATAGATAATCATTTCACATATCCCTGTATATTGTGTTCGCTAAAATGTGTCTTTTTGTATAGTTTTCCATTGATCCGCATGCTTATTTTGGTTAGGAACTCCAACCAAATAGTCAGAATAACAGCAAAGCAACCCACATTTTCAGAAAGGAATGGTCATTTTTATTATTTCTTTCATGACAAGTTTATTCTAAGAGCCGGTAGACGACTTCAGAGGCGACCTGCAAAATGATTTCTGTATAGAAGTCAATGCAGGTCGCCCCGAGCCACCCCCGAAGTCGTACAGGAACCTTTTTCTAAGTTGGAGCGACTTGCGTCACTCCTATTAGAACGGTTCCATTGCATTGACTGGGACGCGACTCTTCAGGCGACTAAGCCGCCTGACGAGTCGCCCCAGTGTGAACCGGCTCTAAATCCTCGTACACTCGATCAGATTTTTATTGGACAAAGCGTAGGACTTTTGTCTGCAGGGCATTAGCCAGGAACTTGTCTTGCATACAAACAGCAAAAAAATTGTCAGACAACAAACACGAAACTACACGTTTTTTTCAGCTCTTTAGTGCCACCCTTTGGGCAACTTCTGCTAATGTTGTGTTATGGTGAGCATTGCTTCTGAGCATGCGTGTTTGTAATTTTGAATTTTGTCCGACGGACTTGTGTACACACGATCGGAAATTCTGACAACACAAATTTGTTGGCAAACAATTTTAAAGCATGCTATCCCACATTTGTCCGCAGAAAATCCGACAGCAATTGTCCGATGGAGCATACAAACAGTCAGATTTTCCGACAACAGCCTGTCATCACACAATTCCCGTCAAATAATCTGGTCGTGTGTACGAGGCTTAAGGCTCTGTTCACACCTGAGCGATTTTCTGCTTGAAGCTCTAGAATGCTCAAAAGCCAAATCCCATTCATTTCAATGGTCCCTGTTCACCTCGACGGGCAGAACACATCGTTCCGCCCGTCGAGGTTCTCTGCCGGCCGTCGAAATCGGCGACCCGCCCGTCGGGAATGGCAACCAGCCATTCATTCAGGCGGGCCGTCGAGCAAAAAGAGCGTGCTCTCTATTCGCTCGACGAGATTCCCGACGGGCGGGGGCGAGCCAGGAGCGTACACACGGCCGAGGTTCTCGCTGGAATGCAGCTTCCAGCGAGGTTCTCGCTGGTTTCCAGCGAGAACCTCTGTCGTGTGTACGCCGCCTAAGCGTTCTATTGTCTGAAGCAAAACACCTGAAGCTCAAAAAAGTACAAGAGCTTCTTTTTGGCAAATGTCAAGCGTTTTTGGCTCCATAGACTTATGCCTGACTTGAGCATTTTACAAGCGTTTTGACGCTCGTTTTCTGCCCCTAGTGCTTTCTATTGGCTAAACAAAAACATCCAAGGCCCCATGTACACGGGACGCTGCTAAACGTACGTTCAGAGGCAGCTGAATGCTTTTTTCAACTGCCCCTGAACTCATTTAATGTTATCCTATGTGACCATATACACAGTCTAGTTTATTGCCGTATTTAGGCAGTTGCGTTTAACAGTGTTTCTTTGAAAGCAAAAAAATTGGTTCAGACGCCAAAGATTTCCACGTTTCAGACGCCAAACGCAACTAAATGCGGTAACTCACGTTTAGCAGTTTCGTTTATAGGCGTTTTTCGTTTTTGGCCATCTAATATATATATATATATATATATATAGATACATATACACAGTATATATATATATATATATATATATATATTAAAGCTTCAAAACGCAAACAGTTAAATCATTAAGGAGCAGTTGTAAAAACGTTCCGTGTACATGAAGCCTAAAGCTGTAAAACGCTTGTAGTATGCTTTTAAAAAGCTTGTAAAAAGCCCAAAAAAAAACAAAAAATGTCAGTAGATATGCTCAGGTGTGAATAGAGCTCAAATAAAAAAAAACACACAGGAAAAATCCATATATTAAGTGAGAATTAAGTTATTATAATTATACACCACATTATAAATTTGTACAGCAGGCACATAATTCATGTACAGCAGGCACATAATTCATGCAAATGACAAGAATGTGAGAATTTCTTATTTGAAGTTGAATTGAATTAGGAACTTAATTACAACTAAGTGATCCTGTGGAGTATATCATCCAGACGAAACAAAATATCAAAGCTGTCTGCAGTGTGTGGTCACCCGCTAGTTTTGTGTTACAACTTGTAACAAAATGCAAAACGACTGCATATCCTCACATCCTCTGGTTTGCTGGTAGGTAACACATTCATTAGTTATACAATTCCTTGTTAACTGACAAACAATTCACCTTGGTAAAAACAGAACCTGTTCACTTATATTAAAAGTTACTTTGGAAGAAAAGCTTTGCAAAGTAAAATACAGCAGCTTTAAAATAAAAAGAACATTAGATATCATGTTGTGCTGTTCTAAGACACCCAATATTGAATGACTTTACCTTTCGACCTGCAGTGTGGGGCTTTAGATCCATTTCCATCACAATTTACATTATCCAGTTGCCCAAAACCAGGAAACCAAAAATGCATTAAAGATTACCTGCTGTGGAGTAGACATATAAGCATTTTTTTGTTGGAAGCTGATAAAAAGCTTCAAAATGCCAAGTGTAACCCCAGATATAAAGCAAACCTCAACTGTAATCAAATATGCTAAAAGAACCTATAAAATATTTATCTACCAGAGAAACCTCTGGTTTTGACTACAAATGCCGGGCACATGACTAGTCTGTATAAATTTGGATTTTCTCTTTAAAGCAACTATAGATTAAAAAAAAAGAAAAGAAAATTCTTGGTGCAACTGCTTGGAAAGTGTTATTTAGATCTCAAAGTCTATCTACCTGTAAACGTGTTATGCCGTGTACACACGACCGGTTTTCCCGTCAGATAAACTCGGGGTTTTTCCGACGAAATTACAAAATTCCGTTCAAGCTGTCTCGCATACACACAGTCACAGCAAATTCCAACCGTCAAGAACGCGGTGACGTACAACACTACGACAACCTGATAAAAATTAAGTTCAATGCTTCCGAGCATGTGTCGACTTGATTCTGAGCCTGCATGGTTTTTAGTCCGTCGGAATTGCATCCAGACATACGGAAATTCCGATATATTCCGAAATATTTTTCATCTGAAAAATTGAGGACATGTTCTCTACCTAATTCCGTCGGATTTTCCAGCGGAAAAAGTCTAATGGGGCATACACACAGATGGAACATCCGATGAAAAGCTTCTGTCTGACTTTTTCCGTTGGAAATTCCGCTCGTGTGTACAAGGCATTTAGTGTGTCTGATATAAATCTCTCCTCAAATTGACAATATTGTTTCATCCGTTTTTCTCTGCTACTCTATTTTAATCTTTGTCTATGCTTTTCAGAAAGGGAATGTCCATCTATTTGAAAAAATATCCTACACTACTAAAAATAGCATAACATATCACATTTTCTAAATGGCAAGATGACAGATGCTTATAAGAATGGCAGGAGATGAGAGAGTAGAAAATAATGCCATCAGTAATATAAAAATTCCATAAATATATCCCATAGTTTATAGGCACTATAACGTTCGCATAAACCAATCAATATACGCTTATTGGGATTTTTTTTGCCAAAAATATGTAGCAGAATACATATTGGCCTAAATTTAGGATATGTTTTATAACCAGACGTAAATAATATTGTTCTTCTGTTTATGGTATTTTTTGTTTATAGTGCAAAAAATAAAAATAAAAACAGTGGTGATAAAATACCACCAAAGCACATACATTTTATTTGGGACCAGTGTTGCATGACTGCGCAATTTTCTGTAACGCAGTGCCGTATCGCGAAAAATGTCCTGGTCACGAAGGGAGGCAAGTCTTCCGGAGGTCAAGTGGTTAAATAATGGAATCAGTATTACAACTTCCACTATTTAACCACTTAACCCCCGGACCATATTGCTGGTCAAAGACCAGAGCACCTTTTTACGATTCGGCACTGCGTCGCTTTAACTGACAATTGCGTGGTCGTGCGACGTAGCTCCCAAACAAAATTGGCATACTTTTTTCCCCACAAATAGAGCTTTCTTTTGGTGGTATTTAGTTTTTGCAATACAAACAAAAATAGAGCGACAATTGTGAAAAAATATTTTTTTTTTACTTTTTGCTTTAATAAATATCCCCCCAAAAATATATATATATAAAAAAATTCCACAGTTTAGGTCGATACGTATTCTTCTACATATTTTTCGTAAAAAAATCCCAATAAGCGTTTATTGATTGGTTTGCGCAAAAGTTATAGGGGTAGTTTTTTAGCTTTATTATAAAAAATTTTTTTTTACTAGTAATGGCGGCGATCAGCGATATTTTTCAGTATTGCGACATTATGGCGGACACTTTTGACACATTGTTGGGACCATTGGCATTTTTATAGCGATCCATGCTATAAAAATGCATTGGATTACTATAAAAATGCCATTGGCAGTGAAGGGGCTAACACTATGGGGCGGGGAAGGGATTAAGTATGTTCCCTGGGTGTGTTATAACTCGGTGGCGAGCGTGCCCCTATTGGCTGCTGGGCGAGGTGACGTTTAGCTACGTTCTCTCGCCCAGCAGAGCCGACCTGCCGCTGTATAACAGCGGTGGATGGTCGGCAAGCAGTTAATGTGATACTTATGCCTGCTTTTTCTGTACAGACGCTCAATTCTGGGTAAAACTTGAGATACACAGTGTACAGTGTAAGGGGGGGGGGGAGGGTGTATAGCAGGGCCAGGTAGAGGGGATAAGGAGGGTACACTATATGGGTGGGGAACAAGGCACATTATATGGGAGCAGGGCAAATTACGTGCAAGCAGGGTAAGAGTAGGTACATTCCATGGGAACCCCTGGTAGAGAAACCTGGGTCTAAGCCCTCAAACTAAAGGCTTGCACACACTATAAGAAAATTGGACAAACATTTTTTGTTCCAAAAGCTTGTTTGTAATCCAAAGCACTCGTAAAAATCACTTTGATATATCATAGGAAATAATGGAAACGCAGATAATCCGTTCCACAGACACTGCTGGTCTATGCAGTACCGCATGTGGCCACAGTTGCGGGGACGCTGGAGACACTCGTAAATACTCAGATGTTTGGAGACACCCGGGAACCGAGTGTCTCCGAGTTGCACACCCCAGGGTGGACTGCACACCCCAGGGACTTGAATCCTGATCTTCTTGCGAGACAACACTTGAGTCAGGATTTAAAAAAATAAATAAATAGCTCGTAATGTGAAATGCTCGGAAACCGTGTTACTCGCAATCCGAGGTTCCACCTGTAACGGCAATTAATACCACATAAAACAAAATGAATACTGTACTATAATTAACCATATTATCCTATTAAAATACTACATAGAGTAAATAACACTGATTAAAAAAAATAACAGAAAATCAAGCTACCAACACGGAAATTACACCAACTTTTTGAATCAAAAAGGGGAGGGGGGAGAAGGGGAGGGGGGAAAAAACACGCAAACACAAGAAGAAGGGAAGGGGGAAGGGGGCAGGGAATGGTAGGACAAGACACACAGGGAAGGCACTCACATTAGCCACATCCGTATATAGTAAGAATAAGGAGAAAACCCAATCACAGGAGTGAGTAAAGGTCGGACTTTGAGGCAAGATGGATAGTATATATAAAAATAATTATTTATTACCAAAAAAAGAAAAAATACAAGGCAAAGATACAATATTGAAAAATAAATACAATAGAATAGAACCATCTGGATTAGTAATTCATGAGTGATAAATAAATCCTTTGAAGTCGCCTACGCGTTTCGCTTCTTCAGGACGAGACAGGCAGGATTTTTTGATAATATAGATATTGTTTCATAATCTAGTACATCGTGGCAAGCGCATCCATCCAGAGAACTCCAGGCATTCCAAAATGCCAAGGTATCAGGGAGTAAATTGAGTATCACTTTCAATGGTGTCATAAAAATCATCAATAGTCCAGATTAATAGCATCTATGGTGATAGTCCCATGATGTCAAGGATTTGATGACTAAAAGAGAGACCAAGGAAAATTTACAGGGGTTATGCCAGGATATCGGCAAACGAAAGAGAACCCCTTTCCTGGAATGCCTGGAGTTGTCTGGATGGATGCGCTTGCCACAATGTACTAGATTATGAAACAATATCTATATTATCAAAAAATCCTGCTTGTCTCGTCCTGAAGAAGCCCAACGGCGAAACACGTAGGCGACTTCAAAGGATTTATTTATCACTCATGAATTACTAATCCAGATGGTTCTATTCTATTGTATTTATTTTTCAATATTGTATCTTTGCCTTGTATTTTTTCGTTTTCTGTAATAAATAATTATTTTTATATATACTTCCGTCTTGCCTCAAAGTCCGACCTTTACTCATTCCTGTGATTGGGTTTTCTCCTTATTCTTACACTAACTTTTTCTAACATTACCCAAAAATCATTACAAATAGCAATAATAAATACCAACAATACTAATACCAAAATAATATAATATTATATTATACAAACTACATACAAATCTATAGAAGCTTTACATAAGCTTTTCACAGGAGATTTTCTCTTCTTATTCAGCACTGCAGTGACGCCTGGGACACAAGGCAAGACGGCTGATTGGAGGAAAGGCACACACCACCTTAATTTTTATACTTCTCCACCTTTCATTTCAATCTACACTTCTTTATGTGATTCCATTATGTGTTACCCATCCCGTGCCTAATTTACTATTATAAAATTATCCTCTTCCTTTAAAGCGGAGCTCCACCCTAAAGTGGAACTCCCGCTGATCAGAACCCTCCCCCCCTATGGTGTCACATTTGACACCTTTTAAGGGGAGGGGGGTGCAAATACCTGTCTAAAAACAGTTATTTGCACCCACTTCCGGCCACACAGTCTCAGGCAGACTGCAAGCATTACGTCATCTCCCGCCGCCCCCCCCCCCCATTGTGTGCTGGGAACACTCGGCTCCCAGTACACGGCGGGAGCCAATCGGCAGGCGTAGCGCGACTTGTACATGCGCCGTAGGGAACCAGGCAGTGAAGCCGGAGCGCTTCACTTCCTGGTTCCCTCACCGAGGATGGCGGGGGGGGGGGCAGCAGAGTGACGAGCGATCGCTCGTCCTCTGCTGCGGACGGCGCTGGACTCCAGGACAGGTAAGTGTCCTAATATTAAAAGTCAGCAGCTGCAGTATTTGTAGCTGCTGGCTTTTAATTAAAAAAAAAATCAGCGGACATCCTCTTTAATGACATCAATCATCTTGCCACTGTGCTTTCCAGGGGAGGAAAAAAAAAAAAACACCTCCTCCCAATTTCACCTTATTAGCATTTTTTAAAGGGACAGTTTTACCACTGACCTCCCATGAATTGCTTTAAGCAGGGGTTCTCTAAAACCTGCAAATAATCTTTAGGGGTTCCTCTGAGGTAAAATCATTGAGAAAAAGTACTATACAGTTAAAATATTTTTTATAAAAAAGGGTGGTAAAAGAGTAACATACACTGAATAAAAACAAAATGATATACTAGGGCAATTTCTTGGACTTACTGATAAACATCTAACATTCTATTGTTCAAATAAGGCATACAGATTTTTTTTTTTTTTATCCATCATTCAAAAGGGTATAATATACAATGCTGAGTAGTGCCTGTTCATCATAATTTAACATATAAAATATTTTAACATTTTTTTAGATCCAAATATTATTGTCAATAGGTTTTTTTCCCATTGCACTTTTACATCAGTACAATAAAACAAAAAATGAATTTCTTCCAGTAATCATTCACTTTTCTGTGCTTTTTTTTGACCGGAAGTATAACAAGAAACAAACTTTGAGGTTATATAAAATCTGAAATGAAATGCACACAAAATACATTTATTGTCATACATTATAGGGCTGATGGGGACTTGCAGTCCTAATTGGTTTTAAAATGATCATGCATACACAGGAATGTTGAATAAGGTAAAATGCATACTCCCATTTAAGTAAGTCACATTCTAAAACTATTACTATGTTAATATCACGGTTGGATTGTCACATAAATATAAAGGAAGCCAAAGTTATTAGACTGATTTACAAGCGTGACGCGCTTAGTGTGATGGCTATAAAGATAATTTCAGCCGATGGATAGGTCAAACCAATTGTCACATTTAGAGAAAACCCATCACAAAAGGCAACTAAAACAGAATGATGAATATAACTATGAATATCTTCCTTGAAAACTGAATTAGTCAAAGCGATCATTAGATTCACCGATTTGAGCAGCTGAGGTCATATCCATATGTCAACTTTTCTTGTAAAAGCCGAGTTTGACCCCACCTAATGCCAAGCCTCTGTATTTATGGTTTAATGTATTCAGCAGACTATAGACAACAGACAGGAAGCTTTGGCAAGCTAAACTCTTATGCCCTGTACACACAACCGGTTTTTTCCGTCGGACACGGAGCAAAACGGAGGGGAGGGGGACACGGAGCAGAACGGAGGGGGACACGGAGCAGAACGGAGGGGGACACGGAGCAGAACAAAGGGGGACTGGAGGAGGATACAAGGACAGTCAGCGGTGATCAGTGCGGTTGGAGGAGTTGCAAGCACTGATCACCCTGTTGAAATCTATACAGGGTGATCAGTGTTTGTAACTCCCCCCACCGCACTGATCACCCTCACTGTCCAGGTATCGGATGAAGCATCGAAGCATTTGCCCGAGTACATGTACTCGGTATCGGTACCGATACCGATACTAGTATCGGCATCGGGACAACCCTAGCAAATATGTATAGTGCAAAGATGCAACCAATTTCCTTCTACTCTGAAAAGGTACACAGATAGAGTCCCATTGGCTCTAGCAGACATCAGAAACCCTCAATTGAGGGTAGTAGCAGGAGTCTACACTGGATAATTGTACAGATGCTATTAACCCCCTTTCCACAAGATATGGCAACTTGAAAGTGCCTGTCCATACTACTCATCCATACAAACCTCCAGAC
Organism: Rana kukunoris; assembly: GCA_029574335.1. NCBI lineage: Eukaryota > Metazoa > Chordata > Amphibia > Anura > Ranidae > Rana > Rana kukunoris. The sequence continues at coordinate 448,600,324 of CM056052.1, forward strand.
CAGTGTTTCTCAAACTTTTTGCCTTCTGGGAACCCTTGGCAAAAAGTTTGAGATCTCGGGGAACCCCTGAAAAATTTTTTTTGATCTAAAACTCACGGATCATTGGATCTGATCAGCGAGCTGTAGATATAACAGCAATAAAGAAACTGTATCAAATAATAGAATATATATTGTAAAAACACTTACCCCCTTAATGTGAAACTTGGGCTTGCTTTTTTCTGCACAGATGCTCAATTCTGGGTCGAACTTGAGATAAGCAGCTTTACCAGTGCCAAACACAGCTTTTTTGAAAGCTGAGGGGTAGCCGGGACAACCGCTGACGGGAACAACCGCTGACAGAAACAGGCTTTTTTCAAATCTCACTATGCCATTACATGCCTCCACTGTGCCATTACATTACATGCCTCCACTGTGCCATTACATTACATGCCCCCACTGTGCCATTACATGCCCCCACTGTGCCATCACTTGCCCCCACTGTGCCATCACTTTGCCCCCACTGTGCCATCACTTTGCCCCCACTGTGCCATCACTTTTCCACCACTTGCCATCACTTTGCCCCCACTGTGCCACCAGTGTGCCATGACTTTGCCACCACTGTGCCACCACTGTGCCATCACTTGCCACCACTGTGCCATCACTTTGCCACCACTTTGTCATCACTTTGTCATCACTTTGCCACCACTTGCCATCACTTTGCCACCACTTGCCATCACTTTGCCACCACTGTGCCATCACTGTGCCACCACCTTGCCAACCGCTTGCCATCACTTTGCCACCACTGTGCCACTTGCCACCACTGTGCCACTTGCCACCACTGTGCCATCACTGTGCCACCACTGTGCCACTTGCCACCACTGTGCCACCACTGTGCCATCACTTTGCCACCACTGTGCCATCACTTGCCACCACTGCGCCATCACTTGCCACCCACTGCGCCATCACTTTCCCCCCACTGCGCCATCACTTTCCCCCCACTGCGCCATCACTTTCCCCCCACTGCGCCATCACTTTCCCCCCACTGTGCCATCAGCTACTGTCAGGCTGATGATTTAAAAGCCGTGCCCGCGCCTCAAAAACCGTGCCTTCTCCTCAGATTGTTCCGTGATAGGCGGAACACAAATTTTCCCAGCAGGGCCTCTGTTCAGTGTTCCGCCTATCATGGATGTCCTCTCGTCCGAGGATAAGAAGGCATCAGTGATAGGCGGAACACTGAACAGAGGCCCTGCTGGGAAAATGTGTGTTCCGCCTATCACGGAACAGTCTAAAGAGACGGCGCGGTTTTTGAGGCAGCGGCGCGGCACGGCTTTTAAATCATCAGCCTGACGGAAACTATAGATTTCCCGCGGAACCCCTGGGGACTTCCCGCGGAACCCCGGTTGAGAAACACTGCTCCAGACAGTCAGAGTAACTTATCATTCATGCTTGTGGCCAATTTGAAGAGAACTTGTTTAGGTTCTTAATAACTGTTTAAAGGACATCACTCAGTCTTCAATTCCCACCATTTATCAGTGTAAAGTCCTATCTGCATATATGCAAATTAAGGGTGTTATGAATAGTCTGCTTCATGCTGGTTTCAGTGCTTTGAAACTAAATACTGTACATCAATTGCCAAGGTGTCACTTCTCTGGCAGCACAGAGCAGAATCTCAATGAAAATAATGTAATTCTCATGCATGCCCCCTCACAGGCAAAGAAAGCATGAAAATGGCTTGGAATGTACCATAATACTATATAGTACTCTAGGCACTATGCACTCTAGAAGTCCATGAAAACCTCACAGATTCTTTCACACAAAACAAGGTTAGAAGTCTCTAGATAGGCAGTAGAATGCATAAATGCAGAGAAGAGGTTAATCCGGTCTAACAAGAACACATTTTTAGCGTTGATGATAAACAAGATAGGATATTAAAGTTGGAAGCATTGTTAAATAATTTACACAAAGTAAGGGGTGAACAGAATGTAAATTCTAATGAGAACAATCTTTCTATTTAAAGCTGTGATTACAGTTTTAAATTTCGCAACAATGTAAAGGTCTTCGTTGCAACAGACGGGAGGGCAAGAAAAGAAAAGTGAATATTACAGAAACAGTCTACAATTCAAAGGAAAATAAATACAACTTGTTACTTTTGTGTAGTATACATTCAAGGCTAATGCCCTGGATTGATGTATAGTTTATCATCTCTGGTCCTCAGTACTTCACAACAGAATTGGCCACCTGTAGAGGCAGGGTCTGTACAGACTATTAGGCTCCATTCACATCTAGGCGTACGCTGTAGCGGCGTATTGCGGCGACAAATCAATAGGCGTTTTGTCCCCGCGATTTGCGGCGACAAAACGCCTATTGATTTTTTGCAGAAGAGGTGAATTAACATTGCCGGCTATGCCCGTACGCCCGATACGCCTGAAAAAAAGGGTCCGGGACTTGTTTGAGCTTCAGGCGTATGGGCGTTTGGCGTGGAGATGTGAACCATCTCCATAGCCGACAATGTTAATTCGCCCCTCCAGCGTATCTAGGGCTGCTTCAGCGTCGGGCGTAAGGCGACAAAACGCCTAGATGTGAATGGAGCCTTATAGGGTGTAATGGCCAGTTTGCCAGACTCTGGCCTCAGGGATCTCATTTTATAAAGTGGTGCGGAACATAAAAGTTTCTACACAGTAATGTAAAAAAAAAAATGTACACTTTTTCTTGAAAAATAACACTTCCTGGACATAGTTATAGCTGCAGGGTGAGATCATCTTAGGCACTGCTGCCTCAGGCTTAAAGTTTTATGAGATTTGCAGTGAGATCACTACGGTCTTTTTCACTATTCTCCTAAGGGGCTTGCTGGAGAGAAAGCTGTACCCAAATCCCAAACCCTGAAGCTCTTTGCTTCATATACACTGGGGGGTTGGCAACCCCTTGATCGCGGTCCACCTGTCGACCGCAGGTAGGTGAAAGGTAGACCGTGAACAGGTTGCTGCACCACTGGCCCCCGCCTTCTATGTGCCAGTCCTTTCTCCCTCCCAGTTTAAAGTCTCCTGCACGGCTCCGTTGCCCCTTCTGTGTCCTGCTCTTTTTCTGTCCCTCCTGCCCCCAGCCTCCTCCACCGCTGTGATCAGCAGAGACTGGGAGGAAGCACAGCTCAGGATGGAGGGCAAGAGGAGGAGCCGCCAAATTAACTTTTTATGTTTAGCCGCAGGCGATTGGTTGATAGGACAGTTAAGTGCAAGTGTAATTTTTTGCGATACGGCACTGTGCCGCTTTAACTGACAACTGTGTGGTTGTGCGACACTGTACCCAAACAAAATTGATGTCCTTTTTTCCCCACAAATGGAGCTTTTTTTTGGTGGTATTTGATCTACTACTAAAATTATAATTATTCTTTATCAGTTTAGGCTAATATGTATGCTTCTACATATTTTTACAATAGCGTATATTCATTGGTTTGCGCAAATGTTATAGCGTCTACAAAATAGGGGATAGATTTAGGGACTTTCATTTTTTTATTGTTATTACTGGTAATGGTGGCGATCTGCGATTTTTAGCAGGACTACAACATTGTGGAGGTCAAATCTCACCCAAATTGACACTTTTTGGGGACCAGTGACATTACTACAGTGATCAGTGCTAAAAAAAATGCACCGATCAATGTATGAAGGATACTGTCAGGGAAAAGGGTAACACTAGGGGGCGATCAAGGGGTTAACCTGGGTGTTCCCTGGGTGTGATCTAACTGTGTGGGGGATGGGCTTACTGAGACAACACAGAGATGGCGGTTTCTGATCACTAGGAACAGCAGATCTCATTATTCTCACCCTGTCAGAACGGGGATCCGCCTTGTTTACATAGGCAGATCCCTGTTTTGCCTCTCTGTACTGTGATCGCGTACACACTACCACATGCAGGGCCCGGCATACACGTTGGTTTGCACAGCCGATCTGCCTTACCGCAGTTTGTATGCGGAAGGCGGTCGGCAAGTGGTTAAAAGAAAGTTCAAATTTCCAGAAACAAAACCAAGGAGGTTTTCGCCATCAACACCTAACAATGGTAGATTCAGTCTCCTGGCTTACACATGCAACATTGCAGTTGTGACCCTTTACTTTAGGGCCTTGTCAGTCTCCCACAGACTATTTTACCTCCAACACTACCGGTATTTGCTTAGCTAGTGTAGCAGCTCCTTGCTGCTCTGACCCTCAGGCTTAGGGTCTCTGGCTTCCCCAGTGCACCCATACACATGCACTCTTTGGCTTTTCCCTTGCACGCCAGGACTTCTAAGGAGGGTGGAGCCCAAAACCATGGTCAGGTATCTACAAAAAGACCAACACATACCTGACCAATTAGTGTGTTAGCAATCCTGAGAATCTGGACCCAGGATTGGAGACTTCTTCCCACCCGGATCGCTAAGAAATCTATATTATATATATAGTGGATTTAAAGGGTATGTAAGGGAATTTTTTTTTTTTAAATAACAAACATGTTATACTTACCTCCACTGTGCAGCTCGTTTTGCAGAGTGGCCCTGATCCTGGTCATCTGGGGTCCCTCATCGGCTGTCTCAGCTCCCCCTTTGCAAGAACTCCTTACCTTCATGCGAGCTCGCATGGCGATGAGTTCTTGAGGGCGCGCTCCTGTGATACAGCCGGCGGCCATAGCCGCTCATTGTATCACAATACATGGAATGTATTAAGGTGAAAAAACGTTTACCTTTACAACCCCTTTAAGGATTAAAGTGACTTTGAACGTGGTATGGTTGCTGGTGCCAGACGGGCTGGTCAGAGTATTTAAAAAACTGCTGATCTACTGAGATTTTCAAACACAACCATCTTTGGGGTTTACAGAGAATGGTCTTAAAATTAGAAAATATCCAGTGAACAGCAATTATGTGGACAAAAATGCCTTTAGTAGGAGTGGGACTTCCTGTCCCACTTCCTCCTTCTGCCCAGGGACTGCTTAGGCGATACGTCATATTGCCTACGCCGGCCCCTTCCTGTAGGCGATCGTCTGGGACACGTGGGAGGTCTCAGGTGATTGCCTGACCACTCATAGAGCGCAGCGCTGCTCGCGCATTCGCAGTGGGTGCCCGGCCGTGAAGTCAAAAGCTATCACAGCTGGGTGCCCGAACTAGGAATGAAGGCACCGGCCGGAGAGGGTGGGTGAGGAGTGGAGCTCTGGGCAGTGCGTCGCTGGACCGTGGAACAGGTGAGTGTCTGTTTATTAAAAGCCAGCAGCTACACTTTTTGTAGCTGCTGACTTTTAATAAACATAAAAAAAGCCTGTAACTCCCCTTTAAACGCCACGGTCTACCTGAGTATTGTAGTTGACCATGTCCATCCCTTTATGACTATAGTGTACCCATCTTCTGATGGCTACTTCCAGCAGGATAATGCACCATGTCACAAAGCTCAAATCATCTCACTCCTGGTTTCTTGAACATGACAATGAGGTCACTGTACTACAATGGCCTCCACAGTCACCAGATCTCAACCCAATAGAGCACCTTTGGGATGTGGTAAAACAGTAGACTCGCATCATGGATGTGAAGCCGACAAATCTGCAGCAACTTCGTGATGCCATCGTGTCAATGCGGACCAAAATCTCTGAGCAATGTTTTCAACACCTTGTTGAATCTATGCCACAAAGAATTAGGGCAGTTCTGAAGGCAAAAGGGGGTCCTACCAGGTACTAAGAAGCTGTACCTAAAAGTGGCCGGTGAGTGTATACTCACCGGCCACTCTATTATAGAACACCTGTTCAACTGCTTGGTAACACAAATTGTTAATTAGCCAATCACATGGCTGCAATTTAATGCATTCAGGCACCTAGACATGGCGAAGGCAATATGCTGAAGTTCAAACATAGCATCAGAATGGGGAAGAAAGGGGATTTAAGTGACTTTGAACGTGGCATAATTGTTGTTGGTGCAAGACGGTCTGGTCTGAGTAATTTGTATACCTGTATACACACACATATATATACAAATACACACATTTTTTTTTTTTTTAGGTTTTTATTTATTTATTTTTATTGGTATCCTTTCTTTTTAGGATTTCATTATTCTACTGCAAATTGCCTTATGTACACACATTCAGAACACTTTTGATTATCACTGAAAAGTTCTCCCAGTTGTTAAGGTGATGTAAACAAGGGACATGTGAAAAAAAAAATTGAGCCAAGCTACTGTATCTAAGGAACACCCAGTCACACAAGTTACAAGCTGCTCCCAAAGCACACACCTCATATACACATATCTAAGGTCACTTGGGTATTTGAAAGGGCAAAGATCTCTGCTTCAAGCAACACACATTTCAAAATAAAAAACACCTTTCTAAAAATAAGTTAAAAATGAATATAATTAAACTATGTTTATGCTTCAGTTAAAGAAAAATGTAAAAAGCAAAACAGGTGCCCAGTAGGGATGAGCTTGATGTTCGAGTCGGACATTATGCGGTGTTCGCAGCAAATTTGAAAGCCGCGGAACCATGTTAAAGTCTATGGGACCCGATCATGAAGAACAAAAAAAGTGCCAATGTTAAAGGCTAATATGCCATAAAAAGTGTCTGGGGACCTGGGTCCTGCCCCAGGGGACATGTATCAATGCAAAAAACAGTTTTAAAAACGGCTGTTTTTTCGGGAGCAGTGATTTTGATAATGCTTAAAGTGAAACAATAAATGTGAAATATTCCTTTAACCACCTCAATACTGGTCACTTTCACCCCCTTCCTACCCAAGCCATTTTTCAGCGCTGCCACACTTTGAATGACAATTGCGCATTGAATGACACTATACCCAATTAAATTCGTTTTTTTTCCCCACAAATAGAGCTGTCTTTTGGTGGTATTTGGTCACCTCTGCGGTTTTTATTTTTTTGCGCTATAAACAAAAGAAGAATGACAATTTTGAAAAAAAAAAGCAATATTTTCTACTTGTTGCTATAATAAATATCCCCAATATCCCCTAAAAATATATAGAATTTTTTCCTCAGTTTTGGCCGATATGTATTTTTTTACATACTTTTGTTGAAAAAAAATAATAATCGCAATAAGCGTATATTGATTGGTTTGCGCAAAAGTTCTAGCGGCTACAAAATAGGGGATAGATTTATAGCATTTTTTTTTTTTTTACTAGTAATGGCGGCAATCGGTGATTTTTATCATGACTGCGATATTGTGGCAGACATATCAGACACTTTTGACACTATTTTGAGACCATTCACATTTATACAGCAAACAGTGCTATAAATATGCACTGAATTACTGTGTAAATGTGACTGACAGGGAAGGGAATAACACTAGGGGGAGATCAAGGGGTAAATGTGTACCCTAGGGAGTAAATCTAACTGTAGGGGGAGGGGACTGACTGGGGGAGGTGACCGATCGGTGTCCCTATGCACAAGGGACCCATCGGTCTCCTCTCCCTGACAGGAGGTGGATCTGTGTGTTTACTGCTCAGTTACCAGGCAATCGTGGGTGCCCGGTGGACATTGTGGCCACCGGGCACATGCATCGAGTCCCCAGTGACGCAGCGTTCTGCGTGCGCCCCCCCCTAGTGGCTCGGGAAGGCGAAGACGTCATATGACGTCCGCCCAGAACGAGAGGATTATCGTCCCGCTGTCAAATGATGGCGGGCGGTAGGCTAGTGGTTAAATATCGTGCCTGGGGGGTGTCCTTAGTATGATTGTAAAGTGTCTAAATTTTCCAGTTTTTAAAACCATACCACAGCAAAGTTACATTTCTAAAAGAAGAAAAATCATTTAAAACTGATTGTGGCTGTAATGAATTGTCATGTCCCGGCAATATAGATAAAACTCATTGAAAAAAAAAAACATAATGGGTTCCCCCCCACCAGTCCATTAACAGGCTCTTTAAGTTTGGTATAAATATTAGGGGAAACCCTGAACCAAAAAAAAAAGATTGCGTGGGGGTCCCCCCAAAATCCATACCATGCCCCTCAGGTCTGGCATGAATATTAAGGGGAACCCTGCACCCCAAAAAATATGGTGTAGGGGTCCCCCAATATACACCAGACCCTTATCCGAGCACAAAACCTGGCAGGTCGCAGGAAAAGAGGGGGGGGACAATAGAGCGCCCCCCTCCTGAACCATACCAGGCCACATGCCCTCAACATGGGGAGGGTGCTTAAGTTACCTACCTCCAAAGCATCGTGTCCCCATGTTTATGGGGACAAGGGCTTCGTCCCCACAACCCTTGCTCGGTGGTTGTGGGGGTCTGCGGGTGGGGCAATTATCAGAATCTGGAAGCCCCCTTTAACAAGGCGACACCCAGATCCCGTCCCCCTATGTGAATTGGTAACGTGTACATTGTACCCCTACCAATTCACATAGCCCCTGGCTGTATCACGGGAGCGCGCCCGCAAGAACTAACCACCATGTGAGAGAGCTTGCATGAATGTGGATAGTTCTTGCGGGGAGGAGCCGAGACAGCTGCAGAGGGACCCAGAAGACCAGGTTCGGGGCCACGCTGTGCAAAACGAGCTGCACAGTGGAGGTAAGTATAACATGTTTGTTATTTAAAAAAAAAATTGCCTTTAGTGTTCCTTTAATACTGATGAGTGTTTTCCATGAATTATATTTTCTTAAATAACGACCTTTTATATATTTAACATGGTGTAATATCCTTGCTGCCTGGAATGTGGGGGAATTTATCTATTCTACAAGCAGAAAAGATGCTCAAATGCCCAAAAACGTGCGAGAAGGTGTGAAAGAACATGAAAAATCTCAAAGAAGCTTGGAAACACACACACAAAAAAAAATTGGATAAATGAGCTGAGGGGAGGGTTTGTGAAAAAAAACGTGTATGCTCATAAAAGCTCAAAGGAGCTCAAATAAGCTCAATAAAAACATGCAAAACAGCCCTGAATTGCCATGGCAGACTTTGAACTTTAGACCCAAAAGTCTTTAATATTGGGGGAAAACAGGCAATTTTAGTTTAAGCCGTTTTAATTACACCCGTTCCTTTAATCTAGATATCGCTAATGCCTGAAACAAGTCACAGCTAAATGAAATAGATTGGTTATCAGATGTTAGAAATTATCTGATCACTGAAGTACATTTTAACCACTTCCATACCAGGCACTTACGCACCTTCCCGCCCAAGCCAATTTTCAGCTTTCAGCGCTGTCGCACTTTGAATGACAATTGCGCGGTCATGCTACACTGTACCCAAACAAAATTGCCGTCCTTTTTCCCCCACAAATAGAGCTTTCTTTTGGTGGTATTTGATCGCCTCTGCGGTTTTTATTTTTTGCGCAACAACTAATAAAAGACTGAAAATTTAGAAAAAAAAAATAAATTTTTATTTTTTTCTGTTAACTTTTTTGTAAATAAGTATGTTTTCTCTTTCAATTACGGGCACTTATATGGCGGCACTGATGAGGTGGTACTGATGGGCACTGATGAGGTGTCACTGATAGGCGGCACTGGTATGCGGCACTGATGGGCACTCATAGGCGGCACTGATGGGCACTCATGGGCAGCACTGGGAACTCATAGGCGGCACAGAATGGCACTCATGGGTGGCACTGATGGGTACTTATGGGTGGCACAGATGGGCACTGATAGATGGGCACTGGGCACCATGTGTGGGCACTGACTGGCATATTTCTTTTTTTTTTTCCTGTTTTTTTTTTTTTTTTAAATCCTGTTTTTTATTTATTTTTTGCGTTTTTTTAAATTTGTTTTACCCTGCCAGTGAGGGCATCCCTGGTGGTCTAGTGTGGGCATCCCTGGTGTCCAGTGTGGGCATACGAGGGGGGGCTGCGCTGATAAACAATCAGCGCGAACCCCCCCTGTCAGGGGAGCCGCCGATCGGCTCTCCTGTACTCGCGTCTGTCAGACGCGAGTGAGGAAGAGCCGTCGGCGGCTCTTCCTGTTTACATCGTGGTCAGCCGTGATTGGACACGGCTGATCACGTGGTAGCGAGCCTCCGCCTCCACGGGCGCGCGCGGCATTAAATCGTGCAGGACGTTTGAGAACGTCTAGTCACGATTTTTTAACCACTTCCCGGCCGTAAATCTGCTATTGGCCGGGCGGGAAGTGGTTAAGCTCTGAACACACATATCTGCTGTCATTCAGCCTGACTTGTGGTTTAGCCAAGAAAAAAAAATATCTGTTCTTAACTAGAAATAAAATGCATTTCTGTCTTTTTTTTTTTTTTTTTTTATAAAGTGTATTTTTGTGCGTGAACTCGAGAGAGAGAGGAGCCGGACTGCAGGAGTTGGGAGTAGGCAGACCCTCCCCCGGAGGCAATCGCCATCCTTCTCCATGCCCCTGGTGGCAATGGCGGGTGTGAAGGGGGGCCTCCCACTCACCCCACCCTACCTGCTCCTCTTGGGAGCCCAACTGGGGCCCAACGGGACCCCAATGGGGCAGAGGGACTCCCCCTATGAGGGAGTGAGGGGGCCTAGCCCACCCAGCCAGCCCCGTAGGTCCTTCGCCTCTCTTTATTTTAGGAGACCGCATGGCCAAAGTGCATGTGTTTTTAAACCAATTTTGTGTGCGTGCAAGTGTGGTGGTTTTTGTGGGGGGGGGGGGTGGGCGTACTAAGCACAGGCGTACCTTGCATAGCACACCCACCGGGAGCCGGGCTGAGACCACCAAACTCAATTCACATGTAGCCGAGACCGGGATCCGAACCCTTGGCTGCAGAGGTGAATGGCTTGTCAGCGCAGTGCCAATCACGTTGAGCCACCACAGCTCCCGCATTTCTGTCTTCTGTTCACTTCATATTTAGCGTAAAGCTGTTGTGTGAAAAGTATATATACTATTACTTTATGGCTTTTTAAAAATGTTGACTGTGGTCCCAATCCAATGGCTTTAATGATGTATGTACGAATCATTTCCCAGATTAGAAATGTTGACTTGCTGCATATATTGGTTCCATTTCAGCAATTTAGAAAATACTGATAGGACAGCCATGACAGAAGGAAAACCAGCATTTGCAGAAATTGTAAAGTTTTGTTAGCAGAACTGAGATAGTGGTGCTTGTAGGCTTTACTAAACTCCACAAAGCTTCACTAAAGCTTGAAATAAATATACCTGTGAGCACGAAAAAGCACTTTAATCACCACCAGACTAGTCAGACTGTTTAATATTTAGCAGAGGCGGAACACACCAATGCATACAAAAATTTGCCAGTTTAATGTATTTTACAGGCAAAAGTGGCCACATTTTGTGCAGGCTGTTCACATCAGAACACGATGTGGGAAACCAACAATCCATTAAAAACGCCTTGCCCTTGTGATTTGCAACGGGTGTCAGTGCATTGTTAATGGCCCCACAAAAGCAGGATGCAAACACACTGCTTCTGTACCATGCAATGCCCTTGCAGTGCGTTTTCAAAAGTAGTGCATGCATCACTTTTGCTGTAGTCCAATGTATAGTTCATGGTGCAAACCAGCCCTAATTTAAAGTGGAGTTCCACCTTAAAAAGTAACTTTAGCTAAATCCCCTCCCCCTTACATGCCACATTTGGCATGTAATTATTTTTGGGGGGGAGTGGGGGCTTCAGTAGGAGTGGGACTTCCTGTCCCACTTCCCGCCGAGGGGCTGGTGGCGATTAGGCTTAATTGCCTTACTGCAGCCCATCCCTTTGGCGATCGTCTAGGACACTGACAGGTCCTAGACGATCGCCTGTCCAATCAGCGGCGGGCCGCGCGCGCATGCTGTCACGGCTGGGTGCCCACAATCGCAATGAGGATGCCCGCCGGGGAGGGGGGGAGAGGAGCGGAGCCCAGGTCGGTGCGTCGCTGGAACGTGAAGAAGGTAAGTGTCTGTTTATTAAAAGCCAGCAGCTACACTTTTTGTAGCTGCTGACTTTTAAAAAACATTACATTTGGGTGGAACAACCCTTTAAAACTGAAGAAAGGTCAAGTTTTTTGTTTGTGCAAATAGAAATCTTAGGTTCCATTCACACTTTGCAATTGAAAATCTCATGGCAATCAGAGTACAACATGCAATGAGCGATTACTCAGAAATCCGTGCCTTTAAGGCCCCTTTCACATTAGCGGACCGTTCGTCCGCTCATTACAAGTCCGTTTACGGACTTGTAATGGGCCCCTATGAGAGCGGATCCGTTAGCGGATGATGCATCCACTAACGTCCGCAAGATCCGCATCCATTTTTTCGGATGGAAGAATGTCCTATTTTTCTTCCGTCCGGTGGAACGGATCGGATGCAAACGGACAGACGGTCCGTTTCCATCCGATTTCCCATAGGGGATAGCGGAGGAGAGACAGGGGCGGTCCCTGCATAGTGTGCGGGGACCGCCCTGTCCGCCCGACAGCTCAGCGGAGACCCATGTGAGAAGAAAATAGCTTAGGAAGATCTCTGTTTTGACATTGCATAGTTAGTACAGCATAGTTAGTACATCGCATAGTTAGTACAGCAGGCTCCTCAGTTTTTTTTCTTTCAGCCCGCTGTGTACAAGGCTTAAGAGGTCACTAAAGGAAAACATTGTTTTAGCTAAATAGCTTCCTTTACCCTAAGACAGTCCTGGTTTCATGTCCTCATTGTTAGTTTTTGCTGTAATCCTTCTCTGTTCTGCACACTTCCTGGTTGTCTGTTTCCTTATGAAAATAGTACTGGGAGATTCTCTCTGTGGTCTCTAATCAAGAAGGTGCGATTACTGTGTGTCTAAAACCCCTCAGAACCAATCAGTTGCATTTTAAAAACAAACACTGCCCTGTATTGGCTCTGTGTCTCTGTCCTTCACACAAGCATGAAACTAGATGAAAAACTATATATAAAATAAAGCCTTTGCGCTATAAGTGAGCTGGTGAAATCAAATCAAATCCCACAGTGTGAATCAATATGAATATATATGGAGGGAAGCAGCAAAATCTAAAGTGTTTACAATACACAGGTGATACAATGTGTTAGTGATCCGCTATTCCCAAATACCTTCATCTGGGGACTCAGATGAAGGCATTTGCCGTAACGCGTAGGGAATAGTCGACACCGGGAGGGACGTAAGGACTCGGCTGATGCCGTTTTATGTACATGCTGTTTTATCTTGTTTTTTTATCTAAGGAGATTTTATACTGAATAAATTGTTTGTTGGTTTACCGTACTACACCATTGGAGGTCCATCTCTTCTTTGTTTCCCTGAGTATAATATAGATTCCAGATACTCGGTCATAGGCGTGCGCAGCCTATTGCATTAGGGTGTGCACCCCAAAACTCAAACATACAAATGCGTATATATATATATATATATATATATATATATATATATATACACACCCACACACACACACACTCCCATATATGTACATAAAACCACCCATTTATGTTCCTGCCTGACCCAAGTGCCTTCGCTCACCTTTTAAAAAAAAATAAAAATGCATAGATTTTTTTCTAGGGCATTTATTATTATTTTTTAAACTGGAGACTGCAAAGTATTGTGCCCACAATCAGCAGAGTGCGGGTAAAGTGTCAGGCTCCTGCAGACACTGCCTACAGTTCTATTGCCCATAGAACTGTATGGCTGCCTACAGCTCATTGCAGAGCTGTAGGAAGGTGTGCTGATCAGTGTGCCGGCTGCCGTGTTGGATTGAACGTGTAGTTTATACATTCACAGATTCCTATCACTGAGGCTGGATTCACACCTATGCATTTTTTGCATTTTGAAGATTTGCACTACAGTCCATTTAACATTGTTTCTTTCCTATGGAATACGTTCTGTAGTGAAAATCTGCAAAATGCAAAAAGCACTAAAAATGCCTAGGTGTGAATACAGCCTTAATGATGAGGCTGTGTGGGTGCAGAGGAGGGGAGAGGGCAACTAAAACATGTTAAATCCTATATACGGGTGTAACATGCAACATGTTCTAAAAGGTGAACTCATCCTTTAGGCCTGGTTCACACCTATGCAGGTTGCAGTTGATGCATATTTTAGGTGAGTGGCGGCTGGTGCTCAAAATTTTTGGGGGAGCGCAAACAAACGAAAAAAACAAAAACAAATGCAGCCTCACTGTGCCCATCAATTGTTGCCACTGTGCCATGCCATCAAACGCAGCCACTGTGCCATGCCATCAAACGCAGCCACTGTTCCATGCCATCAAATGCAGCCTCACTGTGCCCATCAATTGTTGCCACTGTGCCATGCCATCAAACGCAGTCACTGTGCCATGCCATCAAACGCAGCCACTGTGCCATCAATTGTCACCACTGCAGTGGCAGCTGGTGCTCAATTTTTTTTGGAGGGGGCACAAACAAACGGAAAAAAAAAAACAATTGCAGCATCACTGTGCCCATTAAATGCAGCCACTGTGCCCATCAAATGCAGCCACTGTGCCCATCAAATGCAGCCACTGTGCCCATCAAATGAAGCCACTGTGCCATGCCATCAAACACAGCCACTGTGCCATCAATTGTCACCATGGGCCCCTTGTCGCCACTGTGCCCATCAATTGTTACCACTGTCCCCATCAATTGTCGCCACTGTGCCATGCCAAACACAGCCACTGTGCCATGCCATCAAACGCAGCTACTGTGCCCATCAATTGTCACCACTGTGCCCATCCATTGTCACCACTGTGCCCATCAATTGTCATCACTGTGCCGTGCCCATCAATTGTCATCACTGTGCCATCAATTGTCACCACTGTGCCATGCCAATTGCAGTCACTGTGCCATTGTCACCACTGTGCCCATCAATTGTCACCACTGTGCCCATCAATTGTCACCACTGTGCCATGCCAAACGCAGCCACTGTGCCATGCCATCAAACGCAGCCACTGTGCCATCAATTGTTACCACTGTGTCCATCATTTGTCACCACTGTGCCCAGCAATTGTAGCCACTGTGCCCTGGAAAAAATGCTGCCACTGTGCCCTGGAAAATGCCCCCCCCCCCCCCCCCCCGCCTGGCACTTACCTTTCTGGGGTCAGCCATTCTGCTTCTACCAACCCTCGATGTCTTCTCCCGCCCTCAATGACAATTCAGCCAATCAGGTTACCGGTAACCAGGCTAACCGCTGGCTCTGATAGGCACTTCCACAGCCAACCAGCTGCCGTTATTCAGATGGCCGGCCATCTGAATAATCAGCGGCAGCGGCAACAATACATAGATTCATGCAATACATGAATCTATGTATTGTTCAGTGGTGGTGCAAGAGCCAGAGAGGGCGGCACTCCCTCTATCCATGCACCACCACTGTTTTAGGTGCATTTTGCATTTTTCATTACACGTTTTTGATCCATTGAAGTCTATGGAACCAAAAACACAACCTGCTGGTGCCTGAAACTTTAAAAAAAAAATGCACAAATGTAAACCACATCCATAGGAAACCATGTTACATGGACTGTAGTGTGTTTCTGATAAACTGAAAACGCACAAAAAAAAAAATACATAGCTGACAGGTGCTTGTATCTACACAAGCAATGCTGTATTCTGATGGGGGGGACCCCCACTGTCAGAATACACTGATTAGTGCTGTAGCAGAATTATTATGATAAGAGTTTTTGATAAGGTAAGGAATTTCTGGGACTTCTGAGCTGCTCCATAGATGTATTCCATACACACACACATACATTATGGCCTCGTACACACGAGGGGATATGTCCGCTGAAAACGGTCCGATGGACCGTTTCAGCAGACATCTCCGCTCGTGTGTATGGGCTAGCGGACAGATTTTTCCACCCGACAGATTTCAAAGCATGCTTTGAAATCTATCCGGTGGGAATCTGTCCGCCCGACATGTCTGCTGGTTAGTACACTTACCAGCAGACATGTCGTCCCGCACCGCCGCCGCGCCGCTGCCGAATGGATTCGGCGCATGCGTGGAAGTGTTTTACTTCCTGGTGCGGTGACGTAGCGGTGACGTGGCGGCGTCAACGTCACCGCCGCGTCACCGCGCCGTCCGGCGGCGGGGAATTTGATCCGATGGTGTGTACAAGCCATCGGATCAAACTCCCGATCGGACATATCCGATGGAAATGGTCCGTGGACCGTTTTCATCGGATAAGTCCGATCGTGTGTACGAGGCCTATGAGTTATTAAAATACATTTTTTAACAGGATATAATGAGTATGTGGGAATACATTTGTGTAACACCTCAGAAGTCCCAGGAATTTCTAACCTGTTCAACAATTGCATGTTCTCTGTCAGTAAACCTGCAAAGTACAGTGCAGGTTAACAGCACATAATTGTATAGTGAAAAAGGCAGAGGAGGTCACAGTACTCACAGGTAAAGGGCTGCTATTTGTCTTTAGATATTCATCATTCCCAGGGAGAGCTGTGCTGTGTGCTGGACAGGGGGAAAGAGATCCGGGGTGCACTCAGTCAGTGTGTGATGATCTCTTCCTCTTCCTGCTCCTCCTCCCACCTGTACTGGAGCTGTGAAAGGCACTGAAAGCCCCGACTGACTCAGCCAGACAGGAACCTAGGAGACAGACAGTTTCCCTCAAATGCTGCATCGTAGAGGAGATCAGAAAGCTGTCTTCTGTCACACAGGGGATAGGATGGTGGGTAACTCCTGTGAGGACTGCAGTCACAGCTGTGAAGTAAGCAGTCAGGAGTTTTCCGATGCTCTCTGAAGTTCATGTGCTTTTTCTCTGACAGCTGGCGGCGGAGTGATCTTCAGCTAACAGGGAGCCGGAACTACAGAGACAGCATCGGCAAATGCGGCTGACTGGCTGATTACTCCGCAGCCAGTGGCTGCAGTTCCCACAGGAGTTACACATCCTCCATGACAAATAGTCCCATTTTCAGCTACTAGAGGTGAGAGAAAAAGAAATCTCACACATTTTGCCAGCAAAAAAGCCCTGGGGTGTGTTGGGTGCGCACGCCTATGTACTCGGTGAAGACTTGGAGGATAGGCGAACAGGGGTATACCATATACCGGAGGTGTCCATGAGTTTCATGTAATGCGAGTATCCATTTCAGTGAGGCGAGAGGCTTGTGAGGCTGTTCTCCACGGATTGGCACTTGCACAATATATGGTGACACTGGATGAATCACAGACTGTCTTTTGATGTGCACTATAGCTCACTGATTGCACGTGTGGGCTCACATATGGACTCTTATTTATATTTATGTCTATATTGATTTATTTATATATTGATTTGTTTAGGTCACTGGTTGTTTTGTTTTGGGTAGCGCTAGATCACTAACACTTTTCATTAGATGAAAAACTAAACTGAAACTACAGGCACATTATATGATTTTTTTGTTATCTATTTTTAAAAAGGAATCAGTTAACTATTATGTCTCTATACCCTGTAAACAGTCATTTCAGGTAAAAGAGATGAACTATAAGCTTCTCATCAAATGGTACTATGTCCCAACAAAAATGCATAGAATAGATAGGGAGGTAACGCCTTTGTGCTGGAGAGAATGCGGGATGGAAGGAACCCATGCCCACATCTGGTGGCAATGCCCCCGGATACAGATATATTGGAAAGACATATTAGCCCGGATAAAGAAGATAAGTGGGTATGAGGTGAAGCAGGACCCCTGGGAATGTCTATTTCATAATACAGGGATGTCAAGAAAAAAATACAGAGGTTCACTGGTCCCACATCTATTGAATGGAGCTAAGGCACTTATCCCTAGGAATTGGAAGAAAAAAAAAGCACCTTCGATAGAGGAGTGGATTAGGGAGATGGACAGAATGATGGAGGAACTGTGGTCATTCCATGGTAACTCCAGGCTGAGACAGGAGGGGATCTGGGAGGGATGGGGGAGGTTTAGGGAGATGGAGGGGAGAGGGGAGAGGGAGGATTGAGGAGGTGGGAACGTGAGAAGCCTCCCGTCTTCACTCGCTTTACAATTGTTTTGTTTTTTTTGGGTGGGTTGATAGGTACATGCACATAAGTAGGTGGAACATATGGAAGAGGGTTTAAGAGGGTTCACTAAAAAAAAATTTTTTTCTTTGGCTGTCTCTCCTCTTATCAAGGGGATGAGGACAGGGACAATATAGTCCCCTTAAACTCACAATGTTTAAAATTCCCATTATATAGGGTAGACAAGAATAGTCACCTTAAATATATCACACACGTTTGCACTTATAAAAGGAATGTGGGAATCAGAGTGACTCCATTACACAAACAAAAAGGGGAGTTCTCCCTTTTTTTTTTTTTTTTTCTCTCTCGTTTTATATTTATTTAATTTTGTTTAGAGGAGGGATATGGGACAGCGGGGTCCCCTTAAAATCACAGGGAAGGTTAGATCACACAATGTGTGTTTTTTTTTCTTTTTTTTTTTTTTCCTTTTTGTCGTATGTCTCTCCCTCCCCCCTCTCTCTCTGTTCCTGCCCCGCCCTGTCTCGGTCCCCTCTTTTGTCCCAGCCAGACCCATTTTTTATTTATTTTTTATTCTGGAGATCTAACAAAGTTAACCAGGGGAATTGGTTTAACCACTTGCTTACTGGGCACTTACACCCCCCTCCTGCCCAGGTGAAATTTCAGCTTCCGGCACTGCGTCGCTTTAACTGACAATTGCGCGGTCGTGCGACGTGGCTCCCAAACAAAATTTACGTCCTTTTTTCCCCACAAGTAGAGCTTTCTTTTGGTGGTATTTGATCGCCTGTGCGATTTTTATTTTTTGCGCTATAAACAAAAAAGAGCGACAATTTTGAAGAAAAATACAATATTTTTTACTTGTTGCTATAATAAATATCCCAATTAAAAAAAAAAACACATTTTTTTTTCTCAGTTTAGGGCGATACGTATTCTTCTACATATTTTTGGTAAAAAAAAAAAAAAAAAAAAAATCGCAATAAGCGACTGGTTTGCGCAAAAGTTATAGCGCTTACAAAATAGGGGAGAGAATTATTATTTTTTATTATTTTTTTTTTACTAGAAATGGCGGCGATCTGCGATTTTTATTGTTACTGCGACGTTATGGCGGACACATCGGACACTTTTGACACATTTTTGGCGCCATTCACATTTATACTGCGATCAGTGCTATAAATATGCACTAATTACAGTATAAATGTGACTGGCATTGAAGGGGTTAACACTAGGGGGTGAGGAAGGGGTTAAATGTGTATGCTAGGTGTGTTCTAACTGTAGGGGGAGGGGGGGGTGACTGGGGGGGTGACCGATCTGTGTCCCTATGTAGGAAGGAACACAGATCGGGCTCCTCCCTTCCAGAGACAGGACATTGTCTCTGTGTCAGCCGGCAATGAGAGATGATCTATGAGAGATCATCTCTCATTCGCCCACAGATCGCATTGCAAACGGCCGCTCTGATTGGCCGTTTGCCGCGATCTGTGATTGGCCGTGTCCAAGGGACACGGACAACACAGGGCTTCCCCGCAGCGCGCTGTACAGCGCGCGCTGGGAACGCCAGAAAGACATGCCGTCAAATGACGGCATGTTGGATATTGAGGTCCGCGCTGTTGCCGTCATCCGACGGTAGCGCGGGCCTCAAGTGGTTAAGGTAGGGGCACACTAGGTAGATTATAGGTGCCATGATAGACTATTAGATCAGGGGACTACAAGGAGACCATATGTATGTATGTTATTGTACCAATGTTTATGTTTGTTACTGTTTGTATGTTATTGTACCAATGTATATGTCTTTTTTATATATGTATGTTGTGGAAAAAAAGCTTAATAAAAATTAAAAGAAAAAAAAAACAGTCATTTCAGCAAAAAAAAATGTTTTCTTTTACAACTCCTTTTAACTACTTCCCGACCGCCCACCGCAGTTATACGTCATGACTTTGGAGATGGATATCTCGGTAGCAGCTGCTGCCACAACCGAGATATCCATCTCTTCTGTGGGCGGTCGGGTAAACGATAATGGCGGTCTCCGCGGCGGATTCGCCGCAAGATCGCCGTTATCGGTGGCGAGCGAGCGCCCCCCCTCTCGCTTACCGGAGCCGTCGGTAGCGGCCGAGGCGATCGGGTGCGCTCGTCTGCTTAGTGGGGATACGAGTGACGGAAAAATTTCCCTCGTCCATCCCCGTAGCTCTGCTGGGCGGAAGTGACGTCAAAACGTCAGTTCCGCCCAGCGTCTTAAAGAGACATTTTTTTTAAATGTCATTTGAAAAATTACATTTTACATTTTTGATATTTTTTTTGCATTTAAGCCTAAATATGAGATCTGAGGTCTTTTTGACCCCAGATCTCATATTTAAGAGGACCTGTCATGCTTTTTTCTATTACAAGGGATGTTTACATTCCTTGTAATAGGAATAAAAAAGTGATAATTTTTTTATTTTAGTGTTAAACATTGGTAAAATAAATACGAAAACAAAACAAAAATTTTTTTAAATCGCCCCGTCCCGACGAGCTCGCGCGCATAAGCGAACGCATACGCGAGTAGCGCCCGCATATGAAAACGGTGTTCAAACCACACAAGTGAGGTATCGCCGCGATCTTTAGAGCAAGAGCAATAATTCTAGCCCTAGACCTCCTCTGTATCTCAAAAAATGCAACCTGTAGAATTTTTTAAACAACGCCTATCGAGATTTTTAAGGGTAAAAGTTTGACGCCATGCCACGAGCGGGCGCAATTTTTAAGCGTGACATGTTGGGTATCATTTTACTCGGCGTAACATTATCTTTCACAATATGTAAAAAAATTGGGCCAAATTTATTGTCGTCTTATTGTTTAATTTAAAAAAGTTAATTTTTTCCAAAAGTGCGCTGGTAAGACCGCTGCGCAAATACGGTGTAACAAAAAGTATTGCAATGACTGCCATTTTATTCTCTAGTGTGTTAGAAAAAATATATATAATGTTTGGGGGTTTTAAGTAATTTTATAGCAAAAAAAAATGTTTTAGTCTCGTAAACACAGAATCTGAAAAACAGGCTCAGGGCTTAAGTGGTTAAAGGGTAACTACACTTTCATAAGTGCCCCTGTTGATGGCTTTGAGCCGAAACGCATCGGGTAACATCCTTAGTACCCCATACTGCTTTTAGATATTTTTTCACATGATTTTATTCATACAATTTTAAATAAAGCCTTCATTGGTTTTTTGATCTGCACCATTGGGATCATTTCCTTTTTTTCTCCTTATGCCACACGTTGTGTTGATCCATGAGCTTGGCCATTCCTCCATTGGCCCTTTGCTATCCGGGTTCCTGTCCCTGAAGTGAGGTATCCGACCCAGACTGATTCCATCATCTCAGCCGGAGTGACCATCGTTGCAAAACCTTTCCTGCACAGAGCCCAGGGTCCGCTGCGACCACCATGCCTGATCCGACTTGCTGTTAGTACTAACATGCAAGTCCACCACAGCTGGTAAGAGTACCCATTTTCATTGTTTTGATAGTCTGAAGATTGCTACAGACAAGCCATCACTGTTGTCTTCATTTATCTGAACTGGCATCATATGTGAAGTATTTCATTCATCCACTGGGAAACACACCAATGAACTATCCATTTTTGTTTTTTTTTATTTTATTTGGTTAGTGTTTTCACTCATCAGTTTGGCAACATATGTATGGACTTTAGCAGCATTACACACATGCTGTGTGAAATTGTTTTTCACCATGTTTATATATATTTTTTGTTTGATTTCACATTTGTATGCTATGCGCTGCACTTCCTTTTCCACGTACACTTTCATAATAAATTATGTATATATTATATATATATATATATATATATATATATATATATATATATATATATATATATATATATATATATATATATATATATACATACATATATACATATACATATATTCAACCGGCAGCTCTGTAATTTCCTGTAAAGTGCTTTGCAATATGGCTATATGGAGGCGTTCTATACACACAATGTGCTCAGATGGCCCCCATAAATATAATTTCCTGCTTGTGCAATTGGCTCACTGATTTTCCAAGAAGTCTACACTAAAATACAAGTTAGATTTTTGGCATCCCCTCAACACAAATATCATTTTTGGTAAGATACTCCCAATAGAAAATAACGTCTAAAGAAATGCAGACCCTGCAACTTCCTCCAGAGCCCTGATTCTGCACTAGCTGGTTGATAAAATTATTAAACCACTCCCATTAGACCCACTTAGCACAGAGGCACAGTGATTTCTTCAGAGTAACAAACGTTTTTTTTAAATCTCTGCATTGTACATGTTCCCTGAACATTATTAGGTTATTTATAGTTTAACATATTTTGGCTGATTTAAAGTGGTAGTAAAGTCCGCTTTTGCACTTGTACTTACAGGTAAGCCTATAATAAGGCTTACCTGTAGTTAAGCCTATAATAAGGGTTACCTGTAAAGCTTACCTGTACAGTGAGAATCTCCCACTGTTTAGGAGATATTCCCATTTGTAGCAGACGGTGACATCATTGGCACACATGCACTGCACTGTAAATGGATGGCATACTCAATTATGCCATCTATTCAGAGCACTGTGTCGCGATCGTGACTCTCATATGCTTCATGACTCCCCTGCAACAGACTTTTTTTTTTAAACTACCGCTTTAAGGATATGGAGAATATTCACACAATAAAAAGTATGAATACTCATAATGCAAATTCCTTTTTGCTGATTTCATCTGCACATAAATGAATAATTGAAGTGAATATTTTGTCATGTGCCTTTACTGTACTTCCTAAAGCCCCATACACACTATCAGTTTTCATGACGGTTTTCTCATCAGGTTTACCAAAACCATGTAATGCAAGAGCCTGCCTGATTGCATTCAAATTGAAACGCTTGAGGTTTGACCTCATATTAGATGGTTTTGGTAAACCTGAAGAGAAAACCGTCAGGAAAACTGATAGTGTGTATGGGGCTTTAGTCTACTTTAGAACTACCTACACCTAAAACAGAAAAGCTTTTGCGCCAGGTTCAGTAACATTACTGACACAAGCAACAAATTCAGGCACTTCTAACTATGGCAGGAACAGATCCAGCTCGAAAATGAATGTGGGTTAATCGGAATAAATTTAGCTGTGAATGTGAAAAAAGTAGGGCTGTTACTGATCAAAATTTTTGTGTTTGATTAATTTTTCATTTTTCTTTTTAATCGATTAATCGGACTAATTTCGATTAATTATAATGCACATACAGATCCAACTACTTTTAGCTGATCTCCTTGCAGGCCGATTCCCGGTGCAGCTACCAACCACTGGAAAAATGGATAGCAGGATACAAAAAACACACAAAGGCAGCGCTCCATGGGAATAGTATTAAAACTTTTATAGTCTTCAAGTAGGTAACCAAATAAATATTGCACTGGAGATAAAATCGAGGTAGCTACATAAACTGTAAAAATGGTGCTAGCAATACCAAATGGTACCAAAAGCAGTCATAAAAACATGTAGCTAAGTATGATACTGGTATAAAAATGTGTACAACGATACCACTGCTGAATCCAGATGAGGAGAGGTTAACATCAGTCCGTCAGCACGTAGATGTCCCACGAAGGGAACTATCACAACTCCCAGTAGTTGGTTGTAGAATCCCAGGTTGATAGAGGGAAGTGATAGAGGGAAGTGTAACAGCCCTTGCGTGTGGCAGATAGTAAGGTCCCTCCAGCATGCAGATATGAAGGCACAGCAAAGGAGCTCCTCAGATGGACGCGGCAAGCACTTCTGGTGTCCGTGACGTTACCGGACCTCCGACGGAACTCCCTGAAGGCCCAGAAGCCGGCGGAGAGGTGAGTACTAATCAAAAGAATTTTAATCGATCAAAAAGATTTTGACCGATCAAAAAAATTTAAGATTAATCGATTGATTAAAAGTTAATTTGCACAGCCCTAGAAAAAAGATGTGCTAGATCCAGGTGCCTTCTCACATTCTCAGATCATCTTCATCTCGATAAAACCCAAGATCCAAACAACAAAACCACACATTTCTGCTGTTCATTGGCTGCCTATTCCCACTCTCTACTTCCTATTGGTCCCCATATACAAAGGGTGACCCTAATGACCAATATGAATTCACAGAGGGTGGGAGGAAGTGGGTCAGAGAACAGCCAGGACACTTGGTTTTGGGAATCCCAGGGAACAGATGGATCAAAAGGCGTCTACTATACAGATCAGTAAAGAAAGTTTTCCTCAAAGTGGGATTTTATATGGACCACAGACAGTAGTGTGTAAAAAATCATTACAAATTTATGAACATATATAAAACTAATACATGAAAGAAAATCATGCAAAAAAAACAAAAAAAAAACAAGTGGGATAAAAACAAACACATAGAATTGGGGACATGTAAAACAAAACTGCTGAGAAAGAAGCCCTGTGACTTAGATCCCCAGTGTAAACATTTCACCAACCAATGGACTATAATTCAACCAAATAGAGAGAAAGTAGTCCGTTGGCCACACATACAGGCGGTCGAAGTCTCATGAACCAAGAAAGTTCTCATATGTCGAAGTGAGCATTTCATACAATATATCTTTGGCCACTAGGTTGGACTAGTATATCACAGTTGCATAGGCTTCTAAGAGCATGGAGAGTATATTGGTCTGGGGATATGCTGTCTCGGTGTTGCCGATAGACTAGAACGATCCTTGTCTGCCCACTGGTCACCAAACACATGCATGCAGAGAGGAAGAGGTCTGTCCTCTAATACAAGTCCTGCCATACCCTTATGCTCCTGTGGGGGTGGTATGGCTCCTATCGTCCTAATGCAAAGGGTGACCCCAATGGCCAATATCAATTCACAGAGGGTGGGAGGAAGTGGGTCAGAGAACAGCCAGGACCCTTGGTTTTGGGGATCCCAGGGAACAGAGGGATCAGAAGGTGTCTGCTATACAGATCAGGGTACCACTAAATGTATACATAGTTTTATCGACCAAAATATTAGCAATTCTGTCCAGAGAATATCAACTTAGAAGAGTTTCTAGCATGTTAAGGGAGTGACATTTACTGTGGCAAAAATAGTTTAAAGCCGGTCATAGACAGTTATGTAATGCCCCCTAGACAGTAAGCTTCCTTATAAAATATGAAACAGTAAATCAAGTGCTGGCGTATCATATTTTATCATTAGTCAAAAAATTGGCCCTAGTATATGAATGTGAGTTAAAGGATCACTAAAGGATTTTTCTTTTTTAGCTAAATAGCTTCCTTTACCTTACTGCAGTCCTGGTTTCATGTCCTCATTGTTCGTTTTCTGCTTTGAAGTTGCTGTAATTCTGCTCTGATCTCCACCCTTCCTGCTTGTCTGGCTCCTTATAAAAAATCTCATGGCAGCTTTTCACTGTGGTCCAAGCTGTCATTACTGTGTGTCTAAAACTCCTCAGATTAATTTTAAAAACAAAACACTGCCCTGTATTTGTTTGTTTTTGTTCTGTGTGTCTCTTTACTTCACAGAAACATGAAACCAGTTTAAAAATTCAACTAAACTGCAGTCACATTATATTATTGATTTTTATCTATTTTTAATCATTTTTAAAAGGAATCAGTTAACTATTATGTCTCTCTACCCTGCAAACAGTCATTTCAACAAAAAGCATTTTTTCCTTTAGTGAACCTTTAAGGACCTTAGATTGTAAGCTCCTTGACGGTAGGGACTGATGTGAATGTACATTGTATATGTAAAGTGCTGCGAAAATTGACGGCGCTATATAAGTACCTAAATAATAATAATAATAATAATTAGTCACTTCTGTCTAGTGGTGAACACAGCTTTCAATTTTTGTAAACTCTCAAGAGCAGGGCCCTCTTGTCTTGAATTGTATTGTAGTTCTACAGTCTTCCTTGATTTTGTAAAGCGCTGTACTTACTGTTGGCGCTATATAAATTCTATATAACAATATTAGTATGAACGCTACTGTAATTTTTGACTAAATAACCATAAATCTCTACTGCCATCTAGTGGTTACATCTAATATCACAAATATCCTGGAGTAATATCCTTTAGTAAAATTATAACTATAATTTAATAAAACTGATGGTTATATATCAGACAGGAGGCTCATATCTTATGCATTATTCTTTCTTTTAATAATGCTCATAGCAGAAAATACAGTAACCATTTAGTGTAACTAGAAAAACTTTTAGAACTACAACTCCCAGCAGTCCTTGGGCTACAGTAGCCCCTCCCAGACCCTAGTCTGTATATAAGGGACTGACTCAGGTGTAGGTGTCCTCTTTCTTTCTGCTCATGGCAGACACTACAACACTTCAGATAAGTAACTTTAACATTTATATTTGCCTTCTGTACGGCTATCGGTGGGAGCAGAGGTGATACCTCCTCCTCTTTTCCTCCCCCATATCGTTTTTTTCCCCTCTATTTAAGACTTATTTATTTTGTATGTTTATTTGAACCTTTCGTGTGGGGTACTTGCTGTGGATTCTAAACAAAGAATCCGTCTCCTTCAGCGAATGGCGGTCTCCCGCGATCCGCCTGGCTCCTGTGACCCTCACTCCCCCTGCCTTCCTTCTAGTCAGACGGCGCTTACACGCGCCGCCATCTTCTCTCCTTCTTCCCTGAGCTCCTCTTCGCGCGCGGACTAAGGGGGCGGTGCCTCTGACGCGCGTCAGCTCTCACATCCTCCAATAGGGATCGGGAGGGTGTAGTCTCGCGAGACTTCGCCCCCTGAGCGCACAGAATCTCAGGGTTTTTTCCTCCACCGCTGCCAGTGCAGCATCGACGGTGGAGAGGAGAGGAGCCTCTTCCCCAGCGCGCTCTCCCACAGCCCCGATAAGTACTATAGTTTAGAACTGCAAAAACCTTATTCCTCACACTTAGTTACTCCCTCTTGTAAACTGAATTTATTCCGGCTGGAGGGTTTTGTATATTGTCCCGTGTTAATCAATTAACATGGCTGAAGAACTCACATCCACTTTTACCAGAGGAGATGCCTTTACTATTGAATCTGTCCAGTTTATGACGGCAGATCAAATTCAGGACCTGATTAACAAATCGGTCCAGGCGCCTCTGGCCTCGGCCATCCAGCCTTCAGGGTCTAAGTTTACAATACCCAGTTTATCAGCCCCACCACTTCAGAGTGGTAAACCGCCAAACAAAAAGGGTAAAGTTTCCCACAAACAAAAACACTTGGTAGCAACCGACTCCCCGACAGGGGAAGTAAACAATATGTCTCAGGCAATATAGAAAAAATTGGTAAATACCTGAGTATGTACACTCACCGCGCTACTAAAACACTAAAGCAGCCAACATAACTAAGTGATCAATTTAGCAAAACACAATATAAACAAAGAAAATATGTAGCGCTTAACACATATATAAACCAAAAGAAAACAAAACAAAACAAAAACAAAAACAAAAACAATAGTGTATGTTAAAACACCATAGGTGCACTGGAAGTGTCCTTTGAAATAATATAAAGTCCACAGGGGTCAATACAGTGACTTGAGTGAGAATAATCCACCACCATAGGATAAGTTGGAGAGGCTTACCAGATAAATAGTGACCACATTAGGTGTACACCTATTGGTCAACTATAGCTTAAGGTTTAGACGCTGTTCTCACAAGGACTCAGAAAAGGTGAATATCAAAGGTGACCGATCGTTTTGAAGAATCAGACTTAAGGTTTTTCCTCTTCATCACAATGCATTCAGCCAGAGACATGACTCGGAAAGTCCAATGGCAAAGAAAAATAGAGCAGACATAGTATAACTCTGATAAAAATGTTTTACTTGGATAAACAAAAAATAGTACACTCACATTTGATATGAACAATCATGGGCGAAAAACAATTTATATAGGCAGTAGGGTCAATCACTTCCCGACGCGTTTCGTCTCTTAGACATCATCATGGTGATGTCTAAGAGACGAAACGCGTCGGGAAGTGATTGACCCTACTGCCTATATAAATTGTTTTTCGCCCATGATTGTTCATATCAAATGTGAGTGTACTATTTTTTGTTTATCCAAGTAAAACTTTTTTATCAGAGTTATACTATGTCTGCTCTATTTTTCTTTGCCATTGGACTTTCCGAGTCATGTCTCTGGCTGAATGCATTGTGATGAAGAGGAAAAACCTTAAGTCTGATTCTTCAAAACGATCGGTCACCTTTGATATTCACCTTTTCTGAGTCCTTGTGAGAACAGCGTCTAAACCTTAAGCTATAGTTGACCAATAGGTGTACACCTAATGTGGTCACTATTTATCTGGTAAGCCTCTCCAACTTATCCTATGGTGGTGGATTATTCTCACTCAAGTCACTGTATTGACCCCTGTGGACTTTATATTATTTCAAAGGACACTTCCAGTGCACCTATGGTGTTTTAACATACACTATTGTTTTTGTTTTTGTTTTTGTTTTGTTTTGTTTTCTTTTGGTTTATATATGTGTTAAGCGCTACATATTTTCTTTGTTTAATATGTCTCAGGCAGTTCCTCCTCCGCTCTGCCAACCCCAGCATCCATCAGACTCCGATCAACCCCTGGGCCTCAGGGAGTTAGGAGGGAAGAGGCATAAGTCCCTAAGAAGGACCAAACTGGACTTGTTCATAGACTCCTCTGACGAGGACTCCCTAGATATTTCTGTGGACAATGAGTCTGACGTCTATGAGTCTGATACTAGTAAAAGGGATGCTGGGGATACGGCGTTCGACCCCAACGCCACCCCTGCTACGCAGGGTGAATTGATCCTGGACGCACTGGGAGAACCATTCTTTCACCCGGACGCCATCTCCCATCCGAGATCAGGCGATTGGTCTCCGCTCCCTCAGGTATCCCAGTACATGGAGCTGTGGGCCAGGAAATCCCTAGACAGATCTGCCCGCAACAAGCTACGGGCTGAGTGCCCTAGGCCCTTTATCCCCAATAGGGTGATGGCCACACCAGAAATAGACCCTATCCTGGCCAAATACTTGTCAAAATCGGGTAAACTCCCCAAGAAAGGGATAGAACGATCTTTTAGATCTATCCAAGAATGGATTTTAGATTTAATGGGCCCTCTCACTAATTCTAAATCTGTCCGAACAGGCGGCCGCATCGGACCAACCAGTTGACTTGGTTCAACTTTGCGGGTGGGCCCAGAGGGCTATATGCCTAGCAGGCACCGCCAACACCACCTGCTCAGTGGAGAGACGCCACTCCATTCTAATGCGGCTAGATCCCCAACTCTCCCACCTAGCCGAAACCGAACCCGGTCCGGCGGCACTGGGCATGTTGTTTGGGGACAACCTCATGAAGGACATCAACAGGTTTGTTGGCCTGTTTACAGGCCTTGACAAGGCCCAAACTTCACTAAAAAGAACGAGTGCAAATAGAGTTTTTTCCAGGGCTGGCAGAGGTAGAGGCCGATCTGCCGGCCGCAGCTCTTCCTATAGGCCACAGGGCAGGTCTACCGCCCAATACCAATATCAACAGGCTCCTTCTTCATACACCGTCCCAATGGCGCAACCAGCACCCTTCTTCCCACCCAGAGGAAGACCCTGGCGCGGGACGCGGCGGACGTGGTTTTCCCCGCTCCCGACCCCCTACAGGTGAGTGTACACTGCATACCACAATCACACATACCAGTGGGGGGACGCCTGATGTATTTTATCCACGCCTGGTCTGCGATTACGGCAGATGCCTGGATTTTACAAACGGTCTCGGGGTTTCAAATAGAACTCCTCTCACCACCAGTGTTAGGCATACTTCCTCCCCCTATCAGGTTTGCGGAACACAACGTTACACTCATAGACCACGAGATAACGGAACTCAGGTCCAAGCATGCGATTATAGAAACCGAAAGTCTCTCCCCAGGGTTCATAAGCAACCTATTTCTAGTAAAGAAGAAAGGGGGCGGATACCGTCCCGTGATAAACCTTCGGGATCTAAACCAACATGTCAACTACAGACATTTCAAAATGGAGGGTATTCATTTCCTCCGAGATCTCTTGCTACCGGGAGACTGGTTGGTGAAAGTGGACCTGAAGGACGCCTATCTCACCGTCCTTATCCACCCAGAATCACAACACCTGCTCCGTTTTCTTTGGAAGGGTCGGATGTGGCAATTTACTTGCCTCCCATTCGGCCTGTCGTCCGCCCCATGGTGTTTCACCAAACTAATGAAACCGGTGGCGGCATCCCTAAGGAGCAGAGGGGTGCGTCTGATCATTTATCTGGACGACCTTCTCATCATGGCCCGCTCCAAGAACCTAGCTTTCCTTCACATGTCATGGACGGTCTCACTATTACAATCCCAATCTTAGTCAACTTAGAAAAGTCGGTCTTAGCCCCAGCCCAATAGATGGAGTTCTTGGGCTTCTTGATAGACACCAACCAAGCCGTTCTCCGCCTCCCAAAAACAAAGTTATCCCTGATACGCAAAGAAATCAGGGCGGTCCTACGCAAAGGTTCCTTATCCTTAAGGGTTCTGGCCCGTCTGGTGGGGCTTCTAGCGGCCTCCATCCAAGCTATCTTCCTGGCCCCTCTTCACTACAGGGCCCTTCAGAGGCTCAAAATCATGCACCTACGCCAGGGCCTCAGATACGCGGACGAGGTCCCACTCTGTCCGGAGGCGGCAGAGGAGCTGCATTGGTGGCTTCGCCACGCCGTCGAATGGAATGGCAGGGCCATCTTCAACTCCAGGCCGGACGTCGTCATAGAGTCGGACGCGAGCCGCCTCGGCTGGGGCGCTCGTTGCGGGGATACTTCCACAGGGGGGACGTGGTCCGTTTCCGAAGCGGGTTTGCATATCAATGCATTGGAACTTCTGGCAGCATTCTTTGCCATCAAGAGCTTCGTACCACAAGCCTCCAACTGTTGCGTATTATTCCGCATGGACAACGTAGCAGCGGTTCAGTATGTCAACCGTTTGGGAGGCACCAGATCCAGGACCCTAGCAATCCTGGCGAAGGAGTTCTGGCACTTCTGCCTGTCACACAACATCATCCCCATTGCGGAATACATTCCGGGGGTCTCCAACACGGTGGCCGACTGGTATTCACGCCACCTCACCGACTCCAGCGACTGGCGTCTGGAGCGTTCAGTCTTCCTTCGATTGAGGCAGCTTTGGGGCCTGTTAGACACGGACCTCTTCGCTTCTCGTCTCAATCACCAGTTGCCTCGCTTCTTCAGCTGGAGACCAGATCCGGAGGCATCCGCAGTAGACGCCTTCCGCCACATCTGGCCGAGGGGAACGCACTATGCGTTTCCCCCCTTCCAGATGATTTCCAGATTTCTCTTCCATACAGCGAACCAGCGAGCGACAGTTGTGTTGATCACACCCTGGTGGCCGACGCAACCGTGGTTCCCTCTCCTGCTTGGGATGGCCGCGGATTACCCCAGGCTGATCCCCCAATTCCCACACCTGCTGACCAACCCGACCGGAGGTCTTCACCCTCTGGTCATGGAGGGCAACCTCCGCCTCCTAGCATGGTTGATTTCAGGGTCCCGGGACGCGGATAGCGGCCTTTCAAGATCAGCTAAGGACCTCCTTGCCCTGGCCTGGGCCCCCGGGACTAGATCGGCCTATCGATCTGCCTGGCAGCTCTGGGTTCGTTGGTGTGATCAACGGCAGGTTGATCCCATACACGCACCTGTAGCATTAGTGGTGAACTATTTGGCAGATTCTTTTGACTCTGGTAAAGCCTATAGTTCCATCAATGTGTACCGATCAGCTATCTCAGCACACCATCACCCTGTGGACTCTCTGCCAGTGGGACAACACCCACTGGTATGTAGACTTCTACGAGGCATCAGATTCAAGCGCCCCCCTAGACCTAGATACCAGACAACTTGGGATGTCTCCAGGTTGCTCGACATGTTTTCTTCATGGAAGGACAACGACGACCTGTCCTTGAAACTGTTGTCTTATAAATTGACCGTTTTGCTATGTTTAGTCTCAGTGAAACGCGTCTCGGACGTGAGAGCGTTGGACATTTCTCGACGACAATTCTCACCTCAGGGGGTCAAATTCTCGGTGGGTCCGTAGAACCAAGACGGGCATTCACACGGTCTTACCCGTTCTTTGCCGCACATCCCCGACTTTGCGTGGTACGTTGCCTACAAGCATACGAATCACGGACGGTCGATCTCCGCTCTTCAGACTTTTCACAACTTCTCGTCTCCTATGTTAGACCTTTGGTGCCCACTCTTCCAGGGGCGCTATGGCTACTAAAATAGTCTCTTCAGGAGGCTCCCTGTCTGACTTACTTCTGGCGGCTGATTGGTCTTCCGAGACCACCTTTCGCCACTTCTACTTCAGACCTGAGGAACACGTGTCCATGTCAGTTTTATGATGTTTTCCTCTGCATTATTGTATATTATTAACATACTGTTGCTAGCTTTGAACTTGCATAAGATATGAGCCCTCCTGTCTGATATATAATTTGAGATTTTCCTAGCTTGTGACAGAAAATATTAGTTATATGAAGACAGGAGGCGAGTATCTTCCCTCCCTTTCCCTCCCTGTTACGTTTTTTGTCTATTTCAGGCTATTGAACATTCCGTGTGCGCCCTTGTAGGCGGCTGACCGATCGGTTGCGATGTTTTTGGATTATCTGCAGTCCCCGTTGGGACGAAGTTAGCCATGTTGGCCATGTTCCTTGTTGTTCCCTCCAGTATCGGAATTTCAGACCGGCCGGTGGGTTTCGGGCAACAGAGGAGAGATCTGGATGGAGTTCGTGGTCCGGAGCGAGGCCATTCCGCGTAAAGAAAGAGGACACCTACACCTGAGTCAGTCCCTTATATACAGACTAGGGTCTGGGAGGGGCTACTGTAGCCCAAGGACTGCTGGGAGTTGTAGTTCTAAAAGTTTTTTCTAGTTACACTAAATGGTTACTGTATTTTCTGCTATGAGCATTATTAAAAGAAAGAATAATGCATAAGATACTCGCCTCCTGTCTTCATATAACTAATATTTTCCGTCACAAGCTAGGAAAATCTCAAATTATAGTGATAAATCATTACAAATGTCAGTTAGATTACGGCTGTCTATGGGGAACAACTTTTTTTCTATCATGTGACAATGCTGGTGCATTAACAAGAGTCCATCGCCCTGTGTAAAGCTCTGACACACATTTGGAGCTCACACAAAGCTCCTGGAAGCAGGAAACAGTAAATATACTATATGCCTCTCAGAAGGGGAGGAAGAGGAAGGAGTTAAAGAATATCTACACTACAGCCAAAATATTTTTTTCCCCATTTGGATATTGTGGTGGGTGTGGTGGGGGTGGTGGTGTGATAAAGAGGAAGTAAAGCCTCCTGAAAAAAAATAAACCCTGCAAGACAAAAGCACAATGTGCTAGTATGCATAGCATACTAGCTCATTATGAGGTACTTACCTGAAATCGAAGCCCCTGCAGTGGCCCTCGTTTGCCTCCTCTGTCGCCGCCATTACTCCCGGAGTGACTTCCGGGTATCGTGGCTCTGTGATTGGCTGGAGCTGTGGTGTGCCGTAGTCATCGGTGCAGTCTTTTCTGCAAATATCTTCTAAACAGTATAGGTTTAGGAGATATTTCTTGCATCTACAGATAAGGCCTTTATCTAGGCTTACCTGTAGGTAAAAGTTGTCTGTAAGGGTTTACAACCACTTTAAAAAAGCTGTTTTGTTTTTTTCATCTTGCTATATGTTACTTATCAGAGATCATTTTTTTCACATCCTGTGCTGTAGATAGGATACAGGGTATGTGAGAATATTTTTCGAATGTTAGGGGTGTGCCCGTATGCCGCTGCCTAGTCCCTGGTTTAGAACCCACACAAATGCGCGCACCCAGTAATCCAATGATTCCTGACTGGAACCTGCTGATCCGCTGTGTACAATCACAGCCCAGAAATCTGTGCGGACAATTAAGACAGAGCTCTGTACAGAAAGAACAATCTCTATGTGTTCCTATCCCTGTGAAGCAGGGGTGAGAAAGTAGAGAAACATTAAAAAAGTAGCACACTTTGCACATATTATACATAGTTAGGCACACATTTAACCCCTGATCACCCTAGATGTTATTTTAACCCCTTCCCATTCAGTGTCATTATTACAGTGACAGTATATAAAATTATCACTGATCACTGTATTAATGTCACTGGTGGTATCAGTGGCAGACAGTTCACCCCAGCGTCAGTGTTAAGCCTCATACACACGATCAGACTCCCAACCAACTTTTCCGTGGATTTTGGTCCGAAGGGCGTTGGCTGTGAACTTGTTCTGCATACACACAGCCCAAGATTTTCAGCCAACATTCACCAAATCACGTGGTTTTTCAGCTCTTTACCGCCACCCTTTGGGGCAACTTCTGCTATTTTTGTCTAATGTTTAGCATTGGTTCTGAGCATGCGTGTTTGTACTTTGGATTTTAGTTGGACAGACTTGCGTACACACGATCGGACAAACAGACGTAACAGATTTATTGTCCAACAATTGGTGAGCATGAAGATCCAACTTTTGTCGTTAATTCAGCCAATAATTGTCTGATGGAGCATACACACAGTCGTATTATCCGACACAACATGTCAATCAGACAATTATGGCCATAAACTTGGATCGTGTGTACGAGGCTTCAGATTGCCATACCATTATATGTTGCTGACCATTGCCATTAGTAGTACAATTCTTTTTTTAAATCCAATATATACCATAATTTATGAGCATTATAACTTCCACATAAACAAACCAATCAACATACACTTATTGGGATTTTTTTTTTAAATCAAAGCCATGTAGAAGCATACATTTTTGCAAAAATGTATCAATCAATTCGATTTTTTTCTATTTATCAGCAAAAAGTAAAATATATATATTTAGCATTTTTTAGTTTTGTTTTCCTTTATATTGCAAAAAAACACTGGTGATCAAATGTCACCAAAAGAAAGCTCTATTTGTGTGAAAATAAATGGTATAAATTTTGTCTGGGTACAGCATTGCATGACCGAGCAATTACCAGTTAACGTAGCACAGTGCTAAATAGCAAATGGCCTGGTCATGGAGGGGGAAAATTGAATGGAGCTGAAGTGGTTAAAGAGAAATGCATGGCAAAGTGACCCCCCCAGCCCCTGACACATATGTATTTAACTCATCAGTGCTACCATGAAACCAAGGACAATAAGCTCTAAAATCAGCTAACTCAGCAGGTAAATCTGCTGCTCTGAAATGTGCTAAAACTATTTTGACAGTTTACAAACTAGAAGACTTCATTTAAAAAAATGCAACCTAAATCCAAATTAAACGTTTAGCTTAAAGGGGTTGTAAAGGTTTGTTTATTTTCTAAATAGGTTCCTTTAACCACTAGCCGACCAGCCGCCGCAGTTATACGGCGGCAGGTCGGCTCTCCTGCGCGAGAGCCCGTAGCTCTACGTCGCGACTTTCGCAGCCACTAGGGGGCGCGTGCGCACCCCCCGCTCGCCCCCGAATACCCGCGCGCGTGCCTGGCGGGCGCGATCGCCGCCGGGCACGCGCGCTCGTCGTTGCAGAGCGGGGAACGAGAGCTGTGAGTGTAAACACACAGCACTCGTTCCTGTCAGCGGGGGAAACGCTGATCTTCTGTTCATACAATGTATGAACAGAAGATCAGTGATTTCCCCTAGTGAGGCCACCCCCCCCATACAGTTAGAACACAAATAGGAACACACTTAACCCCTTCCCCACCCCTAGTGTTAACCCCTTCACTGCCAATGGCATTTTTATAGTAATCCAATGCATTTTTATAGCACTGATCGCTATAAAAATGCCAATGGTCCCAAAAATGTGTCAAAAGTGTCCGATGTGTCCGCCATAATATCGCAGTACCGAAAAAAAACGCTGATCGCCGCCATTACTAGTAAAAAAAAAAATATTAATAAAAATGCCATAAAACTACCCCCTTTTTTGTAAACGCTATAAATTTTGCGCAAACCAATCAATAAACGCTAATTGCGATTTTTTTTTAGGAAAAATATGTAGAAGAATACGTATCGGCCTAAACTGAGGAAAAAAAAATGTTTTTTTTATATCTTTTTGGGGATATTTATTATAGCAAAATGTAAAAAATATTGCATTTTTTTCAAAATAGTCGCTCTATTTTTGTTTATAGCGCAAAAAATAAAAACCGCAGAGATGATCAAATACCACAAAAAGAAAGCTCTATTTGTGGGAAAAAAAGGACGCCAATTTTGTTTGGGAGCCACATCGCACGACCGCGCAATTGTCAGTTAAAGCGACGCAGTGCCGAATCACAAAAAGTGCTCTGGTCTTTGGACAGCAATATGGTCCGGGGCTAAAGTGGTTAAGCTAGTGCATTGTTGGTTCACTAACCTTTTCCTTTGATTTCCCTTCCAAATGTTTTTTTCTTTGTCTGAATTTCTCACTTCCTGTTCCTCCTCAGTAAGCTGTTTTGGCTGACTAACCCCCAGCCAGAACAGCTTGTTTGATAGGGTTAAGCTTACTGAGGAGAAACAGGAAGTGAGAAATTCAGACAAAGAAAAAAACATTTAGAAAGGAAATTGAAAAAGGTAAGTGAACCAACAATGTACTAGCCTAACCACCTTCCACCCGGCCTCTCACATACACAGCCGGGTGGGAGCTTCCTCCTTCTGAGTGGACTTTCAGGAATGTCCCTCAGAGGGATCCGGATCTCAAGGCCATGGGCCCACGCAGCAGCGCGATCCAGATGCGCTTGTGTCACCCTGACACAGCGCATCTCAGATCTGCAGGAGGGTTCTGTGATTGGCCCTCCTGATCACATTATGGCTGTAATACAAAGGAAAAAACTGCGCTAAACAAATAAAATTAACATCAATAAAATTCAAAGGCAGCAATTGAATGAGATAAACATAAATAACATAATACAAAATGAAAAATTGCGCCAATGAGAAGAAACCAGCTGCTTGATGACAGTACTAAATAGAGTCTAAGTACCCCTAACGTATTGAATACTGGGGGTGTAGGTTCCAATTATAGTGAAGTGGATCACATCCAAACCCACAAACAGATTATGGAAGCGCCACCGTGAATGAGACTTCTGTGAGGAAACCACCACCAAACGGAAAGCCGCTTATCAGAGCAACCTAATTCATAGGCATGTAGATACTAAATTCCATCCACAGACTGAGACACCGGGAATCCAATGGGCAGGAATCCGGAATAAACCCACTTGCTCATATGAAAAGGTCCTCGGTATAAGGGTATGGAAAGAAACAGACCATAGTGTGATTCCGTATAAAATGTATTAAAAAAATGAAGAAATGTACTTACAAACATGTAATGTTTAAAAGTGTGTAAACATAAGGAGTCCTTCTCCTTCCGTTGAGCGCGGTGACGTCAGTGTACGCCGTCCCAGACGCAGTTCGTCATCGACAGACGTTTTCAATGGGGATTGATGGGATCTGCAGGAGGGTTCTGTGATTGGCCCTCCTGATCACATTATGGCTGTGTAACATGACCGCGCAATTCTCATTGAAAGTGCAAGAGCACAGAAAGATGAAAATTGGTCTGGGAAGGAATTGCCCAGTATTGAAGTGGTTAAAGGAACCCATTTATAAAAAAAAACAAAAAACATTACAACCCCTTTAAACCAGATAAATACTTTCCCTTGTACCCACAGTCCCGATTTGCCCGGAAATCAGACTGATGTCCCGGTCTGAGCCTGTCCCAGGCAAAATCATAAAAATCCACCTCTGTCAAAGACATTGGGACTTTTGGGCACCAGCTGATCCTCCCCCTTACCTCCTCTGATTGGTCAATACTAAGGAGCGGGGAAGAGATGCGATCAGGAGCCAAAAGGCAGCCAAAGTTGAGTGAGAGCACTGATGAGCCCACGGATGGTGAGCAGAGCTTGACTGGTGTGGCCAAGACCAGGTAGGTCTTTCTCTGAGGCTGCTTTGATAAGGCTGCATGGATGGGACTGATCTGATGAGGTGGCAATGATGGGCACTGCTGAGACTGCACTGATGGTAAAGTTTTTTTTTTTTTCATCCAGCAATCACTTGGCAATGAGAAATTGGGTTTAAAACTGCACTGCTGTTAGCGGACAACGATGGTATGTTCACATGAGTAAGTCACGTGACAGTGACGCACCGCGTAGGGG